>JARHVA010000142.1:3647500-4187500 GCA_037957365.1 Torreya grandis | reverse complement strand
GAGATTTGAGTGGGGCATATGTATACATGATATTTTTAAAATTTTATCATTTATTTATGATTTCTCTCTTTTAATAACCTTTTGAGTTTCAGTCTCTTTGAGTGCACACCTTAAAGGGTGCATTGGTAAAGGAGTGGGCAAACCATTGGTGCTTTACAAGATTGTTGATTAATTTTATCATACTTAAACCCAATAAAAATCTTGCTTATCCAAATCCCTAAGTAACTATCCTCTTAATATCCCCTAATTAATCAAAACTCCATTTTTTTACTAGGTCAACCCTGGTTAACCTAGCTATGAAGTTTATGGTACATGTTATGATACTAAGTCAACCTAGGTTGACCTAGTTTCAAGGCCAAATGATAACTTTTTAAAATTGGGTTGTGGCAGGATGACCTTATCCTCTAAAATTATGTAAGGGTTAAGACCTATCCAATTTTATAAATATAAATTCACTTTAATCCAATAGATAAGAACATTCACTTTTGCATTATTATAGCTCATAATTATGCTACATCTGCATTTGAAGGAGACATTTCTTATGTTTTACCTTGGAGAAAAGTGTTGATGTGGGTCTTGTGCATAGTTCAAAATTTAAATGAGGTAGCCTCTAATGCCTTAGTATCTCAATGGAGGTAAACACCATTCTATGGCATGATTTATAGGTATGGGTTAAATAACCTTGTGGTGGAATAACAAGCAAAGCATGGAGGTTGTTAATCGGGTTTACTTGTAGTGAAATGAATCCTAGTAGAGAAATAAAACCTTAGTGAGTGGGACGGATGGGTGATACCTAATCTAGATTGGGTATATCTCAATCAAATAAACTTCAAAAGGATGGAAGGGTAGAGTAGAAAATAAGGTTTTATGATCTCAAAATGTCACTTCCTAGGTTGGTTTCTTGGTGGACAAGTGATTTCAAAATGAGTACTTACTGCTTGTAACTATTACGCACTCATAGGGAAACACAATTATGAAGTCTAGGGAAGAATGGTATAGGAAACTTGATGGTCTCAACTGAAGTTTATTCCCTTTAGAGTTGGTATTATTTTACCCTTAATTGTAAGGTTACAACTTAGACTAGGAAGGAAGATAAGGTAGTTGTTACACCCACTTAAAAAACTATACCAAAAAGAAAACACTCCTGCACACTAAGAATATTAACATAGTTTGGACTAATTGCTTAATAATCAATGAAAGATACTAACTTTTTCACATCTAAGATTAGCATACATCGATAAAAAAAATTATAATTATCTATAACTTTTGCACACTTAAAATTATTGTATTATCAAAACTAGAAAAGTAAAATCTTGATAACACAAGAATAGAAGGAGATAAAACTAATTTAGTTCCATGACAATAAAAATTGATTTCTTCTTGTATTGATAAAATCTTCTAACCCTCTAAATTGTGAAATTACATAAATATATAGACTTGGGGAAGGAATGCCTCATCCTCAAAGTGAATGTAACTCATGGTTATATTATGTAATTAGAACCTCAATTCTGATTTTAGCCTCAAAATTGAATGCTCATAGCTAACTACAACTATGTCAAGATCAGTTGGCCTAAACAAAGTAATGCAACATGTGCATGCTTACAAATAGTTTAGGAAACTTTACATTTGTGCTCTAAGTTTAAGTAAGCTATAAGTGCAAAATGAATTACTACCTTCATGTATACATATAAAATTAGCCTTCAACTCAAGTTTGATTTGGTGTTTGCATGTTGAGAAAGGTTGTTGGAGGCATTGAAGTAGATGCTTGTGTCAAACTAGGAGTTAAAGCACCAGCATTCTTTTTTGCTTCCAAAACTTGATAGTGTTTATGCCTGATGTCATAATGGTATTTTATTATGTCCATGTTAAGTAAAAAATTCATATGGACCCTTTTACTTATTATTTTAGGAACCTTACATGCTTAGTCTTTATAGTCCTAAATTTAGTTTGGAATATCTCAACTTCTATGACTTTTTTCCTACCAAAATTGAGATTGGATTCTATTTCATCTAAGGTATTTCCTTGTATATTTTGTTTGAAGTTTTTTGAATCCTATTGTAGGAGATGGTCAAAAGTATCCCTATTGATAAGCCTTCTTGTGGAGTCCTTGGCCTATGAAAGTTTCAGTTCATCAAAAATTTGTCAAATGAGAGTTTCATGTTTTGAGTATTTAGGCATTAATACCTCAACTGTATCAATCCACTCCCTATCCTCTTGTGTCTTGATGACTACCAAATTTATGGCATTGGTAGCTTCCAATGGTGCTATCAAATTTATATGTGTATACACTTTGCTAGTTGTAAAAATAATAATAAATTTCAATTTATTCTCATCTATTTTCAAATAATTAAAAAAATTAGTAATTTCCACTATATGAGGTTCTAATTATACCCTCAATACACCAATAGCCTCAAGAATATTATCCAACTTGGATGCATCACTTTGGACATCCATCTCTATTTGCACTGAGACATGCACAATTTTTTGTTGTTCTCTTATTTGTTCTAATTTTTGATCTATTTCTCTCTTCACCATTTTGTTACCTTCATGTATCTATATTATAGAATCCATTTGTGTTTCAAAATAGTATTTAAAATCCTCTATGTATAGGGGCTACCCCAATTTTGTGTCCTTCTTCTTAGATAAGGTAAACATTTATTGCATCTCCTTTACTATGACTTCTCTCCCAATCTCATAATTTATCTTCCTATTTTTAACATTATACACACTCTCAATATATTTTTAAAATACTAAACCCTTTTAGAATCCTCTGACTACATGTTTATTTCCCACTGTGAGAAGACTAGTTGGGTTGGATATGTGGGTTGAGTTTTTGAAACTATAGTCTTACCCTATATTTTTCTTGGTGTCTACCTCAGAGTTTACTCTACAATGGGATTAGTAATTGAAGGAGTGGATGGACTATGTAAACTATATTCTTCTTGTCATCCTTTTTGAATTTTATCATAATTGTATCTTTAGAGAAACTAAGAGGAAACACTGGTAAACCTAGTTATGCAAATGAGACATGGAGATGGGGACTTGATACTACTCCCCTTGATTTATTTATTACATTTTTTTTGGCCTTTGTCTTGGTTATTTTTGGGGCTAAGAGAGTAGTGGAATGAGTATTAATAATAATTATAGGAATGGATGTGGAAGAAGTGATTAGAGGAAGACCAATTGGGAAAATAAGAACAACAAGGGTAGAATAAAGATCCTCTACCTTTGTAATTAGAAGGTTTGGTTGATTAATGGTTTGAATAGGATCAATCTCCTCCTTGGGAACCAAGAGGGGATGAGGACTAGGAGGACTGAATGATACATGATCAAATATACCAATAGTAGAAAGAGAAACATGATAAATAATAGTAATGTAAATTAAAGGGGTCGCTTGCTCACCTAATAATTGTTTATGTAGTGGTGATTTCACCTTTGCATCCTAAAATATTAATATATTTTCTCTCTAAAATTATTCCTCCTCATCAATGGACTCCCTTGCAACTACCTCTTATGTGGCTAGCTCCATTGATGATGCTTCAATGGTTGGGCTTTATGGAGGGGGCTGAGCCCTTGGCTTCCTTGTATAGCAAATGGTCATCTTAGCATCTATGAAATGGAATTATTATGTTTTTTAGGTAACCATAATAGTAACCTTTATATATTATTTAACATCTTCTTGGGTAGGGCCCTCAGAATTTGAAGAATCAAGATAAATGGGTTAATCTTGTTTTACCCCAAGTGAGGTATTAAGCACCCCTGGTTCATTATTTAATACAATGAGTGCCACAAAGTGTGTCTATGAATGTTTCCCTTTATCCCTCATATTTTTAGAGGGTCTATTAGTCCATAATTTTGATGAATTACATCTTTTATCTGGTAGGAGTCTAGTCCATGCCTCTTTTATAGAAAGGGAAGGTTCCCCTTGAATAAGTTTTAAGAGGTCTTCTTTCAAGTTAATTGACTGTTCCCTCCCCTTAACTTGGTCATCATTTTTAGCACTGAGGAATAATAAATAATTATCATAGGTATCATGTTGATATTCTATTCTAAGTCCCTTGATATGTTTTTGTACCTGACCATTGGGATCCCAATCCCTATTTGTTAATGTAGCAAAGGAATAGTATTCTTTGTACTTACATGCCTTATATAAGTACTTTAGATTGGTATAGAACATCTTTCAAATAATTAGGTGGGAGCCATGAAATTAATTTTTCTTGATCTTCTACATGTCTTCATCTATACCCCTCCATAACTAGTAAGCTATTTTCTAATCTACTATTTTTGTAGGAACATACTTCAGGAGGTATAGAGGTGTTACCTTATGGCATGTAACCATGATAAAAGTGTAATCAAGGTAAAACCATTAGTATTAATTTATCAATAATGTAGCTACAATGTTATTTGATATCTTAGGTGGGGGAAGTATTATGGATAGCCATATATACCTAGGGGTAGATGTCCTCAAAGATGTACACAATGTTATGAGTGTACGTGTATATGTGCATGAAAGAGTAAGAATCACATAAATGATTCTTTATAAAATATAGATAGGGGTTTTAGAGTAACCCATTTTGAATGTATACTATGGTAAGGATTGTGTCAAGGAGGTAGGATATCATGTATAAATGACCTTTTAGAGGCCTCTTATATTTTTTCAATATCTGCTCTTGTAGCCTTTCTCTGATCACTTCACCTAGAGAAAATGTCAACTATAAGGTAATTATAAAATCAAGAAACATAAACTACTCTAGTTGGATTAATTTGATTCTTAGATAACTAAATAACCTATTTAATAGGGCCATCCAAATTTTTATTCCCATCCTAAATTTAATCACTTGTGTGGGTTGTTTGTCTTTCAAATTGATGGTTTCTTTAGGGAGCATCCACATGCTAAGTGTCTTCATAATTTATTTTTATTTATTAAACACTACTACCCTATTAAAATCATAATGGGCATATGTAATAGAGATGGAGATCTACCTTTGAGATGCATCATCAAAAATGTGCATGCCATGACTATTTTTTCTTAAACATGGTGTAGGAATGTTCCTCCAATTATCTTCCTAGTGAAGAATCAATCTTGTAGGAAGTCAATTCAAGGAATGACCTCCATATTTATTATTGATAAGTGTATCCCTTGATGCTTGAGTTGGAGGAGGTCTATAGCCAATTGGCTTTAATCTAGAGTCAAATTTTCTTCATGTGTTTGTATGTCAACCTAGTGTATGATCTCCCATAGCACCAAGTAGTTGATATAATAATTTTTGAATATTACAAGTTCAAAGAACATATCTTTATACTCAGTTAAATCTTTGATATAAAACATTGAAGGGGGAGAGTTCCTCAAAATGGTCTTGATGAGGATGTCATTGTTATTTAACTAAGTTGATACTATTTTGGTTTACCATTTAATCACTTAGCTCTCTTGAGTATGTTTTTAGGTTAGAAACACTAGTAGCTAGGGCTTAGTTATAAAGGAACAATTACGTTTGTAAGTTAGCTTGAGATTAAATGGGCACATTGTCATTCTATCTAATTTAATATATCTTTGGTATTTATTTCCTAGTTAATACATCATTAATGTCCAATGTCTATAACTTTGATTTGTTTATTCAATTCAAAATTTTCCAATTCAATTGGTGGGTATGCCATGTAGGCACTATTTATGTTTAATAAGAATACCACATCATCACCTTTTTCCAAGTATCATTTCATCACTTCTTTGACTTTGGTTCACCATGCCATGGGGATTTTGGTATTTGGGAGGTAGTATTCCGGATATAACAATGTTTTTGAGGCACATGAATATCCCAAACAAAAATTTTGAACACTTTTGTTGAAGACCTAAATGAGGTGTGTTCATGTCAAACCATTTTATCAAACAAAACTACTAAACATCAAAATGTTTTAGATGAATTCATCAAATGAAATCATCAAACAATTTCACTAAATAACCCTTGTATGTTGAGTAATTTCACCAAAGGGTCTTGCCAAACAAATCTTCCAAAGACCCAAATAAACTAAAGTGTAAAATTTTGAAAATTTGGTTCCCAAAGAATAGTTTTCAAAGAGTAAATAGCAAAGTGCTATGATACAAGGTGAATAAAACTTTAGAGGTCCTATATATAGGAACCCCAAATAGATTTTCAAAATATCTCCTCTGAAGGAAAATGTTGAAGAGTAAATTCTTATAGAGGTTTATATAAATGTGAAGTGCCGAAAACTACCAAAGTTAGTCCTTTGAACAAATATTTTGAAGAACTATTCCCATTAAGCATATCTCCAAATGAGTTCATCGAATGAATTATCCAAACAAAAATTTTGAAGACCTAAATAGGTTTAAAAAAAAATTAATATAACATTCCAAACAAAATTGTCAAAGACCATTTTGTGTTAAGTAGTTACATTGAAGAGTTATGTGGAACAAGATGAGCTGAGACCTGCATACACACAACTTTTTGAAATTAATTAGTAGGTTAGTACAAAAATAATCATGTTCATAGGTATTATGAATATTAAATTTAGTGTAATAGATAAGGCCTTTACCTTTAGAATATTTTCAAGATAGGTATATAGACCAATTCTAAAAGATAGTGGGTCCCTATTCTAAAAAAAAGATTGGGGGTACGTTTGGTACAATATAAATATATCTTATCTTGTGGGAAGTCTTGGATGAAATTGGAAATATTTTATCCTAGAGCTGATTTCAACTAGTGTGATCCTTACAAAGTCACAACAATCTCTTGTAAATCACCATTGGCTAAGGGGGAGATTAAGACTCAACAATTTCATCCCAAGGTAAGTATCCCTAAATTTTGTTATTTCATTTGATAGATATATATTACATGAAGTAATAGGTTTTAATGTATATCTCCTTAATTATATTATGTATACACTTAAACTTAGTGTAGCTACAGGGTTTTATAGGCTTGTTATATTCCACTTTAAGTGATCTAAGCCCCCATTTGCCTACCATGATCCCTTATTTGTTTTGTATGTTTTAAACCATCCCCATTTATGTTATAATCTTTTATAACACTATATTATATATAATTTTATGCATTAGAATAACTAGCTAGGGTTATTGTATGATATTATTTTCCTAAAGGTTTTGGAACCCTCTCTTTTAGTGTTGTTTGATAAGTGTTCCATTAGTTAAGTTTAATAGATCCAATTTGGTCATGTTTCTAATATATAAAGTATCATAATATATTAATTTATTACCTTATCTAATCTTTGATATATTAATCAAGATAATGTTTAGATCTATCTTAATCTATTTCATACACCTTAGATAGAGGCATGCTCTAAAGTGGGTGAGGTGAATAGAACCTTGGCCTCACTTTATACTAGTGACTTACTAGATATATTAATTTCATCAAAAATGAGAATCCTATGCTTATGGAAAAATAAAATAAGGTCCTAGATAAATATATCAACAAGAATTGATATTAACTCATCTATGAAAAATTATTGTTTGCACTTTACCTAGGAAGGAATGTTGTGCCAAAATTCATCCCTAAATTTGGGATTATTTTCCCCAAAGGCTTCACCTAAAGGCCCAACATCACTCGCATCTCCAAAGGGGTTGGTATTCTAACCCAAGTTAATATTTAAAAATCACTTATAACCAATACTAGCTTTGTCAATGGTAGCAATATTCTTTCTCTCATGTCATTTATCCTCATCCTAAGATGCAAGAATGGAAAAAATACCTAAAGAGGTAGAATAATGAGAAGGTGAGTGATGGGCCTTAGCCTTTGGTTTTTTCTTCTTATTATCTTTACCATGGTCTAAAAGAGTCTCCTTTAATATTCATAACTTTTTTTAGGTTCAACGAGTAGGGAGCCTAGAGGAGGAGATGCCTTAGTATTAATTTATATATGACACATTTTTTATTATAATTTCACATAATATCATGATTGTTACATTAATTAGTGGGTTTGTATGAATATACGATTCTCTTTCTACCTTTTCCCTTACTACTCAGGGCATTGATCATTTGATCATCCTTGTCTTTCTTCTCTGATAAAAGATCAATAGCACTAGCTATAATCAAATTGTTGTTGTGATCATGAGAAGATGATGGATTTTATCTAGAACACGGTTAGATACTGGTCCAAACCTCAAAAACTTTGATCTTCAAAAAAAAATCAACAACATATTCAATAGAGTTAGGTTCATAATTAATTATCTCAAGGTGAGTCTTTTTCCTTAGTGTTTAGGTGATTATATCAAAGATTTGATCATCAAGGAACATTGTGTTACATGCATGGAAAACTAAGCACCATCTATGAACAAAGTCAAATTTTGAATCATGATTATACTACACCACAGAGGCGAGTGACTATATTTTGAGGTTAAAAGGTCTATAAATATCAAAAAAATGTATAAAATCATCCATGAAAAGCTATAAACTATGGAAATAATCTAGTATTATATTTTGGAACCAAACCAAGGACTTAAACTACAAGGTATGAACAAAGATATTAAACATAATCTCATAAATATGTTTCCATTATATGCACCATCATTAATTTTTTTACATTATCTTTAGTACTAGCATCCTGGTTTCTAAAGAAATTATGAAATTTAGGTAGAGGATTAGGAAGGATAATATCTCATATGTGTGAGACTATTGTTGGGGATCAACCAACAATATTGATTACACTTATGAAAGCAATAAACGTGAAATTAAATCAGAATGATAAGCAACTAGAATGATAAATAGCAAAGAACAAGAGATACAAGAAACCACCCTGAAAACTTGTATTAAACTCTTTACAGAAGGAATACAATTGAAGAAACTTCTTTTCTTCCACACCTCTCTCAGATGTACATATCTCTCTCTATATCTCTTTCCCTCAAGAGCTCTCTCTCTCAAGTACAATCAACTCCAACAACCTAGAATGATTCACATATACAATTCTATATTGTTCTTCAACATTCTACAATACCTTACAATAAGCTAAGAATATCTAATCCTATATATAGAATTAGGAAAATTGAGCATGCATTTACAACCAATAGTTATGCCTCTTAAATAAGGGCTCTAAAATAGTCTTACTAATAATAGAGACGTGGACTTAAGACTATGACTTAGTCCTAACATGCAAACACTCGGTTCTGTCCTCAGAAATAGCTCTCTAGATGCACAGGTAACCGACGTCGGTTCCTGCCTGCTTGCCTATGACCGATGTCGATCGATTCCTGCTGATGTCAGCATCTCTTGAACTACTCCTGACCGATGCCAGTGACTGTGTAAACCTGTAACTATCAAATCTGCTCCTTAGTGAAGCTTTTAGGCTCCACACCTTAATAATCTCCCACTTGGAGATAAACAACTGCACTAGTACCTATACAGCAACATCTTCTAGCTCCTCCATCTTCAACTCAATCATGAAGACCAACAAAAGTTGAATGAAGATCCAACTTCTCCTTTGTAACTGGCTTGGTTAACATATCAGCAGGATTCTTATCTGTATGGATCTTCTCCAGCTTCAACTCGCCATCCTCTAATACATGTCTTATGAAGTGGTACCTAAGCTGTATGTGCTTTGTTCTTGAATGAAAGGCTAAATTCTTAGCCAAATGAATTGCACTTTGACTATCACTATATAATCTGCAACTCTCTTGCTCCTTTCCAAGCTCTTCCATGAACCATGTCATCCATATCATCTCTTTGCTAGCCTCTGTGACTGCAATATACTCTGGTTTTGTAGTTGACAAGGCAACAACCTTTTGCAACTTTGATATCCAACTAACTACCATTCCACCAACAGTGAAAACATATCCTGTGGTTCTCCTCTTGCCATCCAAATCACCTACCATATCTGAATCTACATAACCATCTAGTGAAGTATCTAAACCTCCATAGCACAAATGCCTATTGCTGGTTCCTCTCAGATATCTAAGGATCCACTGAACTGCTTTCTAGTGTTCCTTCCCTGGATTGGCCATATACTTACTTACAACTCCCACTACTTGGGCAATATCTGGTCTAGTACACACCATTGCATACATTAAACTCCCTACTATGGAAGAATATGGAACTCTACTCATGTACTCTACCTCATCATATGAATTAGGACATTGTTCTTTACTCAACTTAAAATGTCCAGCCAAAGGTGTGCTTACCGATTTTGCATCCTGCATGTTGAATCGTTTCAACACCTTGTTCACATAATCCTGTTGAGACAAAATCAACCTGTGATTTGAGCTAATTTCACCTTAAGCTCAGAGATATCCTGCATGTGTGATCCTACAACCAACATATCATCTACATACAATAATAGAATAATATATCTACCATTATCCAATCTCTTAAAATACACACAATGGTCAGATTGACACCTACTATAGCCATACTTAGTCATAAACTTGTCAAAGCTCAAATACCACTGTCTAGGAGCTCGCTTGAGGCCATACAAGCTTTTCTTCAATCTGCACACTAACTTCTCTTTACCTTTGACCTCAAATCCTTCTAGCTGATCCATATATATTTCCTCATCCAAATCTCCATGAAGAAACGTTGTCTTAACATCAAGCTACTCAAGATGCAAATCCTCAATAGCAACTAAAGACAATATAGTCCGTATAGAAGTCATTTTAACAATAGGAGAAAAAATCTCACCAAAATCAATACCTAGCTTTTGTGTAAATCCTTTCACTACCAACCTAGCCTTATATCTCATTTGTCCATTCTCACCTTCTTTCAATCTGTAAGTCCATCTGTTCTTCAATGTCCTCTTACTAGCTGGCAACTCAACCAAATCCCATGTTTTATTCTCTCTCAAGGACTCCATTTCCTCAACCATGCCATGCTCCCACTAATTCTTGGATTCTACCTATATTGCTTCTTCAAAACTCTCTGGTTATCCACCATCAGTTAGCAATAAATAGAATAATGAAGGAGAATATCAAATTGGAGGTTTACTTACCCTTTTTGACATCCTGATGGGCATCTGAGACTCATTCACAACACGCTATCCGCCTAAATTCTTTGACAGTGACCAACCTCGGTCACTTCCAGGCCTGTAACTGGCCGACGTCAATTCTTCCTGACCAATGTCAGTTCTTGTCCTGCCAACGTCGGTCACTATATGACCGACATCGGTTTCTATTCTGTCGATGTCAGTTCCTGCCTGGCCGACGTCAGTCTCTGTGTTTTCCTATCTATGATTAATTTTTCCTGCGAGCTCATTTTGGACCGTCACCTCATCCAATTCTCCATTGCTCTGCCCAGATTGATTCAGCTTCTTCAGCTGATCACTATACATCACTTTTTCATTGAAAACAACATCACGGCTCCTAATTATCTTGTTAGTTCCTAGATTCCAAAATCTAAAACTGAAATCATCAGAGCCATAGCCAATAAATGTGCACCTCATAGACTTAGCATCCAGCTTCTTTCTATTTTCCTTATCAACGTGCACAAAGGCTTCACAACCAAAAACTTTGAGAAATGAGAGATCTACCTTTTTACCTATCTATGCCTCTTATGGAATTCCACCATCCAGAGCTATAGAGGGTCCTCTGTTAATCAGGTACACTGTAGTGTCAACAGCTTCTACCCAAAACTCTAAGGGCAAACCAGCATGTAATCTCATACATCTTACATGCTCCATGATTGTTCTGTTCATCCTTTCAACAACTCCATTTTGCTGAGGTGTCCTTGGAACTGTCCTTTGCCTATGGATTACATGCATATAACAATACCAGTCAAACTTATAGCTGCAAAAATCACCAACATTGTCAGATCTCAGGCACTTCAATCTTCTGCCTGTTTCATTCTCAACCATAGCTTTCCAAATCTTAAAAGTCTCAAATACATCAGATTTCTTTTTAATACAATAGACCCATACCTTTCTTGTAGCATCATCTATGAATGAAACATAGTATTGTGATCCTCCAATAGAAGCAACCTGAGCCGGTCCCCACACGTCTGTGTGAACAAGCTGCAACTTATGCTTCTTCTTTGTTGACCCAGTCTTGAGAAAACTCACTCTCTTCTATTTCCCAAAAACACAGTGCTCACAAAAATCTAGATCTATGCTTTTTAAATATGAAAGCATACCTATTGACTTAAGAATAGACATTCCCTTCTCACTCATGTGGCCAAGCCTTGAGTGCCACAATTTTGCATCCACATCTGAAGTAGATAATACAGAAAGAGAATTGTTAGTAACACAATTACATAAATAGAGAGTACCTACTCTCTTACCTCTAGCCAATACAAGTGCACCCTTGGTCACCTTCCAAGATTCAGCTATGAGAGTTACTGTACAACCCTCATCCCCTAACTTCCCTGCAGAAATCAAATTTCTCTTCAAGCTAGGAACATGCATAACATCTCTCAACACCCATGTGTTGCCATTCTGCATTTTTAGCTGCACTTTTCCTTTGCTAATAATTTTACAAGGCTCATCATCCCCTAAATACACTATTCCAAAATCTCCATGGATATAGTCACTAAAATATTCTCTATTAGGGGTAGCATGAAAATATGCACCAGAATCTAACGCCTAATATTCTATATTATTATGCAAAGAGAATATAAGAGCATCTTGTGCAATACCAGTGGCCTTTGCTTCTTCTTTTCCTTCATATTGATTGTCCTCCTTAGGCTTTGACCAACAATCTTTGCTTATGCGCCCAATCTTTCCACAAGTCTAGCATTGTGGCTTCCTACCATTTATGGATTTGAATCTACCTCTCACCTTATACTTAGACCTTGATCTCCCTTTCTTGCTCTTCTCTTTTTGCCTTCCCCTACTCTCAAAACTTAAAGTGTTCCCTGATGTTTCCTCTGTGCTTTTCCTGTGAATTTCCTCATTCAAGATTACACTAACAACATCCTCTACTTTTAAAATATTTGAGGTAGATGCAGTATTACTAACTGTCATTACTAAGCTATGCCAGCTTTTAGGCAAAGAACATAATATTAAAAGAGCTTTAATTTCATTATCAAACACAATATTGACTGAACTTAATTGATTTACAATTCCATGGAAATCATTTAGATGATTAGATACAATTCCACCTTCCTGCATATACAAATTAAATAACTGCTTCATAAGATATACCTTATTAGAAGTTGAGGGTTTTTCATACAAATTTGCTAAAGTAGTCATCAACTCTACCATTGTCTTTGCCTATGATAAATTAGATATCACAGTAGATGCCAGACTCAGTATTATAGACCCCAGAGCCTTTCTATCAATAACTTCCCATTCTTCATCATCCATGTCTGTGGGCTTCTTTGCAATCCCACCTAACAGTAAGTATAGATCTTTCTGATACAGATAGTCCTCTATCTGCATTCTCCAATGTTGATATTTTTTGCCATTAAACTTCTCCATTCTCAGTTTACTTTCTTCTGTCATTGCTTCTCCCACTCAAATAGAAATCCCTATAGAAACCCCTATGAGTACCCTATAATCAATACACACTACACAGATCTGAACCACCTGTTAGTGAACCTGAGCTCTGATACCACTTTTTGGATATCAAGCTTTGAACCTACAACCAAGGCTCTGATACCACTTGTTGGGGATCAACCAACAATATTGATTACACTTATGAAAGAAATAAACATGGAATTAAATCAGAATGATAAGCAACTAGAATGATAAATAACAAAGAACAAGAGATACAAGAAACCACCCTGAAAACTTGTATTAAACTCTTTACAGAAGGAATACAATTGAAGAAACTTCTTTTCTTCCACACCTCTCTCAGATGTACAAATCTCTCTCTAAATCTCTTTCCCTCAAGAGCTCTCTCTCTCAAGTATAATCAACTCCAACAACCTGGAATGATTCACATATACAATTCTATACTATTCTTCAACATTCTACAATACCTTACAATAAGCTAAGAAGATCTAATCCTATATATAGAATTAGGAAACTTGAGCATGCATTTACAACCAATAGTTATGCCTCTTAAACAAGGGCTCTAAAATAGTCTTACTAATAATAGAGATGCAGACTTAAGACTATGACTTAATCCTAACATGCAAACACTCGATTCTATCCTCAGAAATAGCTCTCTGGATGCACAGGTAACCGATGTCGATTCCTGCCTGCTTTCCTGTGACCGACGTTAGCCAATTCTTGTCGATGCTGGCATCTCTTGAACTGCTCCTGACCGACATCGGTCGCTCATGACTGACGCCAGTGACTGTGTAAACCTGCAACTATCAAATTTGCTCCTTGGTGAAGCTTTTAGGCTCCACACTTTAACAACTAAAGAGTGTATATGAAATTATTCATAAGAATGGATAATTTATAAGATAATATGATCAATTGCATAGGATTCATATGGATGTGTGTATTTTCTATCATAAGAGGGTCAATAACCCCCTATTCATGTTGATAGAAACTCAAAACTTGGTTATGAGGTGAAAGTTGATCAAAGTGAGCTTTCATCCAAACCTGAGTGGGATGGAGGCCTCAAATGGTATCATGCTAAAAAAGGTCATCATCATTCTAGTTCTGTGAGAGCCTCCAAGGAGGTAGAAGATCATATAATGGTTACAAATATTCATGGTAAAAAACCTATGGATTTTCATACCTCAAGTGGTAGTAAAAATCAACATGGTTAGGTAAAACCTTAGAAGAAGGAGTAAGAGGATGGGGTGTCATCTTTTGATGCAAGCAACCATCCTGATCTAGCTAATGATGGTCTATAGGTAGCTTTTGATGCAAATTTGGACTTTAGGAATGTGAATATGAAGAAATTTAACTTATACAAGAACTAATAGATGCACTCAAATGAGAGTGGGTTATATCTCTATTGCTAGAGGTTGATCACTTGTGGCTCCTATGAGAGGATAAATTATCTACATAAACATTAATGTCTTGAAAGTGTCTAAGAAAAATATCCATGGTTTTATGTAGTTACTTGTCTGGGTTCTATCTAACAAGAGGTCTACCCCATAATATGGAGGAGAAGATAGAGTGGTATAAAGTTGTGAGGTTTTCTCCTTAAATTTATATTTTAAAAAAAAAAAAAAAACCAAAAACGGGAAAGGTTTCTCTAGTTTTATAACTTTCACTCCTACTCAAAAACAAATCTTAGAGGGTGATGGGCATACTATTGAGTGGTAGTTGTTTCCTACTCTCTAAAATTCATCTATTATTATATTAAAACTATGCATGAATTAAATTCAATTCTTTAGGTTCACCAAGAATATGATGATAGTGTCATCCCAAAGGATGGAGATTAGACATCATGTCTATGACCAAATACAAAATGAGAAGGTATTAAAAGAGGTAAATAATAGGGAAACATGCTAGTTAAATCAGAAAGATCCAATTCAAGGCCAAGAAAACTATAACAGAATAAAACAAGGTTTAGAAGAAGATTTGTATTGCCTAGCCACAAATAAGTATGAAAACCTGACATCCTACTAATTTTAAATCCACTAGTTCATAGGTAAAGTTGTATCCTAAGATAAAGAGACTATAAGCACTTTAATTTTAGTTTGGATGTGTTTTAACATGAAATAAACTTAGAAAATAATGAGTATGATACCTATTAGGTCCCATCGAGGAAGTTAAAATTTAAATTTAAGTATAAAAGTAAGCCACAAGGTTTTAAAAAGGGTAAGAAATCAAAAAATATATGATTCAAAAGAAAGAGATAAGAGCCTACATCTACTATTTATGATTCTATCTTATTATTGAAAGAGGTAAATCCAAATATCTATAATGTTATATCCATAAGGATGAAAGTAAGATGTTAAAGGGAAATTTAGTTTATAAATGAAAAGTGTATTATTTTCAAAGTGAAAGCATCATTTAATAAACAAATAAAAAATTTAGAAGGGAAATGATGATTCAAAATTAATGTGATTTTGACTCAAATGACAATTCAAATAGAAGACATGATACTTTAGAATGTAAACTATACATATTTAAAAACAAAAACTAGCATAACATACAAATATAACCTTAATATTTATCAAAGCTTAAGAATAAATGTTTCCACCTTGGTTATCAAGGTGTTCTAGTATCACTCATCTTAATAATGCAAGTAATTCTACCAACCTATGATCCAAGTTTATCTAGTTAGGGAGGAGATGGCTAAGGTTCTACAACCTGAAATTGGGAAAACATGCATCTCCTCAATGAAATCCTTTTAAAATGTGACATGAGGATAACCCAAAGAGAGAATGGCCACTTAACTAGGGAAAAATGGATATTTTTAATTGAATGATCAATAATGATGAATGCACAATAAATCAAGTAAATAATATGAATACTAACAATCTAAAAATAAATAAATGGTGCAATGAAATGAATGTTTTAGATCCAATGTGTTATAAAAATGATCAAGTAGGATGGATGGAGGCAAAATATTAAAGTATATAGGAGTAAATATAGATGAAAATTATCCAAACTAGTCATTTGTGACTGTTTAAAACTTTTTTAGGATTCCAATAGGAATAAACTACTAAGTTTTAGTTAGGCCACAAGTTTCCCTAGAAAAGCTTTACCTAGCCATTAAAGGTCACACTAGAGGATAAACATGTGGGGTTATCTCTCAAAGGATCATTATCAAACATACTTATCATCAGTAAATCAAGCAGATAGCATATGGAAATTAAATGTAATCATAGGAAATAATTTAGTAAAATTAACATTACAAATACATGGTGTATCACATATAAAATATAACATCATATAAAGCTAAATTGAAAATATACTACTCTAATTAGTATCCATGTTGTATCACATAGGTTAGATAACATCATGTAAATCTCAATACACAATATACTACTCTAGTGAGTATCCATGTATAGAATGGTATCCTCATGTAAGGATTAATAGGTGTGACACATTCTCCCATGAGGATGGTGGTGGTGATGGTTGGGGGTGATAATATTCCCCACTATATATATCGTATGATAGATGGATGAGTGTCCATGTGATAATAATTTAATACATATAAATGTGTTATAAGGTTCATAGGTGGATGGATCATATAATGAGGATGTAGGGTGTATGGAAATAAGATGACGTAAAGTATCCAAGTGAATGGGAACAAAAATATACCATTAAATTTATATAATTCCAAAGGTAATAAGATATATCATCTGTAAATAAAAACCATGTGTCTGTAAATATAAGATAATATCATATATGTATGAATAATAAATGTAAGTATGTTAGACACAAGTGTGTGATAGGATCAATAGATAAAAGTTATGTCAATATAATACTCACAAATAATAAATTTGGGTATTAATCACCCATAGGAAAATATAAATATAGATTTGATAAATGAATCTCATAAGAGAGGTGAATATATTGATGGTTCAGATGTCCTTGTTTATACATAATATATAAAGTGAGTAACTCATAAGGACCATGCATGTATAATCACCCTATTAAAAATTTACAACAAATGTACAATTTTTTTAATATATAATCATGTGTATAATAATCATGACAATCATAATGTGCTAAGATGTAAAATGTGCATAAGGCATGAGTTTCCCCTAGTGTGTAATGCAAGGCACATGAGTAGTGGTGTTCCATATAATAATATAGTTTCAATGATTTTAAAGTATATATAATTTGTATCATGACCCTAGGGCATTAACATATGTGTATATATGTATGATAATGTAATGTTTAATCTAAATTTATTGTCATATAAAAAACTATCATAATACCCCAAGCGAAAAGATGTAGAAAACAGGATCAATGGTGAGAGGTAAAAATAGTGTCTCCCAATAGTTGTTATGTATGTAAATTATGTAAATAATAATTTAAAGGAGACATGGGGGTATGTTTCCCCCAGTATCAAAGTGAAATATAGCTCATTTAGGTGATGTGCCTTTAAAAAGGCTAGGTATATCAATGAATCATAGTCATAGTAGTAGAAGCATGGATGGTATAGTACAAAGGTGTAATATGTATACAAGTATCAATATCAAAGTATAATATGTTATAATCCATGTATAAATAGTATGCATATATCCATATACACATGTAAAATGTAAATGACATCATTATATGTCTAATCTATATAAATAAGTTCTACAATGTAAATGGTAAAGTAGAAAGATGGCATTGTGTTAACCTTCTCATGTCAATATTCCATGCATATGTATGTCCATTAACCATATATAACATGTATATCATACATCTCGCCCATTCAAATTATGCCATGATAATCATGAATGGAAAATGTGACTTTATAAACTAATAACATTGGCAAATAAGCCTGATATGTATCATATAACCAAGATAAAGGCAAATGTTTTTTTTATTTTTATTTTTTATTTTTTATAAGTTTTTTTTATTTTATAGTGAAATAGCAACAAAATATGTATATTAAATTATATTATCAGTTGTGATGCAATCTATATCAAAATATATCACATAATAAGTGATGTGAATCTAAATCATCAAATAACATAGTCACCATGGAGAGAGAGATAAAAATTTGATACTACTTCTAAATAAGTGATGGTTGCAGTCCAAATATATCATATGTAGTGCAATTATAAATATGTATAAACAATCAAAAGTAGTAGATGATCAAGTATAGCAAGTCATAAACATGTGTCAAAAATAAAAATAAGCAACGGTAGTGATAAGAAATAAGAAACATGTATCATAATAAAAATAAGAAAAAAGTGTTGTAAAAATGGAAATGTCAAAATATGTATGCAATGAATCGCATGTTATGCCATGTGAGGTACTAATCCATATGTTGGAAATTGTAAGGATCCCCCAAATATATATCACCATGATCAAAGTATTTATTGTATTGATAATGTGTAAATGTTACTAATTATGAAACATCCTTAGGAGGTTGATTTTATTTACTAACAATAACCTTTTTGAGGAACGTTTTGTAGTCAAGTATGATTTTGTCTTGATTGATGAGCCCTTGAATTTTTTCCCTTAAATAAATGCATCAAGTATTTGAATAGCCTATAATAGTATGGTAAGCACAAAAAAAAAATTAATATTAATATTGTGACCTATAATTTAGATTGATTTCATAAATAGGAGTTAACTCATTTGTTTCCAAAAAACTCATTAGTACAATGTACTATTTTTTTACAAACATTTTAGGTTGACCTGAGATAGGTTTCATTGTATGTGTTGCTTCTTTATTAACTCAAGTAGTAGATTCTCATGATAGGTACATGGCTATTAAAAAAAATTGAATCCATAAGACGTGATGTGGGTATATTTACATGATATTATCTTTCCTATGTGATACAACATGGATACTTACTAGAGTGGTATATTTTAAATTGGTATTTTCATGATGTTTTATTTCCTATGTGATACGACATTGATATGTAATGATAATTTTACCATATTCCAACCTATGATTACATTTTATATCCCTATGAAATATAATTTAATTACAAAAAAAAAGTGTGTCTAAGAAAGACCTTTTGAGAGACAACCCCTCCTATTACCAATAAAATTGAATGATTTTCATGTTGTGCTAAGTAGCTTGATTTTAATAGGTTCTATAAGACTATCGATGAATATGTGTTGCCTTTCAAGATCACATGGTTTATAAATCAAAGAATGCATATGAAAATTTAATATAAATATATAATCTTCCATATCCTCATCTTGACCTTGTTTAAGATATTGTATGCTTTCATGTGTTTTTTTAGGTCCATTGTTAGTGATGTACCTATCAAGAAATTAAAAATGAATTTAGATGGCCACTTGGTAAATAAAATGACCAATATAATACCTCACCATTAAATATGTTATGAAAAAAATTAAATAAAACTAAATCACAATCCTCATAGTTTCTTATAGATATAAATATTGCTTAAAGGTACAATCAGTGTTTCCATGAGCATCAAATAATTAGAATTTTGGAATAATAAAATCATGTAGAATAGGCATGTCAAGCACATCATTTTAAATAGGATATAAATTAAGAATATTAGACCTGACCATAGAATTTGAATATTCTTAATGAAGTGAATGATTAGGCACTTATCTAACTACGTTACATATAGAATGCATCATAGCCACTATCTCATGAGTAGGAATGGTGGTACTCATAGTAGGTTCAATAAAATGTTGAGTCTTACCATTAATAGTATCCATAGTAACATTGTTTCTTATGGTATGAGGATTCAAACATCATCAAAATATTAGTATATGCTAGAATACAACTACATACCCTACGGGTGCCTATATGAAAAATATTTATATTCTTTGTTTATTTAGTTGCATGTATTATTTCATCAACAAGAATTAGGTTTACAATAAAATGTGCTCTAATAGTTTTTAAAATAGATTCATTACTTATTTCATCATTTGACACTTCACATTTGGCACTTTATCATCCATTAAAAAAAAAACACTCTCATTGATTTTATTAATATAAACTATGATTAATGTCAAATATATCCACACACAAAGTAAATGGAACCCTAAGTGTGAAATAGGGGAATAAAACACTAAAATTAGAATCTAATATGAATGAAAAAAAAACCTAAGGGGTAATAGGTTATTTAATGTAAGAATGATAAGTTTACTAATATGCTTTACTCAATTTTTGGTTTAGGTAAAATAGGTTACAATAGACTACATCTATGAATAAATCCATCAAAAAAATCAAACATGGTCTTATTGTCCTAAAAATAATAAACATGCAAAAAAATTTAAAAAAATTATAATTGACCTTGAAATTGAAATTGAAAAAAAAGGAACAATAGTACTTATTAGGAATTTTTTATTCATGAATGTAGATTTGGATTGGGTATGTTGTAGAAATATGTGTGCAAAACTTAGAGTTGTAAATCCATAAAACTGAATACAATGCCTAGGGATGAAAAAATGCTAACCTAATTGTATTTTCATTAATTTCTTCCCACACTGATCAAGTAATATTAAATTTTTTGGTGTAGTCACAAAAATTTGGTATTAGATACTTGGGAATGTTAGTTTTTTACCTATCTTTATTTTACATGACTTGTGCATAAATGTAGCTCTTATTATCCATTATCTCACATATACATGATTTAAATGGGCCTAACCTTCCTAATTTTATATTATTTTCCTATAATAATTCCTTAGTCCATGTATAAAATATTTAAACTATATGTAGATCATTATATTGGTATCCCATCCTGCTATAAAAATATGTCAGGCTCAACTATTCCAAAATTATAGATTCGTCCAAACCTAGTGTACTCATCCTACACAAAATAGCAATTACTTTTTAAATTCAAATATTTCTTATGGTTTGGATGATATATTTTATATGTCAATATTGTAATAAAATACCCAAAGAGTCCCATATAACTATATAATAGTCATAATCATATTCCCTATCTAGAAATAATCTATTAAGAATTTATCAATAACTTGTACATTGAAATATACTTCCCTATTATTTCAAATTCAACCATTAGTCACAAGGATCAGGTCATAGGCAAGTCTAAATCACCTAAAATCAAATCCAAAATTTTCATCTTCCAAGTATCGAAATCTATATCATAGGTTACATTCATTAAAGGATCATTATTGCACACATAGACCTAACAAGGAAAACTATATGTGGTTTGACTTCCCTCTTCAGAGAATTGGATATGTAGGTAGTGTTCAACCATTAATCAAGGAGTGGTTATGGTCAGCTCAACCCATGTTTTTCCCCATTTTATAGGCATAAACCTAGTGTTTAAAGTGGACCTAGGTTTCAAAGAGAAGGATATAGGTTATTAGAATTGCACACATAGTTATCCCTCAATATTTTAAAAAGAGACAAATCAAAATTAGGCATAATAGCCTATATGAAAATAGATAATAAAAATCCATTCAAATAAATATATCATGTTTAAGATACTAATGCCACTTGATGTCATCTATAAGCTAACTAATATATCCAGGTGTATCTACAGACTCAGTTCCTAATTCAAGTGGATCTTGATCTAGTTTCCTACCCTTTCTAACACTTATAATTAGTATCAAACTCATACAACATGGTATCATGCTAATTATCTTATTCTCTAAGGTATTTTCTATTTATAGAAAGTATAATTGTTAAATTAGATTCTACCTTTTACATTTAGAATTATGTTTACTGTTATATTCTATATAATCTAAATTAGCTAAAAATTTATATATTATAGTATCAAACTAATAAAAAATATGGTAAAATATATTGGTGAACCAATTTATATACTAAGCATGCCAAAACTATAGGTCTTCCTTTAGTATTTCATCCATCATTCTAGGTTTTAGAATTTTGTATATAAATCTAATTTTCAAACTTAATTTTTTATTTTCCCTTATTCACAAATTACACATGGCTATAATGGATATACATATTTTTTATTTTATAATTCAAGTCATGATTGTAATTACTACATATTATTTTACTTTATGACTCAAAATATGTATAAACTATGTAATTTCATGGATCAAATCTTTGTGCACTAATAAGAATAAAACTAATAGTGAACAACCTTTAGCCTTCCTTAATTAATATTTTTCTAATATCCATATTTATTCATGTTACCACTAGGAGATAAAGGGAATACATGACTCATTTTCTTCCTCCTCTCCCTAGACTTCAAGGTTATACCAGCTATCATCATGCTTCCACTATTCACCCAATGTTTATATTAGATTCCATAGTCCACATTTTCATTAATATAATAGTTATGATACCCCACTATGCATGGATAAATGGAGGTAGTCAATGTGTTCCTCCTTACCCCCTCCACCTTCCACAAGGCCATCCACTCAAACTAAATGGTACGATGTCATTAATCAGCTAAAAACACCCATGCTAAGATTTATATCCTTGAATTAATAATGAGATAAACTATTTATAAGGACATCTTAAATGACTCATTACATGACATAACTCTCCTTAATGATATATAAACTGCATATTTTACTTCTATATTAATACATTAGAGGATACATAATAATTATTTTCCTTTGAAAAGGAAGGTACCTATGAAACAAATAATAGAGAAAAATATCTCATTGTTCATTTGGGTAAAAGTTAAAATTAATGTAGTAAAACATGGATTGATAGATAATGATTATTGAATGATATATAAAACATAACTTTCTTGCAATAATTGGGTGTCAATATGGATATTATTAAAAAAATTAGATCATAGCCTAAGAGAATTTGATAGCATTCCACAACAAATACTTGATTCAATATCATTGTATGTGACAATAGACCCAAGACATTGTGTACTCTATTTCAAATCATGCCTAATCACCTACATTATATTTTGTTTTGGGTTGACTTTAGATACATGATATGAAAGTAGAACCATCTACATTACAAAATCATGTGAATTTCATGCATTACAACTATTTGTATACGTTGCCCATAAATAATGATCCATTCAAATAATATAAAATGACACAATCTAATAATGAATGTAATTTATAGTTAGATTTTGTGCATTATTCTATAGTGTCTTCCTCACAACCTATCCCACTAGATAAAATTGATAGATATGAGGTTGAAGAATCAATTATAGTAAATTATAAGGATCCAATTATGCCCATTAATGAAGAAATAAATAAAGAAACAAATAAATCAAAAAAATTACTATAGATAAAAAAGAGACAATTCTAGATCTTCCCTTGTTGGTCAATTTAGAAAATTTAAATTTTAGTCGCATATTATTATGATAGTGATGATGATGATATTGAAATACCATAGAATATAGAAGATTATTTACATTATTTAAATTTCAATCACATTTATCCAAATGAGGACATGTTTCAAAATATGTTTACACATATTGGTCTAGGAGAATATCATGATAACTCATATACAAAGAGCATTGATAGTTCAAAGTTCCTACTCAAGCATAGTTTAGAGGGGGTAAAAGACAAATAATAATTATAGATAATCAAAATAATAAAAATGAAAATAGTTGTTACAATGTTATCTCACATCATGAATATCTTATTCTAAAGGAACCATCAAGGTAAACCTTTGTAAAATCAATCATAACTTGTGAAAAAAAATATAGTTATACATTTTACACTATAAATACTTAGAGCACAATTCAGTGAATAATATGGAGCTTCTAGATACAAATAATTTCATAATAATACAAGGAGTATTCAAGATTTTAAAAAAGCACATCACATCTTAAAGTGAACAATCCAATTAAGGCCTTTAATATTAAGCAAAATTCAAAGGACATAATTTATTATGCAAAATATAATATGAGTGCACCTATTATAAATATGAATCCACCATTAAGTTTGATAGTTTCAAATATTGACCAAGTGTTATTTTATAAACATTATTTTATGAAATTTTGATCAACCTTCCTCCTAACTATTATCGCCCTCCCTATTACCTTGAACAAGTGGGGGAAATACCATTTTTCAACTATCATTTTATCAATGGCCATAAATATTAAAATTATCATGCATTGCAATAAGAGATTGAACAACTTATGGACATAGAGGTTTTTACACTTGGTAAAATTAATAATAGGACAACAAGGTCCTCTTCTCCATATTTTTATACTATTCATTATAAGAATGTTGATATGTCTTAGAACATTCCCTTAAAGGATACAATCATCCCTAAAGCTTTATGAAAGGTATCATCGGAATAAGACCTTATTATATCTCACATTTCAAAACATAAATATGGGTACCAAAGATAAATCAAGCAGCTAAGTCTAGCATTAAAAGTGTACAAGAAGATCAATTTATTCTAAGTTAAAAATTTCCTATTCTACATGAACTATGACCTTGTAGGGCACATCCCATTGATTGGTTTCTTCAATAGCATATACATAAATTAAAAAATTAAAAATAAAAAAAATAAAAAAAATCATGACCTAAGCATGACATGTTTTCTACTTTCCATTATTTAGTTATGTTATTTATCAAATGTTTAGTATATTACATATCCTTTTAATACACACATTCATTTCATGATATATATGAGTGAGATGCAAAACATATAGGATACATATGATAAATGGATGCATAGATGTAGGATATTCCTATACCTAGGGGCCATTCCAATAATGGGGGCATCTTATTCCATATGTTATATTGATACAAGTTATATTTATATGACCTTTCCATTTATCATGTTGACCTATATTGATTTTTTACACACGTCTTGCTCTTATTTATATTTTATATAGTGTTAAATTTTAGGGATATATTACTTTACTATGTTGTGAAAATGACATAGATTGATAGTGTATATTAGTTTTACTTGGTTTTTGCTTCATTGATCTTATTCAATAGGCCAATAATTGATTATGCTTGTTTATTGTTTTCTCAGTACTTAACACTGTTTGGATTGAGTCTATCATTGTATGCCTCTTTTTTTAGCCCTTGGCCTTCTTTTATAATTGTTGCTTAATTGAGTATTCAATATGTGACTCTCTCTTAAGCTGTCACTTTCTCTTACAACTATTACTAATTGAGATTTTCATTTTATAACTTTTATTTTCATATGGCCCTTGGCCTTTTGTAACATTCACCACTATTTCATATGTTTCTATTATATGCATCATGACCATGATATTATGTGCTTATGAGTGGATAAATATAGGATTATTTGTTGAGTTGTTGATTTTAATTATTTTTTTGAGTTTTTAGTGTCATGATACATATCACGCACCTGTTCATTTATATGCAGTTCCATGATTCACATCATACACCTTCCTACATAATTACTTATTCAATACTTATATCAATTATGATCACTATCGCATGCCTAATTACTAGATCTATCTTCACATGACACATGTATGTCTTGCAATAAATGTCTCATTTATGCTTTTATAATGTATTAATAACTATAATGACATATTCTCCACATGTTATCACAGTTTATACATGACTACATATTTTTACATAATATGATGTGGTTAACTCTTTTCTTTTGAGATAATTAATACACATGCTACATCCCTCACCTCAAATTGGGGGAATATTAATGGGCTTGTCATAGATATTCAAACCTTCATGAACAAAAAATTCATATTTTAGTATAGATTCTCACAATACCACATTTTTTACATCGATGCGTGAAGTATATCGATAAAAACCAAGTGGTTACAATTATGGGTATTCTATATGAGTATCCCATTAGCCAGAGACATTTTCTCCACCACATCTTATTACATAACTTGTAAAATTTTATCCTATGAAGTAAAATAAGTTATGTGTAATTAATATTCCTCAAATACCAGTTATTCAACATCTATGACATCAAAGGTTTGTTTAGCAGAAGTTACCTAATTTATCACATCCTAATATAGTTCTATATGATAATTTGTGTTTTTTTTATAGTGTACATTCACACATTATTATATCATACAATGGATTCCACATGATACTATGGTTACTACATCTATACATCATTCATCATGTTGATTGTGATGAAAATGTTGGATATTTCATAGCACATGATCAATTATCTAATTTGGATAACAATAAATATGTTATTCCTCACCCATAGCATGTAACATTTTCAAAAATTGATACAAATCTATATTTTACCATCCCCATTTATGGTATCATCATTTATTATAAAATTATCTCAATTCAAAAAAAATCAAGAACTAGGACCTATGCATGAGATATTTTATTAGTATGCACGATTGATTAATTTTATTTATCATATACATAATGAATTACATGTCCATTTTCCTACACACATGTTTTTCATGGTATACATGAGTGGGATGTAGGACATACATATTACATATGACACATGGACATACCAATGTGAGACATTCCTCACACATAGGGTATACCTTTGTACATTGGAATCATGCCTATAGTGAGGGAATATTTACACACTTATTAGGGTATATATTTATATATTGATCCATTTATCCTAGTATACTTTACATGGCTTGATATTTTATATAAGTTTTAAGATGTTATTTCATATGTATATGGTACTTTTCTATACTAGATGATGACATTGATTTATTATGTGGACTATCACTTCATGTGTTCTAAACGTGCTTGATTATATTTATTTTTACATTGTTTGATGATTGATTTGTGTTATATTTTATGTTAAATTATGTATTTTATGGGCACAATAAATTTTTTTATCATTTTGTTCATTATTTTATGTTAATGATATTTTAGTCCATATCATAGCCATGTTTTATTCATATCGATTCATAGTCAATTCATATATTGAGTGTTTGTGTGTTATGATCAGTATCATTGTGTGTGTGTGTATAGATACATTTATGATCTCTTTATAATTTTGGTGTCATTATGCCTATCATGCATTAATATATTTTGTTTGATGCCATAATTTATATCATGTGTCTTTTATAATTCTTATTACCACTTGCCCAATTGATATATCTAATTGACAAGACACTTGTAAGCCCAATGCCTTGGATTACATATTTCATTTGTTTGAATGATAAAATATTCATATTATTAAATATATTATCATGTTATTATACATGATTTACACTATTACATTTTATATATAATGCATGGTGCACATAGCTATTTGTTTTGAGATGAGTGATTTGTAGTCTTTATCCCTCACGTAAAAAGAGGGGAAAATATTGGGCTTGTCTTAGATATTTAGGTAATGATATATTGATAGTGAATATTTTGGATTAGATTATGTGATTCAGATGGGATAGATTGAGCATAAATGGCATATGTGAGGCATTATACATGATTAATAAATAGAATTGATAGATTATATACATTTTTAAACAGATTAAGAGGGTAAGATTGAGCAATTTTATCAAATTAAGCATATTAAATGATAAACTATATCATTATATATGACTTTCAGGTACATGGATTAGATGTAGGGCATGAGTTATTTTCATGTAAAAAAAAATCTATATTGAGGATCTTTGGTACTATGTAAGCACTTTGGATATAAAATCCGTCTACAAAACTTTATTTAGAGTTTAAATTTACATAAAAATTTGTTTTAGGGTTCTAAAATTGCATTTGAACCTATTTTGGGGTTTAAATAAAAGATTTTTTATGACATTTAAAGTAGTGTGGTTGATTTTATGCATGTCTCAACTTATAGCACTTCTCCTTATCTAATGGGGATTTAAGCATTATACGTATCAGCCCATGTTTTTATCAATGGAATATCCTTGGGTAATAATCATGCCATGATATTCTCAAAATGAGTTCAAGTGACATATTGGTTCATATATAATCAAATATATTCATTCCTTGACTTTTCATTCTTAAATAATTCAATGATTTAAGATTATTTTATATTTTAAGCCATAAGTGGGCATTGATCTATTCATTTTTCCTTTCATGTTTTTATATGAAGCAAACTAAATATTTTAGGCACACCTATAAAAACCAAGTGTGGTTACACATAAGTAACAAATTTATTTACGTATCATCTTAATCTAACATTTTCAATACTAGACTAAAAGGGGGGAATATTTAGACACATAAATTTGGTATTAGACACTTAACAACATCATTTTTGACATATATTTTATTTACATGACTTATGCATATACATTTGAATCTTGTGTGAACCTTCCCTTATTTGTTGATGTACATATTACCTTGCTTAACCTAATTCATTATCAAACATATTCAAGTACTCCTTAATCTATGTAATAAAGCTCCTTCATCTTAAGCAAACTATTTCCATATTCTAGATAGTTATTTTTCCCTCTCTGTATAGTAGGATGCTCAAGGTACTACATGTGTCTTCCATTATTTGCATTGTCCTAAAACTTCTAAAGGATATTTTTCAAAACCAAACATCTTCCTTGGTTTGGCCTAGGCACATTTCACATGTCTTTCATAGGGGAAATACCAAATATTCATATATAAATACACATCAATATTAAGACCATACCTATCTAACACTCATCTTGGCAAGTCCTCACAAGATTAATAAATACATTAACACTCTCTTAATATATTACCCTAAAATCATACACACCATAAACCCCTAAAATGTGTAGTGCTAGATCTAGGTCAGAACATTATTTCAAGGTAAAAGTTTCATGATGTTAAGTGTCAAAATCCAAAGCATTTCATTTATTTATAGTGTATCATGATTGATAATGCAAAAACCTAGGTGAGATAACTATGTGCATTTTAATCCCTTTTTAGAGTATTGAAATGTAATCAATTCTCAATCACTCAGCATGGTGTGGTTGTGACTATCTAAACCACACTTTTTATCCTCTTTTTCTAAGTCAATTTGGTGTCTAAAGTGGATATAGGGTTTATAGGAAAGGAGAGAAAAAATCAAGATTTGTGCACAGGTCCAAACATAAGTGAACTTACATAAAACATATAAAAATTCATGTGAATTGATCTTTATTAGAATTAGATCGACACAATCATCCTATATAGTTTTCAAAGACAGTGGACATTACTATTTTCCAAAAATATCTGAGCTTTTTCAGTAGATTCCCAGCAGGTTCTGATAGTATTTTTTTTATCCAACAATTATAAATCTAGTTTAGAGTCATCATGAGGACTATGGCATAGGAAAAGAGAAATCTAAGATATAAATGAGCTAATTATAAAATATTCCCTCTCTTCTTGATCAATATTATAAATATTAAGTGCAATAAATATCTCTTTTACATTTATATATGTATGGTAGATGTCTCATTTTACATAATTTGGATTTCAATAGATTTATCTTGTTTAGATAACATAAATCACAAAATAAGTAAAATAATAAGGTATAAATGTGGGTACGACACCCCCATAGGCAAAGATATGATTGTTAAGGTAAAAATATGGGTATGATGCCTCCATAAAAAAAGATATAATTATGTATGAAACCATGTTTTTAAATTAATATGTGTAGAATAAGAATATAAATTAACACAATAAGGCACTAGGTTGTATATGAAAAAGAGAGAGGAGCAATACCCATAAACTAGAATAATAAGATGAGGATGACTATAAGAAACATATGGTTTCCTTAAAACTCAATTCATGTTATAACTAAATGTCCCAATAGATATTTTTTCATCATTGAGAAACCAAATGTAAGTGATAAGAATGGGATCTATAATCAAATAGTCAAGGCAAATGAAAGCTACTGAAACATAGAAAATAACATGAAATAAGTGTCTATAAAGTATCGATTAAAATAGAAAGAAAGTGAAATCAATAAGAATGCAATAAATCAATAGAAGGAAGCCACATGTAAATCATAACATATATAATAAAAAAAAAATGTATAATACTATGGTACAATAATAATGTATTGAAGAGGCTCAAATCTTAGTCATAGAAGTATTGATGGTATGATTCTAAGGTGTAATGTATAAATAAATATCAATCCTAAGGAAAGTGATATAAAATGTACCCATCCAATGTAATAGTGGTATGAAAATAATTTTTTTTAGACATCTATGAACACAATCAATATATATATACTCTCTATGAATGGAAATGTAAAATACACAATCTATGTAAAGTTGCTCAACATAGTAATCGAATAAAACTAGTAATAATGTTACCTTGTAATAATCTCTAATGTATAAAAATACCCCCTCATAAGTGAGGCATGGAATGAGTCCAAAACATATATAACCTCAATATTATATACCTTACATAATATAACATACCATGATAATAACATGTGGAAACATGGATGTAGAATAACCTTTGAGATAGGTATAATAATCTTGATAAATATAGTATGACCAAGATAAAGGCAAAGTAATTTTTTTATCTTTTACGTTTCTTTTTATTTTAATGTTTATTTATTTTATATTATTTGATATATCATACAAATAATAATTTATATATAATTATGTTTTAATGAAGCATGGGATGTATGTATGAATACTGTAAATGGATATAAGAATGTATGTTCTATATAAAGCATGATAGTCAAAAAATGTATAGATGTGACAAAATAAGTGTTAAAATAGGCATGTAATAAGTAAAGTGTTTTATACTTTTTTATTAATGAAATACTAATAGGATAAAACTAATGATAAGTAAAATTATATAATATATTCAATTCACATGAAAATTTAAGTGTAAATAGTGTATAATAATACATTTGTATTTATATAAAATACTAGAATAATTGAGTACTTAGCTTATTTTTGGTATTTATAGGTCTATGATAGGGTAAATTTGTCAAAAAAAGTCTATAATTGGAATGTGAATGCTTGAATATATAAATAAAGAGTCTACATGAGCCTAGACAAACTTGTGCTTCTTAGATTCATGTACAATGTGAATTTATCTTCTAGGGTGCAGAACTATCATGTATGCTTGCACTGATCTATGAAAGCTTTAGTTGATGCACCTACATATTCTAAGGTATAATGTGCATAAAAATATATTAAAACCCATATGAATGGATCTATTATCCTTATACTTTATTTAAACCCTACTGTTTACTATAGGACTATGTAAAATAGAGATAATGGGTGAAAGGTAAGGGTTGAGTTGACCTCAGCCACCCCTATGGATAAGCATTTACTACGTCTAAAATAATATGAGTGAATACAAATTTAAAATCATTTTCATACATAAATGAGTGTGTGCAATCATATGTAATACTCACATGCAATTGAATCCTATGTGTGGATTTCAACACTTGAGAATCTATGATTTGACCTTGTAGAGGTACCTAGACTTAGTTCAGGGCTTTTGCTCCTTTGAGGTATTTAAGATTTGGAAATTTTATGATAGTTTCTTTCAATTTTGGAGTAATTGAAATTGATATATAGATTAGTGCTACATATTAATTAGATCTGGTTTGATATGTTTATATAGTTAACTCTTTGGGTAATTTCCTTTGACCCAACATGTGAAACTTATGAGCTGACACATATGAAAATTTTGAATTTTTAAATATAGTACTTAAATGGCACATGGACATATATTTAGTGGTAGAACTATCTTCATAAACATAGACCTATCTATAATATAGTAACAATTATTTGAGATTAGGATATAGTCTGATAAATTATGTTAATTTTTATAGGTAGAGACTCTAAAAATCCTATGTAACTATAGACACATAAATTAACATTTATTGTTGAAAAAATGCACTTGTGACCAATCCTTATACACACTTACATCATACATGATTCCAAAATCCTTGACCACCATTAATTCACTTCTATATGGATGAATTATTCTTGAAAGAAACTAATGATCATAGAACATCCCTATTTCTCATTCCCAAAATTTTAATCTTACCCTATGGTTGATCTATACATCTAGCTCAATTAAATTTGTTCCTTAGATAAGTATACTCTTTCAAGGTAATTCCATTCATTAGTAGTATCTTAATATGATGATGACATCCTCCCACCAAATAATGGCTAGTTTTTTAAATTCAAATTCACCCAACTAGTCATCCCACACATTTTTCAAGTCCAATCCAAAGGAAATATAAAATAAAAACTATAAAGCTAAATTTTCAATCAATTTGTTCACTATAGGCTCATCTGATTGAAAATCACCAGAATACCTAACTGTACATTGAGAGAAAAGAACCTATTTTTCAAATTCAAAGTTAAAATAGCCCTAATAGCCTTGAGTTATTTTCTAATACACCTCTAAGGTCACAAGTCATTATTAAAGCACTTGATCTCACAATAATTAAACCAACATTTAGCATTACACTAGTATTTCACACACACCACCATACCATGGGAGAAATACATGGAGTTTTATCACTCTTAAGAGTATTGTACCACAAATTCAACCACTAACCCATTTTCCCATTTATTTTATTTTCTTCATGATTTATTAATTGAATAATAAGGCATACAATAGTTTCCATAGTGAATTACATGTATCTAATCACACACAAAGAGTTAGTAGGTGAAGTCACATAGGTCCAAACTTTCACATATTGAAAAAACCCTACTAGACATTGATGCATCCTAAGGACACCAACATAGGCTTCCCCCATCTAATTGTAGTGGCCTTGTCTTAGATTCAAGAAAATAATTATTGTTGATTCACATCATTATCACATAGTCATGTAGTCAGTTTCACATTTGCATTCATAGTCTTTCACATCTAACTTCCAACTAAGTTGTATTTCTTAAGCACTTTCCCTTTTTATAATATTTATAAATTTAGCAAGTTCTAAATTAGTTTATGTCATTTATTTCATATCCATAGAATTATTATTTTATGAATTAATTTATCTAATTAATATTAAAACTATATTAATCACAAATTTGATGAAACATATTGATGAACCCATTTATTAACTGATTATTACAAAACCTTAACCATTCATGTTGCTAGGTTTTCTTTCATTTTTTTATTGTTTCCAATTATTTTTTTATGGTTTTTCATATTTGATAAATTCTTTGATAATATTAATATTCCAAGTTTCTATTTCATATTGGTATGCAATCTAATAAAGTTGTCTCCACTTCTCTTATAAGAAGCGCTAGACTGAGTGGTACTCAATTTGAGCATACCCATATATTTTGATAAGGCACATAAGATGTATAATAACAAGGATATTTTATGACCTTTAAATACTAATTCCCATGTGATAACACTTCTGAGCATTAACCCTATAATCAAGACAACATTGAGTCTCAAGATGAACATGATGAAAAACCATCGATATATAAAGTGAAAATTATTAATAAATTTTAAAAAGCAATATGTGATCAATCTCAGGATTATCATACAATCTTGAAAACTCTTTTTGAAACAAAAATTTAAAGAATAGATAATACATTTGAGGAAACTTCAACTGTTATGGGTTCTTTACCTTTCTCTACTACATTTGATACAACTTTTCTACTACCATCACCTATGAGGATAACCCAGGGGTTTATAAAAATAAATGTGCCCATTCATTTATGACACCACCTTTAGTTATAATTCATTATAATCATTATTTATAATCCCTTATGTAATAGGTTATATCCCTAAAAACTAAGGTTTTACATTTGGAACAAGGTGCTTCCAAACCTAATCAGGCTCTTGATTCACAAAATTAATTACATACTCCATTGTCTTAACATATTTTATCCTATCCTTTACCAACTATTTTGTGGCACCTAAGCTTAAATTTTATGATGGAAAAGGTGACCTTGAGAAACATTTAATATCATTTCATGCAACATGTTTTGGATATGCATCCAATCATAATTTGTTGACCAAGTTATTTCCTAGAAGCTTAAAATAATATGCACTTGGATGGTCACAATTTACCACATCAATTAGTTCATACATTCAATCCTTTGGTAGATTTATTCTTTGCATATTTCTCAATCAATATCAGTGAAAACATTTCATATTCTTAGATTTCACAACTCAAACAAGAATCCAATGATCCTATCACAAAATATGTCTTAAGGTATAATACAATGCTATACAAGATGGAAAAGCCTATGGTAGATAATGAATTACAAGACATATTCAAAAAAAATTTACTTCCACCTCTATATGATTTTATTATGTTCAAGAATTTTCTATCATTCATGGATTTATGTCATATAGATAAATAAATAGAGGTCAAGTTATTGGCAATGAATAAGCTTAAGTATGAAACAAATATAGTTTCTACTTTTCATGTTAAAAATCTAAGTAAGCCACCATACAAGGTGAGACCAATTGAGAATAAGAGTGATCAAAAGGTAATAGTTAATGTAGTTTCACAACCTAATCCATGTATTATACTATCATCTCTCTAAGGAAATAGTTTACCAACTTACAAGAATCTCCCTACAAGGTATTAAAAATTTTATTAGAATGTAATGTCATATTACTCCCTCGCTTTAAAGAGATTGAAGTGACTAAACTCATTCCAAATGGATTTGATCATAATGCTTTTTATAACTTTCATAGAGCACCATGTCATAATACCAACAAATGCATCAATTTATGACATAAGATCCATAATTTGATATATGAGAACATCATTGATGTGAGTGTACATAATGAAAGTAAATAACCACAACCAAGACATACAAGTCAATAAATAATAGACAAATTAGAAGTGTATTATACATGTAATGCATATCCTCCATCATCTTCTTATCAACCTCATACTGAGGCACGTACATATCATACTTTAGTGCCATCTAAACCACTTTCACTTTCAAATTGTATGAGATAGTTGATGATGATTTTGACTTACACTCTTTGTTCATTCAATTTTACATCGATCATCAACCTATACAGAGTGTCATGGTTGATAATTGTTCAATTGTGAATATGTGTACTATCACACTTCTCTCTCATCTCAAATACACAAATTGTGATATACTTCCTACAACGACAATACTAAATGGATTCAATATCCATATTCAGAGTTCTATTGGTGAGATCACATTACCACCATAGGTTGTTCTAGCTTATATGCAATCAAAAATACATCGTGTCTATAAATCAATCCTAACTCACAGAAGATAGATCATACTTACACTTTCAATTGGTGATACATTAGATAATAAGGAACATGACTAATATGTGGATCTATTAGACCCAATTAGGGGATATCTTACCACAATAAACAAAGCTAGGGATGGTTCCAAAGCCTCCAGTCAAGTACAATCATGTAATAACCCTAGTTAGGTCCTATGTTTTCATATTCACTAAACTAATAACAAGTCTAATCTAGTGCTCACCAAAGTTTGTGGCATAAAGTGGGGGATAGAAAAAATAAAATTAAACATGCATAAGAGACATATACTCACATCAATGTATACATAATCCAAATGCATGGAGGAGAAGTATAAGTACATATCTATCTACTCTTATAAAGGAGGAATAAAGTTAGGAATACTTACCTTTGAAGATGAAACTACCAAGCCTCAATCTTTCCTTTGGATAAGGTGTTTTGCATGAGGTTTTTGGGGTATATAAGGATGACAAAGATAAATTAGATCTAAGATATACAACATATCGATGCATCCATAAGAATTTTCCACAAGATAAGATCTATATCTCCAAATAAAGTATAAACCCTAAAATTGCTCCTCAAGTAGAATGGTGGATAAGAAGATGCACAATATCTCTTACTTATTCTTATATTCTCTAAATAATGGTGAAATAAACTTGTATATATAGGTGAATTTAACCCTAATCCCTTCTAAAAATTTTTATTGATAGGGTCGACCTAGTACAGCTATAGACAAAAATTCACTAGGTCGTTAGGTTATAGTATAGTTAAAAGGGACAAAAATCTTGTGAAGCACAAATGGTCTGCCCATCCCTTTCTTAGTGCACCCCTTAGGGTGTATACTTAGAGAGATTGAGATTCAGTGGGTTCCTACAAGATAAAGAGAGTTAATAAGTGACAAAAGTTTAAAAATATTATGTATATACATATGCCCCACTCTAAGCTCATCACGTGTCATGTGAGTGCGACATGGGATGGTGCTTTGGGAATAAAACATGATAACACATAATGTTGATGCTAAGTAATATGTAGTAAGGAGCATATAAGTAAATGAAAGGATACAATTGAAAAACACATACCTTTACTTACCTTAGTGTTGTAGATAAAGGAGATTGCAGGAGAGGTGAAGGCATCCAATGTGAAGAGCATTAGGCAAATCTATAGAGATTAGTGTAAAAAATAGCAAAAAAATGGAATATAAGCATATAGTAATGGAAAATATTCTCTACGATGTCATGATTCTAGAATATTTGATGGTTCGAAAAATGGGTTAGTAAAAATGAAGATATGAATAAAATAAGGAATATGACAAAAAATATTTGAAAGGTAAGGAATTGTGAAAAGTGGGTTTAAATAGGGTGAAAGGGAAGTTATTTTGTTATTTTTGACTTGTGTGTGAGAGAAAAAGAGCTCTAAGAGACCAAATGAAAAGTAATAGAGCTAGGATGGTGAGGAAATGATAGTCGAGATGAGAGGGATGTCAAGTGGTCATAGCAGGTGTAGCATAGGTAGGCAACTGAGAATTTTAAACTTGTTTTTGAAAATTTGACTAAAATAAAGTGTTTTATAAAAAATTATAATTTAAACCAATACTATAATCTAAAATGAACCTGAGAAAGTTGTTAGGGGTACTAGAGATCAAATAGGGGAAAGAGGTTGAAAGGGTTCAGAGTAATAACTACTATAAGGCATTTATTATAGGAAAGGAAAGGGGTCAATAGTCATAACCAACTAGGCCAACCTAGTCAACCTAGTAGGCTAAAAATGTGAAATCCACACTACTGACTTAGTAGGTGTGTGTTGACTTAGTTTATTTTGCATGTTGTCGACTTATTACATAATTACTAACTTAGTAGAGTAATCCACTATGACAATTTAGTATAAGGGGGGAAAATTAAAGGGTTGACTTAGTTTGTTAATTCAACTTGGTCAAAATGAGGACTATTTGGTCAACCTAGTGTTTGACTAAGTGACCAGAATAGTATGAAAATGCATGAAAGAGGTTGAAATAGTGCTAGAAAGGCCCAAAATGGCTAACTAAGTACTAAAATGGATGAGTAAGATAAATATAGGTTAAATTGGTCAAAAATGGATATATTAAGGTAAATTATGCTTATTTTTATTAAAATTTTAAAAAGAATGTATTTTAATTATAAGTGACATGGAGGTCTAATATATCCTTTGTTATTTTTTGGTTACATGGGTGTCCGAGATTTTGGAGATTGTTGGATGAGGCATGTCTCCTAGACCTCTTAGAGTGATTGATAGTTAAGGATCAATCGAGATTGGTTATGTTAGGTCTAAGAAAGATTATGGATATGTGTCAAGTCCCATGGAGTTTTGATCTGATAGTCATGTTTTTAAGAGCCTGGGAATGATTGACTAACACATTTAGATGGGAGATAGATGGGTATCACCCTAGAGGACATCCATGCAATTTTTTGACTACCAATAGGAGGTACACATGTGATTATGGGAGTACCAAATGGACAGGAGGATAGGAGAGCCTTAGCTATGTGAGTGATGGGCTTAGATAGGATATATCCTAGGCTAAGAGTTAGCCTCTTTGATATTTATACATCTCATATTTTGGATATCCATAAGGTATTTATAGGATTTATGATAGCATGAGTATTGTGTAACAAGTCAGATAGTAAGGTACCATTGTACATGATATCCTTATGCTAAACTATATTGGATTACAGGGCACTCTATGATTTAGGTTCTAGCTTATACATGACATGTATGGGATGTTGTCCAGAGGGAAAAATACCATGGGGATGATTATTTTATTGAGTTATTGGATATATGAGAGGTTTTTGATGTATCAGCCAGTTGGGTTGCCCCATATGGTCAATGATTAGTGTCCTCAAGAATAGAGGTAGTGGTAGGATCATGTAGCATGGGTCATGCCCCACATACCAGTGTTATATATAGTTAGATGGGTATACATCATGTGGAATTTGTATGGTCACATTACTATGGTATGGCTGAGTTGGGATATAATGGCACCAGTATTGGCATAGGCATAGATTTTAAGCCATTATACCTAGTGGATAAATCTGCATCTAGTGGAATTTATACTAGAATAGATGGGACTCCCTCATCTAGTGGCTCTAAGATTGGTGCCCACATTTTGGGCTAGGTATGCAAGAGAGTCAAAGGGGAGAGGAGGATTGGGGCCACTAATTGTTAGACCAATGATTAGATTGTAACATGAGAGATCATTAATTGGTTGAGAATGATAGATAGTTAGAGAGGAGATGGATGTGGATGTAGGAGTGCCAAAGGTACCATATCTGGTACCATAGAAGGAGGATTGGTGACCACCTTAGTCACACCATCGATGGAGATACTAGAAATAAGAGATAGCAAAGATAGTGGTCATCTTAGATGACCCATCAGGTGACCTAGGATAGAGTTGGGTAGTATAGGTAACACTTTAGTGTAGCCTAAGATGGGCATGAGTGGTGACCCTAGAATTTGCATTTAGGTAATGACCTATAGATGAGGTACTTAGAAGATGCATTGATGGGGAGGTTGTGCTTGGTGATCACAAAAATGGGGAGACAATAGTAGGTGATAGATAGGTAAAAATATAAGGTTTGATATTTGCTTAAGTTATTTGAGACAGATTATAGATAGATAGATTTTTGAGATATATCTATGATCTAATATCTATCTAGTTTGAATTTTTTAGATCCTGTAGAGGAATAAACTAGATGGGGATCCCAGGTGAGGGGATCACTCCATGAGATTTTTGATGAGGCACTGATGCCATATGATCCTATGACACTAAAAGATCCTATGATAGTGTCTGCCTTAGAGAACTAGTTTAGACTAGAAGGAGAGGTTGCAAGGTGAGTATAAGAATGTAGGGAGGAGCCACAGCCATCAGTAGGGGTGGGATTTGGAAAGGCATAGGAATGAAAAACCTTGGCTCAAGAGAGAGCCACACATATGGTTATCATGGCCCAACTAGCATACGTATAGGCATAAGTGACCAATCTATAGTGACATGTGATAGGTCTAAGATCTTAGATAGCCTCTTTATAGTGTACTATTTAGAGGGGACTCTCTGAGGCATCAATAGGAATTATCTCTAGGCCATGAGATAGATAAGATAGAGTTTAATCATAGATTTGGAATGATGTATATTATTGTATTTTGTATCAAAATACATGATATATATAGACATTTCATTTTGGTAGTTGTATGTTGACCTTATGTGCTTGTATTATGGTTGTGGTTTTGGATGCTTAGATATATTTCTATTTAGCACATGTAGTTTTATTTTTGTTGTATATGTTATATAAAATATATGAGTTGTGGTTTATTTTCTATCATTATGTAAGACACATGCGTGGTTAAAAAGAAATAGGTAAAAAAGATTTTGCTAAGTATAATCAATCCAAAAAAAAAGTACTAAAGACTATTTCATGTTGGGAAATGTGTAATAACAATAAAATGACTAAGTATAAGAAACCAAAGGGATGGGAAATAAGATGGTAAAAATTTTGTTTACATACCAAGAGAAAGATGAACACCAAATTAAAACAAATAATATCACACTAAATCACATTGAGAAGTATGAAAATAATGTAATAAAGTGGAAAGCATTTTAAAAAAACAAAAGGTATAAAAATAAAGCAATTAAGTCAATCAATCATACTAAATCACGTTGGGAAGTATAAAAGAGAAATAAAATTGGAACAAATTGGTCTTAAATTTATCACACTAATTCAAGCTAGGAAGTATGAAAAATTCAAGAAATGGTTGGATTCTTACAAGCAGTCAAAAAAAAAAGATAAAAGTGAAAGAGTAATAAAGTAAGCATAAAACATACTAAATCAATATGAGAATCATGTCAATGATGTATAACTTCATAATCAATCACATCTTATATCATATTTGACACATGTAATTTTTGTTGTGACTTGGATTATTGGAAAATTTTATGAGGAAGGCCAGGTCCTATCCATGATCTTACACTAGAATTCATAAAGAGAACACCAATGAGGTGTAATAATGGGAAAATATAGTAAAAATAGATTTTGGTAATAATAATTTGAAATTTTGGTAATTTTTTATGAAGGTCGAGTCTTATCCATGGTCGTATAATGCAACTCACAAATGGAATCCCTAGGGGAATGATCAGTGAACAAAGCAATATTTCTCAAGGGAAAATATTTAGGATTGTAGGGAGTGAAAAAGAGAATGTGAAAAACATATCTAAGGAATTTTATGAGAATACGTTTATAGACAAGAGGCATACTAAGGACATGATAAGATACTAAGTGACTAGTGACTATCAATGTATAAAGAAAACCCATTCGTTATAGACACAAATCTATGTAGGCAAATAAGTGTGCTACTAAGATCAACTCATGAAGTTAGATTGGTACAATAAAATTAATATATACCTACCTTCCCATGATGTGTTCCCCATTCCTCGTAACCCCTTACAAATTCATCTATCTACTATGAATATTGGGTATTGTGTGAGAAAGTAGGTATCAATAAAAGATTTTTTATTTTTTTATTTTTTATTCTCTTTTTCTAATATACTATCCTAATGCACCCCAATGGACTTTGGCTCTATTATGAGGCCAACTATGGAGTTTGAGATTCAATTAGAAGAAGGATATATGCTTTGAATCACATTTTTTAATGTGATTTGATTTTATAAGAATTTTGAATGTTTTTTCCTTTTAGGTCATTGTCTTTTGTTAAATGATTTGGCTTTTGAATATTTTTATGGATTTTTATATTCCTCCTCCATATGGGCTTGGAGTGACCAATCATGAGAGATAGAGTGATGCACATGAATTATATTTAAGCTTAGGCTAAATAAATCTAAGTAACCAAAGACAAGATTGACTAGGATACTTAGGCTTAACAATGAACCAGTATGTTATCACAAGTCTCAACCATATATATGCTTAGTTTGTGAAAGGGAATAAAGGGAAGAAAGGAGATCCAAAGTGGACTGGTAATAGGACATTATAATGAGATGAATTGTTTGTTAATTGATCACATGATAAAGAAGGAATGACTAAAGGGAACAAGGTTTGTTTAACCAAGTCACAATAACAATTATTTGTGTATAGAGATAAGAAAGCAAACAATCATGAAAAGAGATCAAGGGAATCATAACAAATGAATGAAATAATAAAAATAAATCAATGATAAATAATACATCCATAATCAAATATAAATGACATTTATAATCAAGATAAAGTGCAAAATTATAAACACCATGTAAGATAAATAAGAATTTGACATAATGTCAAATGATATAACAAAATAGATAAATATAAGATTAGATCACATGTTCAATCTAAATGAAAGTGTAAGAAAACCATGCATGTTCTCATAAGTACTAATATATTTTCCCACACACATTATCTATAACATCTAATGAGTCTCTATGAAGTTGGATGTGAACTATAGCCAATGTCTCATCTATCTTCAATGAAAATTGGGAAAATATTTCACATTTGATCTATTCAAAAAAAAGGGTAGGAATGTTTGATGGATCATGCTAAGGAGGTATATCAAGCAAGGGATGTTTAGTAGAATACATGGGAGTGTACTCTACAGGAGATGAAGGGATCATTGGTGGGGAAGGATCCATAGGTGAGGGAAGGTCCATGGGTAAAGGATTCATAGTTAGAGGAATAAGAGGTGAAGAAGGGACCATAAGAGGATAAAGGTTTAAGAACATTGATGTTATTATTTTAAGATAAATGAATATTGGTGAATTTTTTAGAAGAGGGAGCTAGTTCCAAATATTGGTTAGGAACAACAACTTGAATAGTGTGAATGGTGTCATAAGAGTTTTTGACACCATCATTGGTAGTATGATTATTCCTATTTTTAAGTAATAAATGAGTACCCATAAAAGGTTGGAGTGGCTTAAATTGATGTATAAGGAAATCTTGACATTTAACTTGGTTAATAGCCTCCTCCAAAGTATGTGGAGAGAAAGTGCAGACCTGATATTACAACTTGGGAAAAAGAGCATTGGTAAAGATATGGAAAAGGTTATCATCAGCCATGTTATGTTCATATTTATTAGACAATGTTTTCCACCTTTTAATGAAATCTTAGGCTATTTCATTTTAAATTTGATTACAATTGATAAAATGGGCCAAGGTATTCTGAGGAAGATCGCTAGTTTGAAACTCTTAGACTAGAGCATTTACTAAATATTCCAAAATAGTAATAAAATGAGTTTTAAGTTGGTTAAACCAATCTAATACATCACTTGTGAGAGTTTTAGATAATATCTTGGTAGTGGTAAAGTTATTTACTTGGACCCAGTTTTTATCTAGATTTCCAAATGTTTTTAGATGAAGAGTAGGATTAGTTGACCCATTGTAATAAATGGTAGGGGTGATACCTCCTATGTCAATATTAGCACTTTGAGATGTAAGAGGATCATTTTGAAGATGCTTTATTGTCTTGTTGACAAGAGGAATTTGAGGGATAAGATTACCATGGGAATCCCAAAGAGGAGGTGGGGGGACATTTTGATTATGCATTCCCCATGGCATCTGTTAAGGGTGGGTTTGAAGATGGATAATGTGGTTTTATAGTTGCATTATTTGATTTTTATTATGAGCTTAAAAATTATTCATTTGATTAATAATTTGTAATAAGAGTTGATGGGTTTGAGTTGCATTATTAGTTTTGTTTGAATCATTATAATTAGAAGTAGTGGATTAGGTAACACTATTGGTGATATTAGGAGATTGAGAAGAGCTGTTAGAATGTGAGGCACTAGTGGAAAAATTTTTTTGTGTAGAAAAATATGGACTAGTGAAGGGATAAAAAGAGGGATCACTATAAACATGATTACCTTAGGTATAAAATGATGCACTAGTGGAAGATTTGAGGAGAGTAGGTATTGGAAGAGGCCCACTAGATGTAAAACCTACCATGTTACTAGAGATACTAGTCATAGAGGTAGAAGAAGTCAAAGAACAAGAAGTCATGGTATGAGAAGGGGTCAAAATAGAGGGAAAATGCTTAGAATCAAAGAAACTAGTATCCCCAAATCCATGTGAGAATATGGGAGAAGGTGAATGAGGCTCTTCCACTTGACCACTAATCATGAGATGGTAAATGGTTGAAGGATCCTTTCCTTGATGTTGAGGAAATTTAGAGATAAAGAAGATAATTTTAGGGGTATACTCTAATTAAATGTTGATCTTCAATTGAGAAGAGAGGATTATGTAGTGAAGAAGAATGAGGATGGGTCCCATAATTCATTATGTGAGTGGTTATATGAACATTACTCTCATCTAGGAGAGGAACCCTATTCTACTTATGGGAGACCCTATGAGGGTTGGTAAGACTCATCATATTTGTTAAATTCAACTCATTTTTGTCATCAAATAGGAAGTTTATGATGAAGGAAAAGGGATAAATAAGGAAATGGTAATACAAAATCAAGGAAATAGGAGGAGGCATATAAGAGTATAGAGTCAATTGGGTCAACCTAGTATAATAAATAGGGTCTAAAAACTAAGAAAATAAGAAAATAGAGTCAACTAGGTTGACCGAGTTCTGTAACTTGGATAGAAAATAGGCAGAGAAATATATAGAGTTAATAGGGTTGACCTAGTTTTATATCTTAAGAAGTAGAAAAGAGTACCATGTTGATAGGTTCAACCTAGTATTATAGGTAGGGGAATAGACATTCTGTAATAGACTATGTCAAGAAGAATGACTATGTACTAAAACAAGAAAAAATTTGCAACTACTTTTGAAAGCAAGAAATGAAAGGAAACACAAAATCAATTAGGTCAATGGAGATGATAAAATTGACTCACACAACACAAAACCTTACACCAATGTTGGCCAATGTAGTTTTTTTCAATGAAACATATAATTAAGCAAAGATCAAGCAATCAACTTGGAAAGTAAATTCTAAGTAAGTGGTCATCCTAAATGTTTTTAGATTATTAAAATATGATTTTAGATGTGAAAGGAAGTTGGCTATAATCAAGGAACTAGAAAGCAATATATAAATGGTTTTAGGACATTTAGGTTGAAAGGGATATGTGTTGTCAATGGTATTAGCTTTGTATTGGGGCCTACCCCCTCACTTCACACACAATAATTATAAAGGTGTTATGAAATTTACCAATAAATACCATTAACCTTGTATTTATACTCAGCCAAAAAACCAAGTCAACTTCTCCTTGGTGATGAAATCTAAGTAGGTAAGCCTTAGGTAGATTATTGTTTAAGTGCATTTTAAATATTATGTGATTTGGTAGTTCATGCATAAAAGATAAAAAATAGTACAACTAAATAGTATATTTAAATACCACTTAATTATACTATGTGATCTACTCTAATCATGCAAGCAAAAAGAAGTGAAAGTGTGAGCTAATTACTAGCATATAAGTGTTAATTCCAAATTTAAAACATAGAATAGAGTCAGTTAAAATGATAGTGTATACAAAGATTACATAATAGATTTGACAGTGTCACTACTATATTGTTAAAGTAAAGATCTGATAAAGAACTATGTTGACAGTATCGACCTAGTCTTCTAGATAGAAGATAGAATATTGAACTAGGTCGACAGAGTGGACCAGTTTGTTGTATAGGGGTAGTTTTAAAGACTAAAAACTATGAAAAATATAATTGTAATGAATAATAGAAATGTTGATAAGGAGAGAAAGAAACCTTGGTGGGTTATAAAATGTAGAGGAAATTGAGATTGTTGTTGAAGTGCCTTGATTTATACTTACAATTTTTTCTAATTGTGTTGACTGGGTCAACCTATCTTTGTAGTTCCCTATTTATTGAAACATATAAAAAAATACTATGCTATAAGTGTCAACCTAATATGATTTTTGGAATTCTATAAGTGTACTATGTCAACAAGGCCAATCTAGTAGTCTATCTGGAACTCTGAAAGTGTACTATGTCAATACAATTAACCTAGTAGTTTGTACATGATTAAAACCTACACAAATAAAGTAGAATCATATTGATGTGATTGTGTGTTAAACATGTGAACAAAAGTTATAAAATATACTGACATTATTGACCCAGTATCACAAATATAGAAAAATAATAAATAAAATGATAAAATAATAAAAACATGAAAGAAGACCTACAAGGGTTAGATTCATGCCAGGTTCACTAGAATGTATGCAATCAAAAATACATCATGTTTATAAATTAATCCTAACTCAAATAAGATAGATCATACTTACACTTTCGATTGGGGATACATTAGATAATTAGGAACATGAGTAATATGGGGATCCATTAGATTCAATTAGGGGATCTCTTACCATAATAAACAATGGTAAGGAGGGTTCCAAAGCCTGTAGTCAAGCATAATCATGCAATAACCCTAGATAGGTCCTATGTTTTCATATTCACTAAACTAATAAAAATTAAAGTAAAGCCTAATATAGTGCTCACCAAAGATTTTGACATAAAGTGGGGGTTAGAAACAATAATATTAAACATGCATAAGACAAATATACTCACATCAATGTATATGGAATCCTAATGCATGGAAGATAAGTACAATAGCATATTTATATACTCTTACAAAGGAGTAACAAAGTTAGGAATACTTACCTTTGAAGATGAACCCATCGAGCCTCAATCTCTCCCTTGGCCAAGGTGCTTCTCAAGAGGTTATTGTGGTATGTAAGGATGATAAAGATAAAACATCTCTAGGCTACACAACCTATTGATGCATCCAAAATACTTCTCCATAAGATAATATCTAAATCTCCAAAGAAAGCATGAAACCCTAAGCTTGTTCCTTAAGTATAATGGTGGATAAGTAAATGCACAATAGCTCTTACTTCTTCCATTCTCTAAATAATGGTGAAATTAACTTGTGTGTGTGTGTGTGTGTGTGTGTGTGTGTGTGTGTGTGTGTGTGTGTGTGTGTGTGTGTGTGTGTGTGTGTGTGTGTGTGTGTGTGTGTTTGTTTGTGTGTGTGTGTGTGGATTTAACCCTAATCCCTTCTAAAAGTTTCAACTGATAGGGTCAACCTAGTCGACCTAGTATAGTTATGGATAAAAATTCACTAGGTCCTAAGCTAGGTCGGCTAAGAGCTAACCTAGACCCTAAATGAATTTTACCCAAAATAGTATAGGGTCAACCCAATTGACTTGTTAGAGTGAATAGTTGAAAGGGGTTTAAGGTTAGGAAAAGGGGCACAAAAGGTAGGAAATGAATGAGTGTACAATAGAGAAGAACAAGATTAGGGATATGGTTTTTCGGAGACAAGTGTGTAGATAACAAATGGTAAAAGGGAAAACAATCTTGTAAAGCACCAATGGTCTGCCCACCCCTTTTCTAGTGTACCCCTTAGGGCATGTACTCAAAAAGATTGAGACTTGACAGGTTTTTACAAGATAAAGAGTGTTAGTAAGTGATAAAAGTTTGAAAATATTATGTGTATACATAGCTCATGTGACCACCAAGTTTATAGTAGTACCTAATATAAGGGTTTTTAATATGTTACTGAGATGTCCTTATATTCATTATCTTTTTGTGGTTCTTCCTATAGTACACATATATTTGAAATGCATGTTCTTCTAATGAGGTTATCATAGTTCATGGTATTCCATTTGAATACCCATATAATGAAATATCATTGTTCCTACATGGAAAATTTTAGTTAAGCAAGCTAAAAAGGTTTAACCTACTTAAATAATTGTGGTCCATTCTCCAGGGAGACCTATCCTTGAAAAGATAAGAAATAAAAGTTTTTTCATAGATTCTAGAGAGCCACTCTCTACTCTAACATTTCCTAGATTAGTACTACAAATAAATGAGAGTGATCCATAAAGGACATTAACAAAGATTTCATACACTCCATGATGGGTCCCAAAGATTCCTAGACTTCATTTTGTTAAACAACATAGACAAGCTACTATAAAGTATTTTCATGATAGTGGTACTCATATTTAAAAGTTAGATCAGTTTTTAAATTAAAAACTATAATCAGTTCCTTCACAATAGCATAATACTTTCCATTCACAAGAGGTCATCCTTCCTATGTTTGATACATGACCTATTGATTGTGAATCTCTTGTAGGATTCATTGGTTAGTATGTTCCTTTTCATGTTTTCATATATTCAAAAAAAACTAAAAAATGAATATTCAAGAAATTTATATAAACTAGGAACTATGCATGATTTGTTTAGTTCATTTACATTATTTTATTTTTGTTTATTATATGCATTATTATCTATATCTAGTTTTATATCAAATATGCTTCACAATTTTACTTGACTGACTTTCAGAACATACAAGTTATCATTTCTAGATATAGTAATAGGTGGTGATATTATCTCAAACCTAAAAATTTTACATAGAAAAAATTTCTCTTATCTAGATAGTAATGCATTGCCTCTTATTTAATTTTAACAGACTTGTCCCAATGAACACATGCTCTACTTTTTCAAATTCAAACTATTCACAGGCTCTTTATAGATTTTCTATATCATAACAAGTTAATTGGGGGCATATTTTTACACAAGTTCTATCATTATATGATTATCCCTATTATTCATACTTTAGGAAGATATATTTCATGATTTATTATCTCACTTAATTTCATATAGCTAGATTACTATATACCTGATTTACTAAATATACCAATGTTACAAGTTACCTATGTAAATTAACTTCACTTATTCATGCATGATTTTCATATTTGCTTTCTATGAATGATAGAATTCATAAATTAAGCTAGGAACTAAAAATAAAAATTAACTCCTATTATAAACTTAGCATAAACCTCAGATAAAGTTTTAAATAGAAAAACACCATATGTACCTTTGCTTATCAATAATTAAGACACTTCTCCTTCGTTACCTTGGATTTGCTCTTGATCACTTGATATGTGGTTATGCAAATGAAACTCCTATGTTTTCAGGAAAAACATGGGACTGCTTACATTATAATTTATATGGGTTAGTATATTTAGATGAGTATAAAACATCATAATTTAATGTGAGTGATTTGTGAGAAAAAATCACATATATTATCTCTAGAGAGATATTAGGAGTGTGTTGAGAGAATAATGGGCTTGTGAGTGATTCTAGGGAGAGATAAATGGGATTAAAGATGAGGGATGAATATTATCTTATGGGAAATCATATTTGTATATATATCTCTACTTACATGAACACAAATATCTTGGATGAATTAAAATATAGAACAACATATTGTGAAATTTGAATTATTCTCTTGTGTTTGACTCTTTCAATCTTTATCAGTGGTATCAGAGTAGGACAAATTTTTGAGAATGAGTTTTTAATTATGTATGGGTAATTTGTTGTAATTCTTGGCTTACCCATTCCATGGTAGTCTCTTTGATTAAATTTGTCTTCTCATCAATGAGCATCAACTATACACACTTCATGTTTGTACTATTTCTAGTAAGTTAAATGTTTATGATAGTTATACATTATTACACATTTATAGATCTAAAAAGCATTAGAATGCCATATTTAATCACTTATTGGAATGTCATATCTATCACTTCCTTTTAGAATGCTATCTCACATGTATTTCATATATGGTTCCAATGTTTCATGATAGGATCGACATGATTTGGATCCTTACTTCTGCCTGGCATAAAGCTTTGTACACAAGTCATCAAAATATGTAGTTCAGTTCAGTTCACCATATCAATTTTTTTACATGGGATTCTCTATAAAATCTTCAATTTATTTCATTGGATCCACCAACAATCCACAAAATCTAATTCATCATCATTCCATTCACTCATTCTCAACTTTGCCCACATGTGTAGTCCTACCTAGCCATATTCATCTAATCACCATTATCTATCACACCTCTAACTAAACAACATTGGAAATATCAATTTATAACTTGATCCATCCATATAGGTTGCTATTATCTCACATTTTGACTCAATTTAAATTCTACCTCATGGTTTATTTCTTGAGAATGACCTCCAAGATCTTAACCTCAACTATAGTAAGCTCCTCTTGAAGTGTTTCTCCCGATTGAATTTGAGTTACCTACATTGATTCACTTAGAAACATTTTACCCTTTGAAGACCACTCAAGCCCTAATTAACATATAAAGTCATTCAAATGATAGGCAAAACCACTTTGTGTACATGATGTCTAAACCATTGTTTAATTTGATAAAATTGAATTTTTGTATAAGCTCATGGTTTTAGATTTAACATCTTTTTTATTTTGTGGTTTTATATTTTAAATATGTTTGATATTCTAATATAAGTCTTTAGTTTTAGTCAATTGAGTTTGGATTTGTTATTTTAATGCTTATAATTCTTTTTATATGGAATATTATCTCTTTCGAGTTATGTCTAAAGATATTGATAATTATCAATTTTTGTATTGCAAAAATAAATGATTCAAGAATTAGAGTTAGATTCATTGTTATGTCAATAAAGTGATTTGAAATTATCAAATTCAAAAATCCTATTTTATGTAAAGGATGCATTTTTGGGGTAACTAATGTCCTTATGTCAAAAGAGTTGATCTTATTAGGGGGTCTTATCATCAAAAATGACATGCAAATGAACTTCAATTTACAATTTTTTGAGTAAGTAGCAACATATAGAAGGATGGAGGCAATGAAGGAAGGAAGAATTTCAATGTCCTCTCATCATTCACCAAATACAAGGTTGCATTCTAATTTGGTGGCATTTTATTTGTGTGTTTTATGTGGTACTAAATAAGAATAGAAGTAGTGTTCATGTTTAAATTTGTAATAAATGGGCATAATTTATATATATATTCCCCTGATGGAATATAGTGATGAGAGATAATAAAAATAATGTAGCATCATGATATTGAGGTTTTTTGTCAATTCTAGTAAAACCATCATGCTTTGGTTGTTGGTTAACCACTTATAAAACCATTCTTTTTAGTTTGTTGGCTAATCTTGGTAAAACCATCATGTTTTGGATGTTAGTTAACCAGTAGTAAAATCTTCCATTTTTGGCTATTGGTTAACCACTTTTAAAACCATCTTTGATGTTTTTGGTTGCCTTAAAAAAAAAAATATCATGACCAAGTGTCAACATGGCATGCTACAAGTACAAGATTGATGTTTTCCCCATGTTCACGTTAAGAGGGGGAATGTTAATAAAAACATGTTAGTGCTCACATTATATTTTGCATGGGTTATTATAATTAGGTGAGTATAAAATATTATAATTTAATATGAGTTCTATTGTTGGGACCAACATCCCCCTTTTTTCCACTTTACAAATGGGGACCCTTGTAAACATTTCATAACCTCTGCATTCTAGTCTGGTTTTATATAAGGATATTCTTGTTAGAATTTGGAGATCATCACCCTAAAAAGGGATGGGTCTTTTCAAGTTTTAATTTTGCTTTATAAACTAACCTTGCTAATAATTGTCTTTGGATGACTAAGCATAGGTTTCATGGAAGAAGACAAGGTTCCTCAACAAGAAGCCCTCATAGTTCAAATTCAAATTTGGTGGGAGTTAAGTTGGTAGGAACAAATTAATAAAAGGACTAATGAAGAGCCTACATCATGTTTTAAACATGGCCCAAGCCTCTTTCTATCCCTATTTTCTTATTCCTGCATATTTTGCCATGGGTCTAAATGGCTCATATTATAAATTCCTTTTGAAAGGCCACCTAACTTAGGTTAAAATATTAATACTAAGGCCTTGACATTTATTCATAGCCTTAACCTTAATGGCTTACCCCAAGTATTTATATCTATGGGTCTAATGATTATCTTTCATGCTCTTTGCATATCTGATGGTGATCATTTTCTTGTCGATTTCCATCTAATGGTGATTCGAGCCTGAAGACTTTTCAAAGGCTTCATGATCTTGACATGTGGCTGATGTGCACTCAAAGTAACTAATAAATATATGAAAATATCATAAAGTACCATGAAGGAGACAAGTGGCTTCCTAACATATTAAAAGGAAGATTTTATGGGACCCACTTAATAAAGGTGCTTAGTTAAATGACTTGCACCTTGAAAATATCAATGGTGATAACTTGTCTACTACATTTGATCCAATGGTGTATCAATCTGGATGACCTTTCAAAGCTCCATGAGATTGACACGTGGCCAGCATGTAGCCGATAAGGTTAAGTATCATGAAGAAGATTTATCAAGGTGTCAAGTGGCATAACCATGAACTTCAAGATTAATGGGCCAATGGGAACACAAAAACTTGGATTTGGGTTATCAAAGAAAAATAAAGAAGGCTTTTAAAAGCCAATGGCTAGTCTCCAGCTAGCATTTATGAAAATTACCATGAAAGGCATAGAGCCATGCCATATAGACTCCACATAAGCATGGAGGATAAAAATAAAAGATATCCTAAGCTTGAAAGCATAGAGGGAATGAGAAAGAGATTCCCATAAAATCTAAAGCATGTATAGAGTTAAGGCCTAGAGATTTTGCCATTAAAGCTAGAAAACCCTAAGCCCTATATAAATAAGACCTGAGTTGGCTCAATTGGTCATAGATCAATCAAAATAGAGTAACTGAGCCTTGAAGTAAGTGCCTTAGTAAAACCCTTGGTGACCTTGTAAATTCAATTTAGTATCATCAGTGGTGCCAAGTAGGAAACAAATGAAGATGGAAGTTAAACTCTACCTAACCTCTGATAATGAAGGGAGGATTTTCAAGGATACAGAGTTGGATGAGGCAGCTCTAAACTCCATGGAGTCAGGAATTGGTTAGAATTATTCTTCTTTGTGGAGGAATGTTAGCCCATATCCCAAGAAGAGAAGAGGAACACCACTTTGCATCAGAGATACAATGACATAGTCATGATCTAGATGGTAGGCCTCCATCATGCGATAGCCAAACTAGAGGTAATGCATTATATTGATGTCCTTGATTCTACTTTTGTAGATTGTATAATAGATAGAGAATGGATCATTTAAGAGAGAAGCACAAAAAGGGTTGCATATATCACCCTCATGGCCTTTAAGACCTACTACAAGCTTCTCTTGCCTCATATCGATCTCCCATCCTTGAGAGATTAGACTAAAATTCAAGCCCTATATTCAATCCTCACCCCTTGGTTAATCTAAGGCTCCCATGTTTTCAAATCCATTTATGTCAAAATTCTTATTTTCTAATTTAGGTAGGGCATTAGGATAGCTATGACCTTACTAAACAAAGCCTTTGGTGCCCCTTCCACTACTAATGTGAGCAAGGTTTAGGTATCTTATGTCCACTTTATGCTAGAAAAGAAGCTAACCCCTCCTATAGGAGACCTAATAAGTTTTTTATTAGCTAAAAAATTTATGGCTATTAAAATTAATTCCAAGTAATTTTTTATGATATCCTATCTCTTGGAATCACTCTTGGCTTCTGTAACCTTCCCCGACATAAGGAACTAGTCTCCTAATGGCAACACCATAATCTCTCACTACTACTATAAATTGCATATATTCAAATATAGGAACCACATGAAATTTATCTATGATGGTGTTTTCCCAACCATTTATGAGGTAATCATTGGCGTCCCTATGCCAAGACTCCATCCTCTCATTAAGAATCAATTAGAAACTATGGGGGATGTATGGTTCTACCCAAATTGCACTATGATAAGGATAGAGGGGATTTTACTAGGTCCTATCGATTACCCATTCATGTCCCCAAAAATATTATAGAGCAAGAGATTTCCTCTCAAATTATCTATGGTGTGGACAAGACATGCAAAGAGAAGAAGAAAGCTCAAGTCCACCCCTTCCCATTAGACATTAGCAAAGTCATAATAAAAGATTAGAAGTAGATAGAAGTCATGGTGGTGCATAGGAATTCCTTTGATTTTTAGTTGGATGACCTCAAGATATATGACCCTAAGAACACAGTGATCAACCACATCTTAGATAAGAAGGTCCCAAAGATTGAGTATGGACATCAGTTAGGTGTGGGTGATGACATTTATATAAGAGCTAGAAACTTTGAACAAGTACTTTCCAAAATCAAAGGTCACAACATTCGATTGGAGCATAAGTTGATCAAGGACAATAAACCCTCAGGGGAAAGATGGTAACTACACCCTCTACATTATCACTTATTTCCAAGTCTATCCAGGATTGCCCATCAAGAACCACAAAGAGGATAGTCCTTTAATCCCCAATCGATGGAACCAGTAGAATAAACCTAGGTTGGGTATTTTAAATATATCAAAGGAAAAGGAAAAGCTTTGATTGAGGAACCAAAGATGGAACATAGACCCAAAAATGGACCTCCACCCTCAACATCCCAATAAATACCTTCTTCCCCAGTGGATTTCATTAACATGATGGCTCTTAAAGTAGGTGAGACATTAGAAGGTACCCTTGTCGACATAGCAATATCATATGGTTCTGATAGGGAGGAGGATCCCTCCAATAGAAAAAGTAAAGATCCAACCCCTCTAGATGAAGAGAAATAAAAGGTAGAATTAGCCTTGGTGCCTCTTGCACCTAGGAAGAAACCTAGGTTGAACTTCACTTACTGTACTAGTGAAGTCAACCTTTTCAATGATGAAAACCCAATCCATGGACCAATCATCCCTGACTAGTTTATTTATGGGAAGATATTAAATATCCCATCTCTCTTTCCATCATGGGCCTTGACACAAGTTGGTTTGGGCATGTATGATGAAATCAACCATGGATTTAAGATATTGTGGACTGCAAGCAAGTAGAAAGAAGATCTAGATCCTTCATGCCAAGGAAGGCCAGAGGTTAGATATGCCTGGAACCTCTGGGAGTGCAAGTCTATAAGTTATTGAATGTCCATAATTTAATAAGCTTGACATAAAGGTCTAATTCAATAAAGATAAAGTAGGACTAGAAATAATTACCATAAAGACTGATATGATTGGACAAGAAGAGTTCACCTTCCAAAAGGTTAAACCATTCACTAGGTTAACCCCTATTAGAGGGTAATAAATTATAAGATCCACCATCCATGGGGAGGATGTAGAAATATTTATTGACGCCCATTCACATCAAGCTAAGGAAATCATCCAAGGATTAAAATAAAGGATCTAGGACTTAGATCAAGAAAAGGAAAGGTTACAAACTCAAGAAATCATCTCAGTGCTTGATACAATAATCAAAATTCTTAAAAATTAATTTCATGAGATGTTTAAGGCATTAAAGTCCTTGAGGACAAGACATGGTACACTAGAAAACCAAGTCTCGGTGACTAAGCAACTAAATGATCAATGGTAGGCATCTGAGAGTAAAATTGCTCAGCTCCTTGACATCTAAATCAAGAAGTAAATTCCCAATTTCAAGGCAATCAGTAGAGGGCACCTAGTGCCAACTTTGGAATTATAAGAGACAAGATCAAAACATTGAACACCCGGTAATCCAAAGTTAAATAGCTTATTGAAGAAGGAAAAGGAATCATCACCAAAATTTAGAAGCTCCTAAGAATTATGCTCAAGGATCCTATCCATACCACTACCCTGGGAACAATTAGTGATGAAGAATTCTAACATAGAGTTGCTTTAGTGACTCAAGAGATCAAAGATAAGGGTCAAGGCCAATCAGGCCTAGAAAATAATAAGATATAAGGGTTGTTCTTTAATGTGGGGGAGAGAATCAATGGATCAAGGAGCATAAAGGAGGCCTTGGACAAGAATGACAAGGATTTTGATGAGCTGGCAAATCAAGAAGGATGCATCACCAGGCCTGTGATGGACTTAAGCTTAATTGATGAGTAGCATGCTCAAGAAATGACTATCCTTCAATAGTAAGGGGCCCCACCTCCAAGTTAGGAATCTTTCAGTTATGGCTTACCATGAAGAGCCTATTTTATAAAGGCACATGTTAATTTATTGGTGTGATTACCTCTAGGTTAGTAAGATTGGAAAAGATATTTTTATTATGGTTATAACAAATACAGTTGTCTTTTATACACCTGTAGGTGTGAAAACTAATTGGTGTACTACCCAACTTCCTATAAAAGGGATAAGTATTACTAATTGTAGGGAGAGAGACTTCAAACTATTTTTTGTATCATGGTTTAAGCAATTAATACAAAGGGATCAAAGAATTCAATAGGAATGGTCTAATTTAATGTGTTTTAATTACTTGTTAGAGTATAAACATGAATAGTTTCTAAAAATACTAAGCAGATCATTAATTAAAAGGTTTCTAACTTGTGTAATGTTAGGTTAGTGAAATGAAACTAGGTTTACTTCACTTTATTTATTTTGTAACATAGATGTGCATTAGTTATCTAAATGTGGAAAAAAACCTAAAAGTAAATTCAAATTCTTACTTGTATCATCATCATATCTTCAAAAATAGACCAGGTTTATAGTGGGATGTGAGCTTAGACTACTTCACACTATTTACTAATTAAGATCACTCTCAGTAATTCTATAAACTTTGTCAATATGTTTACAATCAGGATTTAGCAATCTCTATTTCTTTCTTACTCTACCCTTCCTTTTGCCCCTTTTTTAATGATTCACTTTAGTATAAAACTTTGTTCATAATCATTTAGCTTAGTCATTAGCTTGGATCTAGGTTTGTTTAATGTAGCACTAAACCAAGATGGCCCCTAAACATCAAAATATATAAATATTATGGAACAATCCATGTTACTTTGCTGCTATTTTCACCACATGCACCTTAATTGTCAAATACCTACAACTCATGCCCTGAATCTTTAGATTATAAAATAAGACATGTTATTTAAACACTAGAGATCACCTTTGGTTCATTTAGAAGCATCAACAAGTTCTTTGAGAGAATAAATCACGTAGATTATTTCTAGATAGAATTTGGAGTGTGTTGAGAGAATAATGGGCTTATGAGTGATTCTAGGAAGAGATGTGTGTTTGTAGATTAGGATTGACTCCTATCTTGTGGGAACTCATATCTTTATATATATCTCTACTTACATGAATACAAATATCCTAAATTAATTAAAATATAGAAAAATATAGTGTGCACTTTGAATTATTATCTTGTGTCTATCTCTTTCAATATTTATCATATACAAGAGATTTCAGTAGTGTGACAATAATTTTATTGATAGATTTGATCTCAAGTGGATGCATGGTGATAATTTTGATAGCTTGATAATAAATGATTATTTCAATAGATTATGTGATGGTCCTCACAATGAAGGAAAACACATTAATTTATAAATATTTTAGAAGGAAATGGACAATTAGATTTATTATGGATTTATTTATTATTTTTTGAATTTGGATGGTGGATATTGATTTTATGGGTCAAGCGCATTTACTAGATTGGTTAAGAATTTATGAGTTGATTATAATAAGTGTTCAAGTTTTTTGAATGGATATTTAATGGGTATAATGTCTTGAATAAGATTATTAGAATGTGAAAGAATGTCTTAAATGCAATTGTTAAGACGTGGAATGTCTTAAATGATGTTTGAATAAGTTTGTCAGAATGTGCAAGAATGTATTAAATAAGGTTGTTCAGATGTGGAATTTCTTAAATGAGGTTGTTATGATGGTGGAATGTCTTAATGAGGTTTGAAAATAGACTAAATGCAGTTGGTTAAGGGGGATGATAAGGTGGCTTGGCCAATTATTATTTATTTTTATTTGTTTAGTTAGAATTTTGGGTGCATAGATAAATGAGGGATTAATTAACTAATTAATATTGATTAATTATTTAATTAATTTAAGGGTAGTGTTGGTGGGACTAAATGGGATTATCTAATTAAATGGGGGTGATGTCATGATAATCCTAATTAATGAAATAATTAGCTAAGACAAGTGATGAATGATGAATGTTAATGATGAAAGATTAGTGATGACATTAAATTGGTAAATTTTAGGTCTCTACATTTTCTCCTCTTTGAAAGGGTGTTTTGACTAAAAGAAGCAACAACTTTTCAAATATTGTAGAAGAATAAAATGGGTGCACTAGGATGCCCCTAGTTACATGATGATTAGGGATGATTAGGAATGATGATTGTGGATTATTCCCCCTCGATATAAATATACATATGGGCTCTCAAAATGAAAAGATTTGGTATGGATGAATTAAGACTAAAATGGAGAGGTGTGAATTTGATGACTAATTATGATGATTATGGATTTAGATGTGTTGGTAAACATTATATATGGATGAGATTAATGTATGGATGAGATTAACCCATTTGAACTAATCCTTTCACATTTTGATTTATGATAATTATGCATTAATTTTCCCTAAGAAATGATATATGTAAAGGATCAAATTGGGAATAATATATATCAATAAAGTTACATGCTTTGATTTTCCCCAAATAATGATATAAGTAAGGAGGCAAATTTGGGAATGATATATCCCATTAAAAAGCTGCGAGTTTGGATTTGATTGATGTCGTGATTTAGTTGATTAATGTGTAAGCCTAACACAATAAATTAACCAATTACATGGATTAATTATGGTTAATCACATTGATGGATGATGGACTTCATAGGTTGTTGGTAGTTGTACTTGATGATGGTATAATGGCTTAGTATTTTTATTGGATTATTGATGAATCACTCTTAGGTAATGAGAAAAGGATAGTTAATTATGGATAGTTATTTATAAGTATTGAATGTTTAGGAATGAATGTGGATGAATTGATATGTGTTGATGTAATGAGAAATGGATGAATTGTTGCTAATCTTGCATAGTTTTTTGAATATTTAAGCAACCTTATTTCTAATATAGCACATGATAGGATAGATCATGATATGAAATACCATGATGACATTATTTAAATACACATAAGGACTAACAAGAACTCAATAATAAAAGTAAAGAAACATAGAAACAAATACAAGAACACACACAAAAACATAAAAGTAAATGTGGTGTCCTTTATCAAGTTAAAATACCCTAATGTTTGAGGATCGATGGTAAAGATAGTTTTCTTGTGCTCTAGGAAATGATATATACGAGGGGGTTGCATTGAAAATGATATATCCTAATGATTTAATTATATTTTTTAAAGGTTATCAAGGATTTTAAAAAGATTTAGGATAAGGTAAATGTTTTTCAAAGTATGTGGCCCTGCCATTATTTTGGATTTTTGAATTTTATACAACTTTGGAATTTGTATTCATGTGATTTTTATGGTTTTATGATTTTATTATGTTTTTGAATTTTTTAGATTTTGTAATGTTTTTAGATTTTCTATATTTTCTAATGTTTTTGTATTTTTTTTACTTTGTAATGTTTTATAGATTTTCTGGATTTTATATTAAAAAAATGGATTTTTTGGATTTTAACAAGGCAATGAGCAAAGGTAAATCCCATTCTAGAACCATGGATGGGAGTTATAGTCGATGGAATAAGGGAAAGATTCAGCATGTAAAATTTAAGGAACACATTTCCTAAGTCAACAAAGTAACATTATGAGGCTATACCAAGATGTTTCCAAAATAGGTCTCAAGACCTCATCCATGTCCTAATCAAAGGGAAAAGATGGAAAGAAAGGATGCGCATGATGTGATTTTGTTAGGATGTAAGGATGTATAGAAAATGGTATGGTTGAGAGGAATTTTAATTAGGATGTCAAGGGATGTGTTTGGTTATAGATATAGGTCAATGCATTGGCATGACGGCATGAGGGGGAGATAGTGCATAGGATGGTTTAGAACGGAAATGGATGGATGGATGGAATGGATCTACTGTCAAGTTTTAAAAAGTTGTAGATAATGGATTTCATATGACATCAGAGGTTGGTTTTCACCATGTTATTCACCCAAGATGCCATAGAAATGGTTTTCACCAATGGATAAATTTATTTCTCTTTTTCTATTTTTTTAGCAACAACATTAGATACTTCAGATATGCACTTAAGATATGTATTCAAGAAATTCATTTATTGATAAGTTATATTTTTTCAAATTTACTAAGATACAAAAAAATCCCCTATGATAGAGGTGTTGCCAAGGAGGGTGAAGCAAAAGGTGTGTTGGATGAAAGATAATTGTTGGCTTGAAGGATTTGGAAAGATTGGGTGATTTTGATACAAAGGGGGATTGAGACCAACAATCTCATGTTCCATGAGATTAAAATTAGTCATAATCTAAATTATTTGAGGGTTTTCTTCTTTGATGGTGTCTTCAACATGTGATTGGGAACCATTTTGAAACTATGTCTATGTAGGGTAAAACTTTAGTGCCTTAAACAAGTTTTCACCAATAGAATCATATTGAGTTTATAAATTTTGATTTTGATTTAGATTTGATAGTGCCCCAGAGAGGTTTTCAATAGGCCATTGATTTTATACTTTGATTTTGTTTCTTTGGATGTTTAGATTGAATTTTATTTAGGAACTTTTGTTAATCTTTGAGATATCCTAATGTGTCATGATTGATTTTGAAACCTTATTTTTGATCTCCTAGCATGAGGTTGGCTTATAGTCCCACTATTTTTTTGATTGCTTCATTGTTTTGAGATAATTCAATATCTTTGTGATTTTTTTGGTCCTAAAAGGTGGGTTTATAATATTAGATGTCAAGGTAGATATGAGGGATAACAATGTTGTGGAAATAATTGGTGGTAGCATGGTCCTCATAAGGATTATCAATGGAACATGTTTCAATTATGGATGAGGCTTCCTCAGAATTTGTGGAAGTGTCATCAAAAAATTTGTATTGATCTATAGATGGTTTTCAATTGATGCCATGAGAGATTTTATTTGTGTGTATATGGATAGGCTTGATGATTCCTTGTTCATGACTTTACTAATTTTATCTATAATAAGATACTCTTTACTTTGAAAATAAGTTGCTAAGTTGTTATGGTTTAACAAGGAGTGGTTGGGGTTTTTAATATTATCATCTGTAAGAAGGTCAAACTTGATAAAAGATGTGGTACCAAATTAATAGGATATTAGTATTGATTTTTGTTTATGATGGGTCTATCTTATGGAATGCATTTTGGTTTTTGTTATCTGTAGGTACCTTGGTCTCTTGAGGAATGTCATGCTAGGTGATCGTGATTTTGATATGCAAATTAGGATTATGTGATGGGTTGAATATGGGCTCACCATAAATGAGTTCATCAAAGATGGGTTTGTCAAAGATAATTTTATCAATGATAGATTCATCATATAATGGTGGTTGGTCAAAGATGGATGTTTGGTCAAAAGGTAATTCATAAAATATTGGATCTTCATCAAATATGGGTCCTTGGTTTAAAATAGGCTCTTATTCAAAGATAGGCTCTTTAATCTAAGGCTCGTCAAAGATGGGTGGACCAATAATGGTTTGGAATTAGATATGATTGAAAGGATTACTTTGACCTTGATTTCTCTTTGGAAGAGTCTGATCATGTTCTAAAAATAGATCTTTGCCTACCCTTTTTTTCCATTGTAGATACACTCATTTCTTATACAGACAATGGTAAGACATAATTGGATTTTTTTGGTTTGAGGACCTACTTGGTAGGATATTGATCATGTGATTTACCTTATTTGGGAATAATGGATTTTTATTCCTATTTTATTTAAGGGTATATATTAATAAATTAGTATAAAATATAGCAATAAATATAGTCCTGATTTGTGTAATTGTTTATCTTTTTCACCTTTATAAAAATATCAATAAATAAGAAACAATATAACTTAGCTAGAAATAGACTGAGATGGTTGATATAGAGGATAAAAATGGCTATGTAGGACTGGGAAGGTGTTGTAAACCTGAATCTAAATTTTATTTAGTGAAAGGATAAGAGCACTAAAAAGTGGATGCTTTAGGTCTAGTGTTTTTTTTCATTCATGTCATTGTTGTCCAAACTATTAATAAAGACTTGAAACTTTCTAATTAGTTGTGTTATGCTTGTGTGAGTGTACATGTGAAAAATCAAGCATTGGTTGTTGATGAAACTCATTATAGAGCTAATTATGTCTTAAAACCCTAACCCTCCATCATGCTTGATAAAATGATATTTGCGTCACTTGAGAAAGAGGGGGGGTTAGTTTGTAATATGTATTAAATGTGCAATCCACACCACTTGTGTGGTCACATTGCCTACATACCAATACTCTGAAGAGGGACCAAGCCATATGTAGTTCTCCTACCTAGTTGTTTTATACAATAGTGTGATACAGATGTAAATGCCAATTTGATAGTATTTGAGGTGGATAAGGAATGGTATGAGGATTTGAGTATGTTTACAGTTGTATTGGGTGACTGTGTGTAAAGAATAGGGAAGTTTGCCATAGTTTTTTATTTGTATTCTTGCTTTATTTGTAATTTTTGTCACCTCCCTTATAAATAAGCTTTGAGTGGGGTTTTATAGGGAATAAGTGGTCATGGGTCAGATGTATTCATGCTACGCTAACCTAATTAAGGATAAGGACTAGATGAAAATGACTGTTGGGGCTCAAAGTAAAAATAGACAAGACTACCAAGAATAGGACACTTTGGTGTTCAGTGCTATAGTCCAAATGGGGCACTCCTATCCTATAGGCTCAAGACCTAGGGGAATAGGTTTGGCATGGGAAATACTATTTGGCTGAGGTGGAATGACTATTTAGAAGGTTCTGGATGACTGGTAATGAGTAAAAAGGTGTCTACAAGGGTTTTAAGAGCATGCAAAAAATACCTATGGATGGGGTATCACAAGCCACATTCAAACTACCAATTTGGAAATTTTATATGACTACATTTCTCCCCCCCCCCCACTTATTATAGTGATGAAGCAAAGAAAAATACTAGGATAAAATAAAAATAGAAAGTGTACCTAAACTTACCTGCAAGGGTAAATCCCATGAAGATATGTGATGTTGAGTGTCTGTAGAGAGAGCACAGCATGAAGTGTAAATCTGCAAGAAAAAATAAGGAGTAGATCAATTCTTACTGGACATGTTATGTCTAAAATAAGAATGTACAAAGGCTAGGTAAAATAGAGAGGAAGAGAAAGGAATGAATGCACCTCATCGGGTATGCAAACCAATACAAACCCTGTTGTGATGTTGAGTGATGTTGAGTGATGTTGATTAATGTTGGGTATGTGATGTACCAAGAGTAATATTTTGAATGGAGCTGAGTGCTCAATTCCCCAATGGTGGCTCAAGAATACAAAGGATGGCCCTTTGGCTCCATCATCACCCACTATGTAGTGAATCTATGTGATCATGCTTGTGTTAATTGATGTACTATGTGTCCAATCCCTCTATGTAGGTGGCTCAAGATATAAAGGCTAGCTAGTCCTTTGGATCCAATGTTTCCCACTAAGTGTGAATTGTAAAATAATATTAGTATGAATGTGTGTCATATGAAATGGCTCATGAAGCCCATGAATGCTCTATAATCTAACAATGTGGTGTGAATAGTCGAATATGTACTAAGAACTAGGCTTATATGAAAGCCAGTCCAAAATGATGCCAATCACCTGTAGATGGAATAAGGCATACAACTAGTAAGAATACCAGGGTAATATAATGAACTAGAAATAAAATAAGGCAAATGTGTCATGCACATTTCCCCCAATCACTAGTGTTTGTAACATGGATTCTGATCTAAAAGTTGTACCAACTACCTAAACTAAAACTAGAAGTGAGAGCCATCATGCCACATATGATGCCCCTTGTATTTGGATAATCTAAGTGAAATTTTAATAAAACTACCCAATCTAAATTAAACTATAGTTGACAAAATTGTAATTGACCTTACCTTTCTATCTATTTATAAAAACTATAGGTTTTTGGCTATTTGGATGGGAGCGCTAAAAAGTACACACTTTGGTGTTTGGCACTATAGTCCAAATGGGGTGCTCTTTTCCTTTACTATTTCTAATAACTATTCTATATTTTTTACTATTTTTTTGGTCTATTCTACATGATTTAAAATATGATTGATGTTTTGAGTGTTCTAAAAATTGATTTTTTGACCAGTAGAAGGCTTTGATCTTTGTGACAAAACCCCTATTTTTTTCCCCCTCTTCTGAGGGTAGGAATGAAGACCTCACAATGACTGCCCTCAAAATAAAGAGCCCTGAAAGTGTGTTATAATGAAAAATGTATGATATAGCAATGATAATCAAAAATATGTCTCAAGATATAGCATAGTTTGTATTGGAGATTGTTAAATCAACAAGGGTATGCCTAGATAGATGTAAAAATGTAATATCATGTGTAATATATTAAACTTAAACTAAAAATTAGGTTATTTTTTAAGGAGGGATGGAGCATGATGTCCATCACAGCATCCAAGAAGGCAATATAATGCATGATGTCCATCATGTCATTGCAAACAACTGAGAAGCAAACAAGCACACAAAGGCAAGAATCAAGAAGCATACAAAAGAGGCCAAGGGGCCAAGAAGACAAGGTACATGGGCACATGTCACCCAAAGTGGGAAAGCAATCATACAAGGCATGTTCAAATTCCCACATACACATACAATTGCAAACAATCAAGATTGTCACAAGGGCCACAAGTACATACAAGAGTACAAGCAAAGGACATTAGCAAATATCCTAAGTCACACATAAGTAAAAAAATAGGTACTAAGAAATGCAATCACATATAGCTAATCAAAGCAAGAAAAAAGGCATGTAAATGTTGTAAATACTATCACATCTAACTAATTAAATCAAGAATTGAAAGTATGCAAAACATGTAGTACAAGACTAGGTAGATGCTAAGAAATATACAAGTGTTATATACTAGCAAGTTTGGATAGAACAATTTGTTTAGGCTAGTAATTAATGTACATCAACATGATAAGTAGAGTGTGTGGTGTAAGAATGACATAATCTAGATGGTGTAGTCATGTAGAAGATGCCCTCAGTGGGTACATATGTTGATGTATATCTTGAATGTAAAAGTAGGATGCCCCCTCAATGGGTAGAGTGAAGCAATCAAGGCACTGGGTGTCACTACACACCCTTGAATAAGATCAATTGAATCATGGTAATGTTGATAAATCGATAAATAATAGCATAGAACAGCAAAATGTAAGTCTAGTATGGTAGTAGAAATGTAAATAATGGATAATGCATGTAATTGAAAAGTGTTTGGTGTTTTGAGTTATTTGAATGTTCTTATATTTTGACATGTTATATTATTTTTGGTATTTTAAATATATTATATTATTTTATGTATTTTGAAATAATCTATGTACAAGTAATCATAAGGAAACTATGTACAAGAAAGTGATAAGAAACTATGTACAACTAAGCTGAGAAATTATGTACAAGAAATACTTAGAAGAAATGATACTAACAATTTAGTCTTATAAGATACTCACTATCATGTCATCCTATATTAAGGAGAGGGATCGTGCATGATCATGATGCATGATGGAAGAGTTGAGACTATGAATCTAAAATATATGTATGTTTTAAGTGCTCTAAAATCTTTGTAGTGGAAACTGACTGTGGGGTTCCTCTATAACTCTAAGAAGTGGATGCAACTATGGGGATCTTAAGGACCCATTTGGTAGTAGAATAATCTCTCTAAAAAAATGCTCTATGTGTAGAGGCATGAGACCTCAATGATACTACCTTAGGTGTGAATATTGTAGCTAGAAAATATCTAGAGTCTTGAAATTATCATTGATGTAGTGGTCACTCTAAGAGAGGCCTTCATGGAAGTGTATGAACTCTCTATGTTGATGAGGGAGGCCTTGACTATGTCTGAATCTCAATTGGAAGAATTATAACTAGTGAAGGAGCTAAAACTATATCATAAGGGGTGTTAATGTGAGTGATTAAGTTATATCCATGGGTGTAATCAACCTGCCTATCTTCATAAACTTGGGTGATAGCATGTACCACATGATCTACTATAGGCATAAAGCTAGTAGTATGTATGGGATCAGAGCTAGGTGAACCAAGTTTGAAGGGAGGAGGAATAGATATAACCACTAGTGTTTTTTTGTGTTTAGTAGTGATAGGGAGATACTCAAAAGTAGCCAAAGAGTTTGATACATCTAGGTAGAAACCATGTATTTGGGATGAAATTCATGTAATTAGATTTATAAGTTGTATATCAATAATTAGAAAGAACATTCCACATGAGAGATAGAAAATAAGGGATGAAGAGCATGGAAATTTTCACTAATGCATAAAAAACTTTGACTTATAACATGACATTTCCAACATGTTTAGCAAGATAGAGTTGAAAATTATTTTATATGAAAGAGAGAGAGAGAGAGAGAGAGAGAGAGAGAGAGTATGTAAAAGAAATAATGAAACCTTGTATTAAATAAAAGTAAGCATTGCTTTGACAAAAATGGATTTTAACATGTTTAGTAATAAATTTCTTAATAGCATACCATATTATAAAAATTAAGCATGAAAGAGAAAGAATGAAGCTTTGCATTAACATATAGTAAACTTCATCATTCATATACATGATAGGACCGAGTATGGACTCCTTATTGTTTGCAAGAATTTTTTTGAAATAAGTGCCATTTTTGATTTTATGTGAAATATAATTTAATTAAAATAGAAAATTGGAATATGCATAAAAAGGATATGAAGCTCACTAACATGTAAGGTAATACCTCAAAAGCATAGTGACCTAGTATATTCAACTAGGGTTTGAAATAAATGATTTTCAAAATTACTATGGTGAATTTTAAAAATTTAATGTGAAATTATTATTTATATATGTAAGAAAAATCATAATAATATTTGTTAAAACTAGTAATGAATTTTCCCTAGGATTTCTAGGGTTTTTATGCACAAATGAAGTAAGTCAAGTTCACCAAATGATTTAACTTATTTGGTAATAATGGAGCTTAATTTCTATTTTAGTTAAGGGTCTGGATTAATAAATTAATATAAAATATAGCAATAAATACAGTCTCGATTTGTGCAATTGTTTGTCTTTTTCACCTTTCTAAAAATAATAATAAATAAGAAGAAATATAACTTATCTAGAAATTGACTAAGATAGATGATACAAAGGTTGAAAATGGTTGTGCAGGACTAGGAAGGTATCATAAACTTGAATCTGTATTTTATTTGAGGAAATGATAGGAGCACCAAAAAGTGGACACTTTGGTGTCTGGTGTTGTTGTCCATTCTTGCCGCTATTGTCCAAACTGATCAAAGAGACCTAAAACATTATGGGTAGTTACTTTATGTTGTGTGAGCATGCCTATGAAAAATAGAGCATTGGTTATCAACAGAACTCACTATGGAACTAATTTTATCTTAAAATCCTAACCCTCCATCATGCTTGATAAAATGATATTTAAGTCACTTGAGAAAAAGGGGGGTTAGTGTGTAATATGTATTGAACTTGCACCACACCCCTTGTGTGGGAACACTACCTACATACCAATACTTCAAGAGGGATCAAGCCATATGTAGTTCTCCCACCTAGTGTGCTTTGTGAAATAGTGTGATGCAGATGTAAATGCTAATTTGATAGTGTTTGAGTTGGTTAGGGATTGGTATGAGGATTTGAGTATGTTTCCAACTATATTGGGTGACTATGTACAAACAATAGGGAAGTTTGACTTAGTGATTTTTTTGTATTCTTGATTGCTTTGTAAGTTTTATCACCTCCCTTATAAATGAGCTTTGCGTAGGATTGTATAGGGAACAATTGGTTATGGGTCAGATGTATTCACGCTAGGCTGAACTAATTAAGGATAAAGACCAAATGAAAATGACCATTGGGGCTCAAAGTACAAATGGATAACATTGATAAAAATGGGACACTTTGGTGTTCAGTGCTATAGTCCAAATGGGGTACTCCTATCCTATAGACTTTGGACCTAAGGGAATAGGTTTGGCATGGGGAATATTATATGGCTGAGGTGGAATGATTGTTCAGAAGGTTTTGGAGGACTAGTAATGAATAAAAAGGTGTTTAGAAGGGTCGTAAGAGCATGAAAAAAATACCTATGGATGGGGTGTCACAAGCCACACTCAAACTACTAATTTTGACATTTTTTATGACTACATCATGCAATTATTGATTAGTGGTATTTTGGATTGTGTTGTTAGTTAGATTTTTGACTAGGTTGGTTTTTCAATAAAGATAGGATAAGTTTGGGTTTGTATGGCTTAGGAGCTTGATTTGTGTGTGAGGATTGATGTTTGATTGGTAGATTATGTTATTTTTTGGATTTTTGATTGAATTGGTTTTTTGGTATAAGTAGGATAAGTTTAGATTTTGACAAATTAGGGGTCTGATTAGTAATGGATAGTTATGGCTTAGGTCCTAATTTAGATTTTTTTGGCTTAGGGGTTGGATTGATAGGGTATAATTTTTTTATTATGTGTTTTTTGGTGAGGAGATCAATTAGATGATTATTGATTTTGGGATTGATACTTGTCAAACTTTTTCTAAAATTTGGTAGATAATTGATTGTATGATTTATAATATGGATCGAGGGCCTAGTGGGTATGGGATTTATGATGGGATATTTTATTATTGTGGGATGAAAGTCTTGATGTCAAATGACTAATAACCAAGGCTAGGTTGGCTACATGTTGACCATTTTTTGGATTGGGTTGATTATGGCTTGATTTTGGAATTGGTAAGGTTGTTACATTAAAATGGGTTAGATACTGTGACTATAACTTGTATATGGGGAGTTTGCTTCATTTTCAAGACTAGTGTTATCATTATCATATATCTCTATTTGGTCATCAAGATTCTCAAAATACAAGGGATCTCCACCAAAAATATTTTCCATGTTGAGATGGGTATTAATTCTAAGTTGTTCCCTAGTGGTAGGTGTCATACGGCAAGTGTTATTTTGGTCAAAAGTTGGTAAAACAAGTTTTGATTAGTGTGTTTGGTTTGTAAAACAAGTTTGGTTTGAAAAATGTTTGTAAATACAAGCTTGGTTTTGGAAATAATTTTTTTTTTGGTTTGACTCACTTGATTATTGGTTTATAATAAGGGAAACAAACTAAACACACACAAAAGATAACCTAATCTACTCAAGTATATGTGTAATCAAGTAGTGTCCCATTGATAGTACCCTAAAATCTGACAGGTATGTCATGGGTAATCTTGAGGAATTTTATTTTCTTGGCACCACTCTTTGATTACAACTAAAGGATCTTATGCTAGGCTTTATGGGTTTATCTAAGGGAGTCCTCATATATACATTTCAGTATGTTGAGGCCCAAATTTGTGAAATGAGGGAGTCATTGAAAGCATGGGTATTGGTGGAATTTAAAAACCTCACATCACAAAACAGGTGAAGTAAACAACCATTTAGCCATTAACAACATCATTCCTAAGGAAATTATATACCCCTCTAGAACACAGGGTTTGGCCTACTGCTTGGTGGTGAAATCCAATGTTGATAGAGTCTCTAGAAATAAAATTAAATATATTAATAATTTTTTATTTCTAATATCACTATTTAGTACAAATAAAGAGCATACATGGACTAGGATTAGGATGTACACTAGTCATTAAGGTTGTTTCTAATTCTCTAATTCACCTTACAGTGCAAGAGAACATCATACTCAACTTCTTAGTGACACAACAAGACACACAAATAAAAAAATTCAAGTAATAAAAATTAATTTGAAATGTTAACAAAGAGTGTTTTAATTTTGAGACTTTGGCCAACATTGCTACAATAAAATTGCTAGTAGTTTGGATAGAACCTTTAACAAGTGAAAACCTTCAAGTTAGACAAAACAAAAATTAAGAAAATAGTAAAATAAACACAAAATAAATTTGTTGGTAATAAGAAAAAATCATTATTTTTCATATTAAAATTATTTTTATCAAAAAAATATGAAAACAAAACATAGAAAATAGAGAATGATACCTATGTGATTGTGTTGAAATCCATAACCAATTCACCATTTCATAGCACCAATTCTTCAAAACATAGAACAAATTCACTTTTATTCAAAAATATTGAAAATAGGAAAACATAAAAAATAGAAAGTGATACCAGAAATGATTTTTTTAATACTCAGCGTAAATTCTTTGTTCCATAGAATGAATTTACCAAAACACAAAACAAATTTCTTGTTTCACTAAAAAGACAAAATATAGGAAACACAAAAAATAGAAAGCGATACCTAAGATGATGTCATTGATACTTAGCAATATTTTTTATTCCACATAATGAATTCATCAAAACATAGAATAAATTATCTAAAACTTAAATTTACATGAACATAAGCTACAGACACAAAAACTACTAGATAGGATGCAATCATTGATACTCAACATGAATTCATCATTTTATGGTACGAATTCATTATTTCTTAGACTAACAAAATGGATATAAAAAATGATTGTCACTAATTGTATTTCACCTAAAAAAATAAGCAACTTGTGCCATGACATCTTAAAATAGGTTAGATGACATAAACTCATGAAACACTCTTCAAAAATGAAATAAAATGTGTTAAAAATGTTTGGGATCAAGCATCCCATTAGGTGTGCTATAAATGTGAATGAGATAATTCAGAACTTAACCTAAGAACTAATAATAACAATCAAGACATATTTTAAACACAACATAAACCTTAGATAGAGATTGAAAGATAAAAACATAAGATGTACCTTCACTTATGAACAATGAATACACTTATCCTCCATTACCTTGGATTTTCTCTTGATCACTTGATATGTGGTTGCTCAAATAAAACTCCTATGCAAAATATTTTAGTAATGTGATTATAAGTTTATTAATAGATTTGATCTCAAGTGGATGCACGTGATAATTTTGATAGCTTATGTGATGGTCCTCACAATGGATGTTTTGGAGGGAAATTGAATCAAATTTAATATGAATTTATTTATTATTTTTAAATTTGGATGGTGGATATTGAATCTATGGGTCAAAGGCATTTAATGGATTGGTTAATAATTTATGAGTTGTTTGGAATAAGTGGTTAAGTTTGTTGAATGGACATTGAATAAGATGAATGGACATTGAATGGGTTGAATGTCTTAAATAAGTTTGTTAGAATGTGTAAGAATATCTTAAATGAGGTTGTTAAGATGTATAATGTCTTAAATGATATTTGAATAAGTTTTTTGGAATGTAGAAGAATGTTTTAATTGAGGTTGTTATGACATGGAATGTCTTAAATGAGGTTTTTAGAAGGGTTAAATGTCTTAATGAGGTTTTAAAATGGATTAAATGTGGTTGGTTAGGGGGATGATGAGGTGGCTTGGATAATTATTATTTATTTTTATTTTTTTAATTTAAATTTTGGGTACATGTATTAGTTAGGGATTAATAACTACTTGGTATTGATTAATTAGTCAATTAATTGAAGGTTAGTGTTAGTGAGACTATATGGGTTTATTTGATTAAATGGGGGTGATGTCAAAATAAAATAGATTAATGAATGGATTAGGTAAGACAAGTGATGGATGATTAATGTTAATGATAGACTAGTGACAACACTGAAGTGGTAAAATGGATATTTAAACATGTCTTGTGTGTTTATTCAACTTGTTTGGATTTTGGACATTTGAACATGTATGTGATTGTGGATCTAAGCCTTTATTAGGTGTTTATACATGTGAGTGACATTTTAACATGTCCCTTATATGTGTCCCCTTGGCCTTATTTTATGTAGTTTGTGTGTTTTTGTATGTGCTCTTTGTGTATGTGTCATGGTCATGACACTTGTTTGCTCAATTTACTTAGTTTTCAATGTCATCATGAATATTATGCATCTTCCCAATTTTTTGATACCATGATGAACATCATGCATTCTCTTTATTTTTTCTTTTTAATTTTAAATACTCAATATATGGTCATTATTCACTATGTTTCTTATTGTTAATATCTATTGAGGCAGGACACTATGTATGCTTGGTTATACATGCATCTTATGTTAATATATTGCTCAGTTACTTATGATGATACCATGATATCTAATGTTATCATTATTAATTCATATTTCAAAATTTTATATATCATCATTTGCATAACTTTCCTCTTTTGAACTAAGGTATTTTGAAAGATTCATAACTCACCTCAAAAGAGGGGGCATACAAAGTGGCTTGTCTTAGAGACTAAGATGTAAAAGTACACTCCACATATAGGAATAGGTATTTTTTTAGCTGATCATAATCAATACCTAAAAATCAATTTCAGAAAACCCTCCATCTAGATAGGTGCACAGGTCAATCATGTCCAAAATGGCATGTTTTTGTCCTAGCAGTCAGAAAACAATGATTTCTATAAATTATCAAAATCCAAATTAGTCATATTATAGTTTTCGACATGCATGCAAAATTATTTTGGATGAATACTCAAGTTTATCTCATATTTTAATCATATTGCAGGCATCATGGGTGGCATGTGTTCTAGAGTTTACACATATATTTTTCTCTTAAAATCACTTGATATTACTCAGTTTCAAGATCCATTCATGTGTTCTAAAATAATTACATGTGTTCTAGAGTTTACACATATATTTTTCTCATGTCATTCTCTATAATTCATGTCATTCTCTATGCTATATACACCATGCTCAAATTATGTTATTTTTTTACTAGTTTTATGCCAATTTTGCGCTAGAAATGGATTTTATTCTATTTACAATGGTTGATTCATCATTTTACACCATAATGGTCTATTGGAATTCACACAAGGATTCTAAGCTACTCTAATACTTTGGATATGCAATTATGGATTCAATCACACCTTGAGTTCTTAAGCACACTCTCATGCCAGTGATGATTGAGGCATACACAGTCCAATCCAAGTGTTTCAATGAAGAATAAAATCTCCAAGGTTCATACCTTTTATATTTATTAGTTTTTTTCACCAAAAAACATCACAGTTTGCATACCCAAACAAGTGTTTTTGTTTCTTATTATTTGATCTATAATTTTCTTCTTTTTTCTTTTGGATTTTCATCTTAAGTGAGGACTGATTTATACAAGTTTCATTTTAGATTTACATGAAGCACAACTCATCATGTGGCCTACATTCAAGACTTTTCTTCAAAGTAGGAGGGATGCATTTTTAGTAATATACTTTTAATTTACTCTAGTATTGTATTAAGTTCAGGGATAACACTTTTCCTTTTAGTCTAGTACTTTTATTTTAATAAACTACTATAATAAAAGGGGGGAATATAGACACAAAAATTAAAAATCTATTGTTAAAATAATGAACTTGTGACCACTCCTTATACACACTTAGCACATGCCCGATTCCATAGTTCTTGACTGCCATCCATTCATTCCTTCACTTCCATCTGGATGACTTACTCTTACAAAAAATTAATGATCACAGAATGTCCCTATTTTTCATTATAAATAACTAAAGCTTACCCTTTGACTGGTCCAATCTTCCAGCTCAGTTGTGTTTCCTACTTAAATAAAATCTCTTCTTCAAAATAATCTCACTATTAGTAGTGTCTGAATCTGTTGACCACATCCTCCCACCAAATAATGGCTAGTTGCTCAAATTTAAATTCACCCTATGGGTAATCCTACATGTTTCACAAGTCCCATTCAAATTAATTCTAAAATAATCACTATAAATCCATAATTTCAAGTCATTTGTTCACTAGATTCTCATATGATTAAAAAACACTAGAATATCTAGCTCCACATTGAGATAAAAGCACTTATTTTTCTAATTCAAATTCCACAAATCCCTATTAGTTTTGAGTTGTGTATGAATATACCTCCAAAGTCATAGATAATTTTTGAATCACTTAATCACACCAAGATTGCACCAGCATTTTACATTAGACCAGTATTTCACACACATCACCATAACATGGGATAACTACATGGAGTTTCGTCTCTCTTCAAATTATTGGTATGTAAGTAATGTTCAACACAAAGGGTGTTCATGTAAATCACAACTTCAACCACTAACCCATTTTCCCATTTTTTATGTTTTCCCTCACATGACCTATTAAGTGAATAAAAAGGTATACAGTGGATTCCATAGTGAATTGCATAAATTTGATCACACACATAGAGTCAATAGGTGAGGTGCACAGGTCCAAACTTTTACATATTTTAAAAACCTTAGTGGATTTTGGTGTGCGCTAATGACACTAGTGCAAGTTACCCCTATCCAATTCCATCAACCTTATCCCAAATTCAAGTAAAGTCATATTCCTGATTCACAACATTACCACACAATCATATAATCAATTTCATAGTTGTATTCATAGTCTTACACATTTGATTTCCAACTAAGTTGTATTTATTTGAAGCTTTCTATTTTTAGCATATTTATAAATTTATCAAGTTCCAAATTAGTTTGTGTCATTTATTGAATATCTGTAGCATTCTTATTTTATGTAGTAGTTTGTCTAATTAGGATTAAAACTCTATTAATCACAAATTTGATAAAATAGTAACAGTAACAAAAATTCAAACAAGTTGAGCTTGTATATGGATTAATTATCAAGGAAGAATGTGAACAAGATTCATATGTGTAGGCATATGTTTATTATACCAAGTCCTATTCAAATTACATGTTAAATTTCTAATACCAACTATGAGTATCTACATTTTCCCCCTTTTATTCTAGTAATGTAATATCTATAGAAAAAATTAAAAAGTGGTACTTAAGGAAAACCATGATGGATGTGCTCAAGTAGGTAATGATTTTTGTGCCTTGATCCATGTGAACTTGTAAATGAAACATATAGATATCATTTATCATTTATGATATAAATCTTAAGTAAAATATTTCTAAGAACATATGTGAAATGAAGTATTAAGGAATGAATACACTTGTAGGTATGCAAAACCAAGATGTCTTTTAGAGACACTAGATAATGAGGTGATCATGTCCCTTAAATATTTTAATGTAAAACCATGGGTTGAGATAAATATGACCCAACCCTCATTTGAAATGGAGAAGTGCATATAAGTTAAGTCATGTAAAAATTCAGCACCACACAACTCATTATATACGTGTAATGGAATTCATTATGGGTTCCAAAAAATCTAAGAAATACCTAAGAATATGCCTAGTTATTTTTTGAATCATATATTATAGATGGATTATATATTCAATATTAGTAATTCATAACTAATTCATGAGTATAATGTTTAGAATGTGTCACATATAACCTACATATTTTCTCGATCCAATAATTTATGTAATTAAGTCTAGTAGCTTGTGCTAAAGCATCATAATATATGTGAAAATGTGAACATATGATTCTCATATGCCTCTAATTTGATAATATATGTAATTTGATTAATATTAGATGTGTAATACTCTCAAATAATCTATGAAATTATACTTATAATCATGTAAACTCATGGCATATACCCTACATATTTATGTAATTTTATGTCAAACGTATCATAATCTAAGTAATGCATATAATAATATGTGTAAACTTATACCATTCTAAAGCAATATGTGCCTTAAATATGCAACACCTGACTATGAATACTTAGTCTCTAAGACAAGCCCTTGTGTATGCCCCCATTTTAAGGTGAGGGATGTATCCTAAAAATTATTCATCTCAAAAGAATGAGTTAAATGCATTATTTTATGTATAAAAATATAAGCAATGTAATTCATGTACTAACATATGGAGAATTTGTTATCATAATAAAAATATATCATCTAAGTATATATGAAACATGCATTCTAAGGCTTAAAAGTGTCATGTCAAGATAGATATAGTAATGAGAAATGTATTGAATAGTCAACATAGTAATGAACATCCATAAATTTAATAATAACTAAGTATAAATTGCATGATATGTATAATGCCACTGCATAAAATAAGAAGAGTGTGTGGTATGGATCATGATGCAAAAAATATCAACATACAATCATAGATTTATCCACACATAGTAAATAGAGTCACAATAGATTTCATGGCCAAGATACACATAGTAAAGCACATTCAATGGTAGTAAATGTTAAACAAGGAAAAATTCAAACACAATGGACAATCAAATGTCACACAAAAATAGAGTCACGCATAATGGACAAACAAATGTCACACAGAATAAGATTCAAAAACAACTAAAAATCAAATGTCACATAGAATCATAGTTAACAATGGATAATAAAATGTCACACATAATCAAATTTAATCATAAATATAGAAAGATTCACTTAATTTAATAAACAATCAATAATCACATCATGTAACGTATAATAACATCAATCATGCATATAACAAACAAGGCTAGTCTACACAATCAATGTGTGTCATCATTGCAAATAGAAAAATACAATATCTGCTAAAATAGGAATCTAAATTATTGAGCCAACACACCCCCTTTTAATTCAAAATGGGGGACCCCTCTATTTAATCTCATGAACCAGAGCTTTAAGGTCCTTTCTTTTATTCTTATCAACAGTGCCTGCTTAAATCCTTAGAATATACATTGCCCTGATTTCCTAAGTAGCAAAAGGCCTCTTTTTTTTATGAATAAGGAGTATTTGTTCATTTATGAATCATGGCACTAACTTTTCAGGTTATATTTCATTGAAATATCTTAGAGTCTCATTCCATTCTTAGAGTAGCAAACTCATTGCCCTTCATGGCAAATCAAAATCTTAGTGACAGATGAGAAAATTTATTATGTATTATAATCCTTTTCATTTCTTACTTAGTATTTATTTGTGAATTTCACAGAGCTTTAGAGAGCTTGACTAAATATGAAGGTCCCACATTACCATGTGTCAAAGTATCCAATCCCTTGAACCTATGACATATGTCAAAACCTAGGAGATCTTGACTGAATGAGAAGGCACCGCATCACTAAGAGTTATAATGGCTAGTCCCCAGACCTATTAGAGATGTTAGAGCCTAGGAGAGCCCCACTAAATGACAAGGTGTCATGTTTTCATGTGTCATAGTAGATAGTCCCCTAGAAATGTTATATATGTCAAAACCAAGGAGGGTCCAGCTGAATGGGAAGGCACCACATTATCAAGTGTCAAAATGGCCAATCCCTAGACTTTTTAAAGATTTTAGATCCTAGGAGATCCTGGTTGAATGAGAAGGCACCACATCATTGAATGTTAGAATAGCTAATCCCATAGACCTATCAAATATTTTAGAGCCCAAGAGAGCTCAACCAAATGAGAAGGTACCAAATCACTAAGTGTCATAATGACCAATCCCTAAACCTATCAGAGATGTCTAGGAGATCCTAATTGAAAGAAAAGGTACCACATCATCATGTGTCAGAGTGGCCAATCCCCTGGACCTATTAGATATGTCAAAACCTAAGAGGGCCCAACCAAATGGGAAGGTGTTACATTACCAAGTATCAAACTGGATAGTCCCTAAACTTATCAGATACGTTAGAGACTAGGAGAGCTCAACCAAATGAGAAGGTACCACATCACCAAATGTCAGATTGGCTAGTCCCCTAGACCTATTAGATATATCATATCTTAGGAGAGCCTAGCTAAATGATAAGGCACCATGTCATCGAGTGTCAGAATAGACAGTCCTTTAGACCTATTATATATTTCAAAGCCCAAGAGATCTCGACCAAATGAGAAGGTGCCATGTCATTAAATTTTATAATGGTAAGTCCCATAAAAATTTTAGAGATTTCATAGCCTGGGAGAGCTCGATTGAATGGGAAGGCACCACATTATTGAGTGTCAAAATGGCTAGTCCTTAGACCTATTAGATATGTCAGAGCCTATAGAGCCTAGATGAATGAGAAGGTTACACATCATCAAATTTCAGAATGGCTAGTCCCCTAGACGTGTTAGAGATGTCATAGCCTAGGATATCCCAACTGAATGGGAAGGTGCCATATTTCCCAATATATAGATAAATCAATAGCCACCTAAGGCCCCAAAAAGGTTAGAATAAGGTACAAGTGAGTCTAGATGACCAATCAAGATGTGCCATGTGTCCTTAGGTGACACATCACCCTTCCTAAGGGAATGAAGTGAAGTATGAATTCATGCCTAAGTGCCAACCATTAGTTTGAGGACAAATAAGTAGGTGACATGTTGGTAGGTGGGATTTAACCAAGAATCCTCTAAGAGATGTGATCGCATGCCTATGATGCATTAGGCATTAATAGAATAGGAAGTTGGGCCTGATTGGATAGTTTTAAAACATCCCATCACCATTACTATATTTGGATGGTGGTGGAGGATCATGGGCTCAAAATTCAACTTTGGATTTATAAGTAAAGAGAGAAAATCTAGCCACCAACTCAAATTTGAATTCATATCAAGTGAGATGTCAAATTCCCTTAATAATAGGGGTTGTATGCATGAGTTTATAAAAGCTTAAGATAAGTTTTCTAACGGTTACCATTGCTACCTTAAAATAAATATCTAACTCCTATATTTATAATTCTCATAGATCACCCCTATATTTCATGCCTTCTACACTCAAAACTTCCCTATTTCCCCTCTGTCTTGCTAAAATGGTCACATCATCCGTAAACCCAAAGACCTAACCTAAGTACCAAGATACCACATTCCTAACTAGCTTGACCAAATTCAAGAGCTAAAATGACCTATTCAAAGGGGTCGATAAAGTCCATATCAATTTAGGCTTTGATGATGACCAATAGGCAGAGTATGATAATGCCCTTTGATCCTATAATAATATCAAACTTCATAGATCCACTACCAAGCTAGAGGCATTCCCCTATATTGACTTATTAAGCAACATCCTTAAAAATGCCATCTATATACATGATAAATTCCATGACTGGGTATGCCTACCCATTTCTCAAAACTAGATTATCGATAACTCTAGGAATGCCTTCAAGTTATACTACTCCCTCCTATACTACACTTTTTCCTATGATGTAGTGGTGGCAACGGTCTGGATGGGGACCTACCAGATATATAATGTCCTCCATTACTAGGATGAAAACTCAAACACTAAATAGGTTAATAAGGAGGATATTAATGCATACATAGTATGTACCTTCTAAGAAGAAGTCTAGGTAGGTATGATCCTAGTGAATATATCATTTGGGGGCCAAGACTGCTTGCATGTCAATGAGCTATGGGTACCTCTCCTATATATGATCCTTAAATGCTCAAAATTCCTAGACATGGGAGGATTTATTAACTTTAAGTTGGTCAATGCCATTGCAAATGCTTGAACCAAGATCAATTTCTACTTAATGAACTACATATTAGATGTGATATGTAGGATGCTCTCTTTTAAGCCTTCAACTTTTCCAACATAGGTTATCAAGGGCTCAGTGGTCCATGTGGTATTTTATAAGTTATATGGCCACCAATTTCATAATCACATTTTATACATATGTGATCATTTATACCTGGTAATATACCAATCCATCAATGAGGCCCCAATACCCTAGTTTTTCAGGGTAATCAAGGATTTTATCACTGCCATCAAGGACTAATGATTTTACAAGGAGGATATTATGATCTAGATTATATGTTTTTTTTGGCCAATTTTTGAAAACATACTAAGATTTTTCTTGGATTGGATATATGATCAAAGTTATAGAGCTTTTAAAGATCAAAAGATAACTTGCCAGAGATATGAAGAGTCAGACCATCATTAAGATGTCACATAGAAAAAAACAAGTTGGTTACTTGTGCATTTTGTAAAGTTTTCTTAAAAATCATCCTATAACCAAAGGACCACATGTAAATGTTTCTCTTAGCGTCAAGATCATCCCCTACAAATTTGGTTCCTTCATGTTTTTTTGCTTCCAAATATAAGACTTCAAAATTAAACAAGCAAATGAAGATGGTTGCATAGATGTCAAAATCAAGCCATGGAAAAAAACCATTAGAGTTTAAATTATGATGTTCTCATGGACATAATTTACATTATCCTAGACATAAATAATAGGTGCATGGACAACAAATTAAATCTCAGTAAAAAAATCACTGGGGTTTAAATTTTGATAGGCTCATGGATGTCAATGACAGGCATGATGAGTGTGCAGATGTCAAATTTAAGACATAGAAAAAAGCCATTAGGGTTTAAATTATGGTTTTCATGAAAATAATAAATACATTCATGCAAAAATCAAATATGGGCATGCATATGTCAAAATTGGGCCTCATAAATTAGTCATTTGAGTTCAAATAGTGGGTTAGACGATATAGACCAAAGGTTGGCGTTCATTCATATATCTAGATCTAATAATGAAAGTTAAAGTTAAAGAGTCAGTGTATCCTAGGGACCAATAAGGAGAAGATGGTTTGACACAAATTAATAGATCTAATTTTTCATTCAACAACCTATAAACAAAGGTCAAATCTAGGAGCTTTTTGACAAAGATTGATGAAGCAATTTTTGACCCAGGTAAAGAAAATATGAAGGATCTGAGTCTGAGCATGACCTAGTTTGAACCAAAAAATAATAATTTGAGATTGAGGGTTATCATTATATATCTTTGGAAATAAAATAGGTCTTTATACTTGATACAGATCAAAGGTCAACAACTTGTCAAAATGAGACCAAATCACTTATAGGTCTGCATCGATATAATAGCTATAGGAAAACCAATAAAGGAGATTGGTTTTCAATCTATAGTTCATCTATGTCCAAGATTTGTAGTAAATATCATGATAATTCATAAATGTGATATTTATATTAGCCACCTAAGTAGACTTGATCATGGCTTTGTTAGATTCAAGATATGAGGACCTTGTCCTCATAATGAAGCCAAGTGGAAGGTATGGTGAAGTTCATGAAGTAGATTGGGGGATTAGAGTAGTAAAATGAAGCATTTAAATTTTTTTAGATCTTAAGTATATTTATTCCTTGAAAGGATAATGACCCATCATCTATAGAACAAACCCTTATATTTTAGTGCAAGTTTCTCAACCAATAAGAAGAGATTAAAGACTATTAGATTAAATGAAGGCTATCTGGTCTATGATGTACTAATCCTAATTGGACCAAAAGGTGGTGGAGAATTATATGGAAGGTGAAAGCTCATTATCAATCCTATTTAATTTGTTCCTCTGTCTCCCTCCTCTTATATGTCCTATTCTCTTCTCCATTGTAAGGGTTCTCAAATTTTAGAATTTTCATCTTTTGGGGAGATAGGGATACTCAGTGAGACTTTTGTAAAAGGATGTTCATTTGATAAGGCTAAACCCTATCAAAATATTGTAATAAATACCTATTTAATTAATAATATTAAATATTTTCCTCTCTCTTGCCTTTGATTAGTGTTTAGTATGTTTTTGCATTATGAATTTGTGAAGGAGAATATTCCTAGTTCATTGTCCTTCTATTTGCCTCTTTTAAGGTGTTTTCAAGTTATTTCAGGTCTGGATTAGTGTTTTATTTGAACCTTTTCTATGAAATGCTTATAAAATTATCAATATTTTGAGGTTGTGTGAGTTATAGTTATCTTATGTTGATCTAGTGTGGGTTCAATCTCATGTGAGTGTCCATCTTTTTTGGTGCATCACCTTTTAGCCTTATTAGGAGCCCTTTTTCCCCCTTCTAACCCTTTTCCCTATACAAGCATTAGTTTAGGTTACCATCAAGAGTAATTTAGCCTTGTCTAAAGGTTTAACCCCACCATAGGTTACCCACAGCCTAGGGTTGTCTCAATATTATATCTCAATTGGAAGGGGCCTGAAGAACCCTCTCCAAGGGTACATATTGATGCTATAATAGTTTTTGGCACACCCAGTGGGAAAAATTTTATCATTCACTAATTAAAGAGTTTTTGTGTTCTCTTCATTCAATCATCCTTTAGAGGCAAGTGTGCAAACATCAATGGTGACTCTAATCATTCATCGACTAGTTTAAGCAACCTAGGTACCTAGTCATCTTACACTAGTATGTACAATCAATCATATTTTGATTAATATGCATATTCCTTACCTTAACACCACACTTATAAGATAAATAATGTTTATGTGTCCCCCCCAAGTAGCCTTTAAATATCCAATCATCCCTATCATGGCCTTTGTCCTCCTCCCACCCCTGCATATGACCAAGGTTAGCCTCCTTTGCATTTAAATCAGTCCTTTATGTCCCCTTGTCAAGACCAGGCTTACCCTATTACATCCTTATTAGGATTCAAGCAAACATTATCAATTTATATTGAGTTGATAAGGGATATTGGTAAGAATCTATAATTTTCTCCAGTCATCCCTATCCATGTTCTACAAAAATCAAAGAGTGTTCTTTAATTGGTAAAGAACAAATGGTCATTTTGTGAGGGTGAATAATGGTCATCTTGTAAGAATGAGGACATAGAAATGATGAGAAACATGGCCTATAATGTAGACATTATTTTAATATATTATGAAGAGCATCAGGCTCATTTGGACTAGTTTTATGTTCCCTCTTCTCTCCAAGAGCCTCAAGCTCAACCTTTAAGAGTTCCTGATCAGCCCCCTAGTCAACCTTATCAAAGTCCATCCTTGTCAAAAATCAGATAGGCAATATTATTCCAAAGAATAAAAATTATGAAAATCAATAAGGGGGTTAAACTATGACAAAAATTCCATATTCATGTCATAGAGGAGATAAGTATCTTCTTACAAGAGTTCTAGAATGTATGGGCATCTATTGAAGAAGCTGACTATCCAGATGTTAAGAAGCAAGAGATGAAAGGGTGGGTATTTTCCATTAAAAGATTGTTTATGTAATGGGAGAAATATTATGTCAATCTTGAGCCAATAAATTTTCCCTCTCCTACCCCTATGCCCATTTCCCACTCAAGAGCATGAAGTTATTCCATCATGGATCTTCTCCAAAACTTTTGACCCTAGCTATGTCATGCCCTCACTTATGAGACCACCCTCTCATATAACCATTCAAAAGGAAGAAAAAGTGTCTGCTCCATACTTATTTCCATCATGGAAATTAGTTTATAAGGCTATAAAGAAGAAAGAGGAGGTGTTAGTTGAGGCAGTCCAAGAACTAATCCTGGTAGAGGAAGGGTTAGTTTTGCAAGAAATGGATCAAGCAACCATAGCTCAGCTCAATGAGCTTGGTGTACAAGAGTTTTAAGACTTTCACTCCATTCCTAAAGAGACACCAAAGAGATTCTTCAAGGTCCCTAGTTGTAAATATACTCTCCTAAGTTGTAAGCAAGGTCAACTTCTTCACCCTCCCACCATCTCCCTCATGAAGGAAGAACCTATTTTACAAAGAATAGAGAAGGAGCATGCAGTCATAGGTGAGCCTAAAGAGGATATGAAAAGTGTCTATGATGAAGATATCATGATAGACAATCTACTTCATTTAGAAGGGGAAGAGTCAGGTTTGGACCAGCCTTCTTATCATGGATTTGACACTAATAAACTAGGTCCTAATGAGGATAATCCTCTAGTTGAAGATAAAATAGACCTTGAATGGACTACTGAAGGTGCATTCTACATAAATAAAGAAGAGGATCAAAACCAATAATTAGAGGGGGTTCACTTTAGAATGAGTTGTAAAATATAGGTAGCCTTGATGGATTACAGTTGGAGGAAGGGAAATCAAACCTTGGTCAAGAGAAAGGTTTCCTTTTAGACCTTAGATGGACAAATCAACCCTCATTTGTAGTTGAGGAACAAGATGAAATCTTGAGTGAGGTTGATGAGGAAGACATCTTGAGTGCTTAGGAAATACATCTTGATGAACCACCACTTTGTGTGATAGAAGAGAACATTGAGGGTGAACAGAGATTCCCATATGAGCATGTGCTTCAAGAAGAAGATCCTAATCAACTCAATATCAACTTGCATAAGCCATCAATTAAAGGGGAGTTGGAGAACTTGTTTGAGATCTTGGGAGTAGTATTTGTTCCTCTCCAAGGAGACTATGAGATAATTATACCTAAGGAGCATAATGATGGGAAAAAAAAAGTGAAAGAGTGAGGTAAAATATGATTACTTAATGTTTTTATTGACAAGATTTTGTCCTATCAAGTGCCTAGCTCAGTTGGAAGATGATAAGGAGGAGTAATCATAGGTTGTGATTAATTTAGAGCACAAATTTGAGCATCAAAAATAGATAGATCGGCTTGCCTATCCACTCCAAGATGTTTTTATGTCCAATAAATCATATTGGGTAGGTAAGTTTGTCTTTGTTCTTATTTTTGGAGAAGCATATCACCAATATGTTAAAAATCCACTCCTCCATCTTTGGTTGGCTACCCTCAAACATGTAAATCATATTAGATTAGGGAGAAAGGGAATTTATTTTGTACAACCAATCAATGGTTTTGTATAGATTCCATTATGTTTTGGTTATTTTAGGATAAGTAGGTTTCATGCTTTCCTCTAAGTTCATGTGTGCACATTTGTTTAGTAGGTTAGTTGTTTTTGTTTTCTCCAAGTGTTTGCATGAACTTGCCTTTGTTTTTTGTTTTTATTGTTGTCCCTTTTTCTTCAAGAGGATGTTTTGGAAAAGGTCAGTCTTATTTTAAGCTTTAAGTCAATATATTAAACTAGAGAGGGGACTCCATGCCCAATGGACTAGAGAAGGCAACATGGTATGGGTTCTCAAGCATAGCAAGCATGCTTCCCTATGAATCATAAAAAATGTTAGCCAATTTTGGCCCACATACCAATATTTTAATTTGATTGGAAAGATGAGAAAATTTGCATAGCTTTGAAGGATCAAAAGATGACTTGCACAAGCTATGAAGAGCCAGACCATCATCAGGACATCACATAGAAATGAATAGGTTGGTTACTTGTGAATTTTATAAAGTTTGATTAGAAATCATCCCATAACTAAAATACCACATGGAAATATTACTCTTAGGGTCAATATCATCCCATAAAAATTTGATGCCTTCATGTTTTTTTTGCTTCTAGATATAAGCCTTTAAAATTGAACAAGTAGATGAAGACGATCGTGCAGACATCAAAATCAAGCCACGACAAAAAACCATTAGAGTTTAAATTGTGATGGTCTCATAGATATAATTTATGGTCTCATGGACATCAATTATGGGCTCATAAACTTTAATGATGGGCACACAGACATCAAATTTAATACATAACAAAAAACCATTTGGGTTTAAGTTATGACGATTGTGCAGATGTCAAATACGTTTGTGTAAACATCAAATACAAGCATGTAGAAAAAAAATTAGGCCTCATAAATTATAAATTTGAGTTCAAATTATGGGTCAAATAATCTACATCAATGACTCATGTTCATTCATACATCTAGATCTAACAGTGCAAGTTAAATTCAAGGAGTTAAAGTATTCTAGGGACCGAAAATGAGAAGACAGTTTGGCAAATTAAGAAGTCCAAGTTGGAAATCGACACTCAATAAACAAAGGGAAAATTCAAGAAATTTTTGATGAAGATTAATGAATTAGTCTTCAACCTAAGAAAAGTAAATACGAAGGAGCCAATTATGAGCATGATCCAGTTTGAACCAAAATAAGATATTTCAAGATCGAGGGTCACCATTAGAGCTCTAAGGAAATAAAATAGGTCTTTAGACCTGATATAGATCAAAATTTAACCACTTATTGTTGAAATGAGACCAAATCATGTATAGGGCTGCATCTTTATAATAGCTATAGGAAAACCAATAAAGGAGATTGGTTTTCAATCTATAGTTAATCTATGTCTAGGATTTGTAATAAAGAGCACGCTAAGGTATAAATGTGATAGTTAGATCAGATGCCTAAGTAGACTTGATCATGGTTATATCAGTTTCAAGATATGAGGACTTTATTCTCATAATGAATCCAAGTGGAAGGTGTGGCAAAGTTCACAGAGCAAATTGGGGGATTGGAGTGGTACAATGAAGCATTTAATTTTGTTTAGATCTTAAGGATCTTTCTTCCTCAAAAGGATCATGACCCATCATCTATAGAATAAACCCTTATCTTTTAGTACATGTATCTCAACCAATAAGAAGATATTAAAGACTATTGGAATATATGAAGGCTACCAAGTCTATGATGTACTAATCCTGATTGGACCAAAAGGTGGTGGAGCATTATTTGGAAGGTGGCAGCTCATTGATTGATCTTGGTTAATGTGTTCCTCTCTCTCTCCATCCTCATATATGTCCCATTATCTTCTCCATTGTAAGTGTTCTCATATTTTAGAATTTTCATCTTTCTGAGAGACAGGGATACTCATTGAGACTCTTACAAAAGGTTGATCATTTGATAAGGCTAAACTCTATCAAAATATTATAAGAACTACCTCTTGAAGTAATAATATTAACTCTTTGTCTCTCTCGTGCCTTTGATTAGTGCTTAGTATGCTTTTTCATGATGAATTCATAAAGCAGAATATTCCTAGTTCATTTTCCTTCTGCTTCCCTCTTTTAAGGTGTTTTCAATCTATTACATGTTTGGATTAGTGTTCTATCTGAACCTCTTCTATGAAATAATTATGTAATTAGTAAGATTGTGAGGTCGTGTGAGCTATAATTATCTTATGTTGATATAATATGGGTTCAAGCTCATGTGAGTGTCCATATTTTTTTGGTGCATCACATTTTAGCCTTCTTAGGAGCCCTTTTCCACCTTCTAACCCTTTTCCATGTGAAATCATTAGTTTAAACTTTAGGTGATCATCAAGAGGAAGTCATCCTTTTCTAGAGGTTCAACCCCACTATAGGTTACCCATAGCTTGGGGTTGTCCCAATATTATAGCTCAATTGGGAAGGGCCTGAAGAACCCTCTCTAAGGGTATAGATTGAAGTTATAACATTTTCCTCAAAGATCCCCTCTACTTACTGTATTTCATTACAGACCACCTAGTAGAGTAGGATATTACCTATCAACTGGTTGATGGCATCTTTGGGTTTTGTATTTAGCATCAATAAAAGGCATGCCAACCACTTATAATCATAATTAGGCACCACATTTACAAGGCCTTCCCTCTAATTTATAATATGGTGGCCAGGTGAAACTCTTTCTTTGTTGAAAAATATAAGATCTAGCACTAGGACCCCAAGGGGATAATTAGAGATAACTTGGCATGGTACTTAACTTACCTTAATATCAACTATGGTCATCAAGTTGAATATGATTATGAGCTCTATCTAAACATGTCAACAACTAATAATTTTTATCCTAGATCACAACAAAAAGAATAAAAAGGCAAAAAGGCTCAATTGGTCCCATCAGTGCCTCTTCCAACTCCTACTTGGTTCATGGAGGACCTAAATTTGATAGCTCCTACCATCTCCTAGAGAATATTCTAGGGCATTCCACCTCCTTCTCTTCCTTGTGCTCCAATTCTAGTTATGATTCCTCCAACAACTCCCACTCCTCATGCCTAAATTTTTCCCCTACCTCCTCTAGTTTTTTCTCATACTCTACCTTTGCTTTTTCCTCCTCCAGTAGCTCCAATAGTCTAGTTTTGGTAGAACCAAACCCGAGCTACTCGACGCTAGGTAGCCCAAGTGTAGCCATCTCAACCACTAGCACCTCAACCTCAAGTCACACAGACCCTAAGGTTTGATGTGATTAAAAGGATAAGATTAAGCCTAGAGTGAGGCTCATAATAGGCACCCATCCAAATTCCCCCTCTCACACCTTCAATTTCTCTCATTTCTATTCCACCCCTCACTCTTACCACTTTCCAACTCTTGGTCCCATCACCTTCCAATTCCACTCCACCCCCACAAGTCTCCAAAGTGGTGACTCCTCTTTTTACCATTACACCCCCTCCTTTAGTCACCTAATTACCTTTGGCCTTGGTCTTCCTGATCATCCTTACCTATTTATTCCTCTCCATTCTTTCCAACTCACAACTTGGATTCCTCCTAGTGCCTTCCTTGGGTGTGCCTTTATTAGTAGGAATGACTATGAATTTTAAGATCATATCACTTATAATAAGGACCCTCCCAGTGCCCACTATAGTTAGCTCAGTGCTTCTCTTAGAAACTATGAGTCATCCACCATCAGCCCCTATAGCTCCTATCATCTTGGTCAGACCATCTACTATAGCATCTAGATCTGACCTGGGTAAGAGGCCAAAGAAGAAGAAAAAGGAAACTCACATTATGGACCTAGCTTGAAGGCTCTCTACTCTTATTCAACCTCCTCCATAGGCCTCAACATTTTCTTCAGCCCCAACCATAGCACCTTAGTGCCTATCTCCTCATCTCCCTCTTTTCATCACACATAGTACCATGGGACTTGCCTTGAACCAGCCCATCTCTTCTTTGTTATTTAATGTCCCTTTCCCACGGGCAATTCCTCCTCATGTGAACTTAACCTAAGAATAGTGGTAACCTAAGAATAGTGGTAGGCATAAATGTTCCCTTGGTCCTCCCCTTTCATTCTTCCTTTTTTTACTCCCATGCCCCCTCTACCTCCACTGCTTCCCTTGTTCACTCCCTCCACTTCCTCCATCTCCCCTCCACCTCATCTTGTGCCCTTCACTACCATTTTTGCCACCCATCCTACACCTCTTATAACCTAGGGAATGGTCCCAAAGTCATAGGCACTAGAGATGACTACCCAAGGTGACCCAAATGTGTAATGGAGCTTTGACTGAGCCTCTAGAAGCATGAAGAGGACACTGATGTAGAGGTTTGTCTAAGAGGGAAACACAATGGTTTGGTAGACCCATCAAGATATTTTTTCCCTCATCAAGATGAGGACTTACACCAGGGAAGAAAGGATGGTAGAGGATCCACTATCCATTCTCCAAGTGACTCATGATATGTCTGAGAAGCTCCTTGAGGACATGTAGATCCAAGTTCAAACTTTAAAATCCTAAGTGAAGAGCACATTCCCCATTAGTTGATCAAGCAGGTTAAAGATACCCTCTTACTACTCTTTTCAATCCTTGAGAAAGTAGTGGAGACTTTGGTTGAGACTATTGTACTTATGTAGTAGAAACAAGCCTACATGGAGAGTATTATAGAGATAGATTGGAAGTGTTATAAGTTGCTTGTGGTGGTCAAAAATGCATGTTCCTAGAGCTAAAGTTTATGCTGACCTCAGACTAGGGGTTGTACCAAACATACATTGAGAATATGAGTATTGTTATGGAGGAGTGGTTATATATGGCTCACTCTAAAAGGGAACCTTACAATAGGGAAAGAAGAATATATTGACCTACTTCAAGGAGGTCAATATCTTTATGTTATTCCACCTAGATGGCACCCTACTATATTGAGGAGAATTCAGAGTCCACCTAGGTCAATTCAACCAAGTCATGAGGGAGAAGGTTGCCAAAGAAAACTAAGAAGGATATTGAGTGATTTTGGATCTATCAACACAATCCATAATGAGCATCAATTAGGTCTCTAAGGTCCAATCATCAATGGAATCACCCTTCCAATTATAATGGAGACTAGCAACTCAGGCTGAGGTGATCTTTAAGGAACCCCTAAAGAACTTTACTAAATTGGATAATGAGTTTAAACTCATGGTATCTACATTAGAAGCTACAAATACCAAGTCAAATAATTTATGGTCTAGACCTTATCAACCGATTCTTCATGTCAATTAAGTCATACCCTACAAATCTATTATGGGTTTGAATGGATTATTTTGTTTTGAATTTTGAAATATGGTTGTAACTATAATGAGTGGTCATTATGGACAAGAATGGGATCCTCATGCTATTTATAGGTGAGTCCCATCCTTATCTATATAAGGAGTAACTTTATTGTAATATAGGGTCGACCAAAAATTGCTTGAAATTGCTATCAGATTAGTAAAGATTTCACCTGCTTTTCCTTCATCACTCTAGACTGTAAAATCAGCCTGGATCAATTATTGTAACAATACTTATTTATTTTAATGAATACAATCTCTATTTCTATAAGAGGTTATATTTTGAGTTTTAATTCTTTTTCATCTTCATGTTTAAATGAATATCAATGCTAGGTTAATTGGATTAATACTTTGTTGCTTTATGTGTGCCATGGTTATGATGTGTTTATTTATTATAATCACTGTGTGAGTTCTTTCATTTCCCCTTTTATAGTGTTAATAATTTGTGTGTTAATCTACAAATTCTCATATGGTGTTTAAGTGTATTCTACTATAAACTCCTAGTACTCATCTCTATTAAGAGCTCATATTGAAGGCATACTTCTAGTTCCCTTAGACTTTCACCACTGTATGTTCTTGGAGGTATAACTTTAGTGAAACTCGGTCTACATTGGTATAATTATGGCAGAGTCACTTGGTTCAATGATCAATGCATTGAGTTCATTTTAGACCTACAGGCTTCCCTTTTTTCCTTACCCTTCCCTTTATTTTGTGTTTTTTCTTTAAATTTAAAATACCCTTTCCCCTTGTGTTTAGAAACAATAAGCATAATATTCAAATTATCATACCAAGCTTTGAACTTTGTGTATGAACCTTAGATTGAAATTTTGGTGGTGATAGTACATCTCTTGGAGACTATTCACATAGACTATGTTTGTAAAGTCAAATACCTGTAACCATGCCTTGTGTTGATCCCATATCAATCCTAAAATGGAGGATGAAATTATATATTTGTCCCTACCTTCCCCTTTTAGGGAATTCCAAATCTCATGGGCATTTCATGACCAGGAGGAGATTGGAGCAAACAACATAAATAATATGAATTAGAAAGTAATTTGTAATCAACGTAAAGTATTTCAATATGATAAATGGAAATATAAATATAGAGACTATGTGAAGTATCAATATTGCTCCAGTGAAATCATGCCCCCAATGTAGGAACGTAGAACTTAGATCTAGGAATGTCCTGCATCTATGTGTCCATGTAATATGAAACATGTATGTCTTGCATCTTACTCATATATACCATGAAATTCATGTGCATATAAAAATATTGATATATAATATATTATACATGATAAATCATTAAAAAATCAAGTAAACAAGAAATACATGTCATGCATAGGTCCTTATTTTTTATTTTTTTAATATTTTTTTATCTTTTGATATTATTTTGAGTTTTTATGTTTTAGAATTTTATGTGATGCTAACCAATGATCCCATTAATGGAATATCCGCATATGAGTCATAGGTCTATGATTGTGTAATTCATATGCCATGGATGAGGATCAACATTTGTATCTATGTCAAAATCAAATAAGTGATCACATGTTGTATGATATCAGTCATCACTATTGTAATTATCATGAGCATGTATATGTTGTGCAATTATAGTAGCTGTAATAACCTATGAATTGTGTTGTGTAACCATCTATAGAGTAAAGGGGATAAGATTTACTCTTGAGTCATTAATGAGTGTATATCCATCATAGAGATTAATAGTATGATTATAAATAGTCTTATATATGATGTCGTAAAGTAATGCATATATTAGTTGAATGTTTTTTGTATCTATGATAATCGTAATATGTCTTACCTTCTAATCCCTTAGATTGCATATTACTCATATCAATATATTTTTGGGGAAGGAGAGATATGAAGTTCCACTTAAGTAAATTTTGTATTATCATATGAGGGTATTTTGGTAAGTATGTTAACCACCTCTTTTGAGGATATGATAAGACAAGCTTATTAAAAGACTATGATATTGCGTTATTTATGACTTTCACCTCATCTTGTAGTTGTATTACTATGGTCATGCCTTGATATTGAAGTCTCTGAATGTGATGTCAAAATTCACAACAATTATTTGTGTGATGTTAAATTATCTAATGGTAAGAATAATATGGTCTCCATTTTTGATATCATGATCGATCATGCACTCTATGTTGATTAGTAGATTAAAATATCAAATGTTTATCAAGCAATGTCTATAGTATAATACATGGTTTATCTTGTGCCTTCATAATCTTTAATTTGATAGTTGGTTATGCATCATGAGTTATATATATTTTTTATTGAATCTATCATAAATATTGGGCATGACTTTGTGATGCATTGTGTAATATATTATGCCTCTTTCTCTCTAATTATATTAAATTTTACAAAAAATTGCCTTATTCAAGCGCTTAACATTTAAGTATGTTTTTGTACACTTATATTGTAACAAATATTTTTACTCTCATCCTTGTGCATGCCAAGATGATATGTTTTTTATTTATCCAACTTTATTTTAGTAACCAATTCTAAATTGTCTTGGTATTCCCCTAAACCAATAGGTGTAAAATTGAGACCATAAAAATATTAATCTATTTTAATTGAAACTTCATTCTCATCATCATCATTATCATCTTATTCTATGAAAAATTGATACGAATTATTTGAGTTAACTACTAAAGGAAGATCTAGTATCTTTTTTTCTTGTGTGTCTTTTATGCCATGTTTTTGTCCTGATGTGCATATAGTTGGTTTGTTTTCATTAGTCTTTATTGACTCACCAATTTTATATTTATGTATCAAATTTAGTGGTATGGTCTATTATGGAGGTATTATGACAGACTAATATTACATCTATTATTAGGATTTGTTTTTTATAGTGTTTAAATTGTTGATTATCTATATGGCATGTTACAAGCATCCCTCATATATGAAATTCACACATCGATGTAAATTAGATGGTATTCCCTCCACTTTATGTATGCATGGTCTACCTAAGACTAGGTTATAATTTAATTTATTAGGCATTACATTAAATAGAGTAAGTAAAGTCTTAGGTCCTTATTTGACATCCAAAGTAATGGAACCTATAGCCTGGTGAAGCACATTATCAAATCCTCTAATGGCCTTATATATTTTTTTAATAGAATCCATATTGACACCCATTGTTTGAAAAGATGTGATGTTTCAGATATTCAATCCTAATCCATTATATATCAAAACTCCCTCAACACCCTTATTTAATATTTTCACTTGAATAAACAATGGTAGATGTTGGACTATAGTATGTTAAGTTGGAAAGTCATCCTTTCAAAATACATCATGTCTTCAATATTATTCAATGTAAAAAATAGACACAAATTAGGTGGGTTTTATATCACTAGGTAAAGTTGTATCACACAAAGCTACATGCAAAAATTATTATATATAAGTGACCTCTTGAGTAGTTCTAATAAGAAATTTTAGTTAGGGATTTTTTAAGTTGATAAGTGATATCATATCCCTTAGTTGGATTGGCTTGCACCATGGGAGGTGGATGGGGATGAGGATAGATAATTTGACGTCATTCATTCTTTCATATATGATGGGGTACCCTACCTTGTCTAGTTGCAATATCATAGTTTTAGAATCTAATATAAGGTTGGGGCAATTAATGGGGGTGAGATGGTAGCTATCATAAATTTGAGTCTAAGGGAGGAGGAACAAAAGGAGTTATTTATTCCCTTTGACGTCTAGAAGTGATGTGAGGAATTTAGAATTTAGTATGTAAACAATATGAATTACTGAGTAGAGTAAACTATTTTTCATTAGTTATAGTCTTAGTTGTATTATATTCGATTCATTTCATTACATGATTTGGAAAAATGTTACATATTTTAGGAAAGTAACATATAATTATGAATATCATGGATTGAATTAGAAAATAATTAATTTATGGATGAGGGAAAATCAGAGATCAAGTCTAAAAATTAAAATAAATTCAGAAATTCGAAACCCTATAAAAAAATGAGGAAACCCAAAGGAAACTAGGGTTTATTGTGTTCAATATAATGAATGTGTTCATCAATATGTTTTATTTATTTATTATTAATGAAAACCTAATGGGATAAAATTAAGGATAAGTCATATTGCATAGGATATTCAATACACATACAAATCTAAGTGTAATTAGTAGAATATACTAACTTATTATTTATAAACAACACTAGAGGAATTGAGTACTCATCTTATTTTTGGTATGTTCAGGTCTATGATAGGGTACAATCATTAGAAATAGTCTAGAATGGGGTTGTGAATGTTTGAATCTATAAATAGAGAGTTGGTGTGAGCCTGGATAATTCTATGCTTCATGGATGTCTATGTAGTGTGGAACCAGTGTGGCACAATCTGCTAGGGTGTAGAACTATCCTTTGTGCCTATGTTGGTTTGTGATAGTTCTACTTGATGTTCTTGTATATTTAAAGGGCTAATGCGTATGAAAATGTATTTTGTTCCAAGATAATGGATTTGTTATCCTTCTCATTATTGTAAACCCTAGTTGTGCACTATAGGACCAAATGTAAAACAAGGATAATGGGTGAAAGGGAAGGGTTTTTTTAACCTCAGTCACCCCTTGTGGCTAATCATTGTCTTTTTATCCAATATTCCAAATAGATAAGTCAAATCAAACATAGTTTTCCCACCTAGATAAATGTGTGCAATCTTGTGTAATATTAGTATGTAGTGTGATCCCATATATGGATTTTAACACTTCACAACCTATGGTTTGACCTTGCATAGGTATTTAGACATAGCTCAAGGCTTGCTCCTTTGAGGGATTCAATATTTAGAAACTTAATGATATTTCCTCTCAATGTGTATAGTGATTTCTAGTGATATATAGATTAACACTAGATATGAATAGGCGTAGACTTGATATTTTATATAGATGACTCTTTGATTAATTTGCTCTTAATCGACTTGTGAAACATATGATCTAACCAATATGAAAATTTTGAATTTGGGAAAATATTCATTAAAGGCAACATGGATAAGTCCGACCTAAGTGGATAGGATTGTAGTGATAGCACTATTTTAGGAAGCATAGACCTGTCCAAAGAATAATAACAGTGATCTAAGACCAAGAAATAGTTTGAGAATGATGTTAAGCTATTCAAGCAAAGACTTGGGTAAACCTATGTAAAATTAATGGTAATTTAAAAAGGTCAAGCCCATATATGGATATATGCTCAAGGAATAATGTGAATAAGAGTCATATGTGAGGGTGTAATCCAAGTATACCAAGGCTTAGTCAAATTACACATTTTTAAGTGTCAAATACCAAATATGAGTGTCTACATGAAGCAACATTTTATCATAAACAAAAGGAATGCCACAAATGATGAGGCATAAATCTGAGGATTACGTCAAAGAAATAAGATTTAAAAAACTAGATATGCCATATATATTAGAATTCTAATTATATGGTAAAACTCTAAGATAGATGACTAGGTGTATTGAAACTAAATGAAAGAAAACTAACCAAACAAAAGTATAATACAATAAATGGCATAAGATGTATGTGTTGAATCCTATAATATGCCTTGTGAGGTATCAATCCATGCATTTGGAATCATATGGACACCTAAAAAATGTCTCATTGTAAAATATATCATTGTCATCATAGTTTTGGTTGCACTGATATTGGTCATTAGCCTTTAATATTGTTGATTTTGAAACATTGTTAGGAGAATTTTTTTTATATAACTAGCGCCCGTTCCTATAGAAGTTTGATGAGGAAGCATGATTTTTTTTAGTCAATTACATCTTGAATTTTGTCTCTTAAATTAACGCGTATATTTATTGAATGTACTCTTTTTCGTATGATATGAAAAAAAAATTGTCTTTGTAATTTATTGGCCTATCATTTGAAAATTGATTGCACATAGAAGTAACTTAATCAAGTTGTTATCCTTTAATTTATTTAGTATAATGTATTGACTTTTGAAAAGTATGTAGATTTGGTTATGATGATGTCCATGTTTTGCATTGTTGTTTCTTTCAATTTAGTATTAGATGAAGTCTTGGTTGACTTAAGAATGCTAGGTTTTTTTAATTCCTTAGTAGTTGATGTTTGGACCTTGGGTTTGATTAATTATTATTTTTATAGATCAATGGCTCTTTGTGTAAGACAAGTGATTATGTGTAATTTATGTTAATTAACTTGTCTTAATTGAATGTATGATATCATTGATAAAGATATGGTGTCTTTGAATATCACATGATTGGAAAATCGATGATCTCATATGACAGCAAAATCTAAAGATGCAATCTTGAATTTTCTCATTGAGACCTTGCTTAATACGTCGAATACTTTCAAATTTAGTTTTAGGTCCATTGTTCGTAATGTATTTATCTATAAATATTATTTATAAATGTACCATAGAATCCAAGGAACCATTAGACAAATAATAAAACCAAGGAAAATCATCACTAATGAAATTTATAAGAAACAACCTAAGCATCATCAAAGGACAGTTCTCATAATTGCATATGGAATTTAATGTTGAATGAATATATGTTTGAGGATCACCATGACTATTAAATAATTTACATTATTTGAATGCTCAAGTCATGTGAAAAAAGGCATGGTCAATATATCTTTGTGGATAGGGCTATGAGTCATTGGAGTGTTACCTTAAAGCTTTCTTGTTCTGAGGATAAAATACATAGTAGTTTTTGTAAATCATTTATAGTATGCAATATAATGACTATCTCACGTGTAGGAATGGTTGAATTCTTTATAGGTTCATTCAAAGGTTGATTTTTACCATTGATGATGGGGGTAGGCACACTAATAATTTGCATAGGAATAGCAGTGAAACACTTATCACAAAGCATAGAAGAGGTAGAAACATAATTACAAACCTTAGGGGTGTCTACATGAGAAACATTGGCATTCATTGCCTCTTTCGCTTTATGTATCATTTCATAAATGAATTTATGGTTTGAAAGAATATTTTCTTTATAATATTTAGCAATGTGTTTGATAATATTTTTATCTTTTTAAATGTGAGATTTTTAAAGATAGCATCCAAGAAAGAAATGGTGGTCTCGTCTATTTCTCTAATTTACATCATAATAGAAATCAAGTAATGAACACAAAAAGGTATATGAGCCCTATGGATAAAAAGGTTGAATAAACCTTAAGATAAAAATCTAAAAATAATTTAAATCTAAAAACCCTAAGGTGATATGAGGATTTGAAAAACTCTATGTTAAATGTTTAAGAGAGTTGGGGTTCATCAATTATGTTTACTCTAATTCTGCTTTTATTCAAACTAGGAATTAACTAATTATAATTAAATAAATATAAGGATACATTGATGAAAATATAGAATTAAAATCTATCTAATAGGTTGATCTCATGTAAACATGTCCAAGTGTATAAAATGAAAATAAGCTATGCAAACTAAATTGAAAATATTAAGGAATGATGACACATGTTTATCATTCTAGAATTTTGGACTATTAGAATGATTGTGTAAACTTTATGGATTTTGCTCCTAAAATTTGGGACTTAGCAACCTCTCCTAGGTAGACATGTATAGGGCATAGGTTTTTCCAAAGAAAATGCAACTTCGTCATAACCATTCTTGACATTTCTATCTTTATGTTGTTGAGTCTGACTTATGTAGGGTTTCTAAAAGTATTTTCTCTATCACTATTGTTTTATCTCTTTTTTATATTCTTATATCTTAGTTTTGCTTTTCTTGGAAGAATGTGTGAAATCGATGTTATTCCACATTGACCAAGCTTAACACTCCAAAACAAATAACAATTTATGTAGTTGGGTAATCATCTAAGTGACATTGAAAGCTACATATCTCAATGCTCAAAATCATATCTTCGTATCATTTTGTGAGTGTGTGGATGGAATAGATTGAGTGAGAATTTTGAACCTCATATTCCCTCTAAGTGATAAATGCAACTATATTCAATCCAATGCCCTCTTTTTGCACAAAGGGCATGATGAAAAACCAAGAAGAATAAATCTGTCGCAATTATGTAAGATGTGACTCAATGAAACTCAGCTTGAAGTAGCATTAATGATGTTTGATGCTTAGATCTAGGCTTGACCTTTAATCTTTAGATGTGTCTTCTCTATGTTGTAATTTTCATTCTCTTTATTTTACCTTATTTTTTGTGTTATCTAAACAAGCATAAAACCTTCAAAATTTAGATTACACAATGTACACAAATAATCATATAAAAATAAATACTACATGTGATTTATTGTAGATGCTAAATATAGAATTGATCAAGCATCTAAGGGATACGAAGTACTTAGCTTGTTATGTCTCCATTATGATATTTGTAATCTATGAATTTTATGAACACACTCTATATAAAATCTATCTGATTATATCAGTAATAAACTACAATGACTACATAGAAGAATCTAGAATTTACCAGATGTTTGTGAATGATAATTTTGTTTGAATCTGACAAACACATCTAGAGGCAAAGTCCTTTTTTTTCACTCAAATATGTTTTTGTGTGTCTATAGTTTCATTTTCTGTGATCGATCACCTTTAGACTTGCATAGATGACCATGTATTCTTTTTTTTTCCAAACCCTAATTTTTACACTTTTGATTAAAAAACATACGAAAACATTAGTATTTTGGGTTGGACTTACCTCAATGAATCCCCATCTACCAACTAAATGTTGCCTATATTTTTAATACTTCAATTAGAGCTCAAACCACATAAATTTATCCTGTTGATGTGAATGTGTGTCAAGTCAATTAAATTCATTGTAATCAAGTCATTCTAGTTGTATTTAGTGTAAGCACTATCAAAGGATGCAAGTCAGAGGAGGCAAGAAACTATGGATTGTAGGTTGTCTGACCCTACAATTTCTCCATCTGTATTCCTATAAAATTTGGTAGTGACCCCTAATTCAAAAGTATTTCCATAATTGACAAGTTGAACTATAGAATATATAGGTATTTACAATTACAACTTAATAATACTCAAATGTTTAAATAAAGAAAACTATATAAACATAAAGAAATTTATTCTTAAACAATACTCTTAATAAATAATATTTTAAAGACGTAAACGCATTACAATAGGTCATACATATCATTTTGGCTTAAACAGCATTAAAAATATTCATATTTTGGCTTAAGAGCATTAAAAATATTCATCATCATAACTAAAATATGCTTTACCTAAAGTTCAAATTACACTGACGACTACCTAAGGTGGACTCTTGTCCATTGCTTTTTTTTTGGGTTGGGTTGGGTTGGGTGGGTGGGGTGGGGTGTCATCATCATTCCTTTGAGTGCCATCATTTTGTACCTTGAGCTTAGACAAATTGTCAAGGATTGATTTATGATGAGCTTTGTCAAGGGTTGAAAGAGTAAGACTAGAAATTTGAACCAAAAAAAAGGTGAAGTGTAGAGTTCTCTTGATCTTAAAATCGAATCTCATAAGCCCATGAGGCAGGTTGGCTACGTTGTGACCTAAACAAATTATTTTAGACAAATTGTCAAGGATTGATTTATGACGAGCTTTTTAAAGGGTTAAAAGGGTAAGAGTAGAAATTTGAACCAAAAAAAAAGGTGAAGTGTAGAGTTCGCTTGATCTTAAAATCAAGTCTCATAAGCCCATGAGGCAGGTTGGCTATGTTGTGACCTAAACAAATTATTTTAACTTATCTATATTAGATATTTCAAAATAATATGACTTTGTATGCTAGTAAAAGTTGTATTGGTATCTCCCAGCATATAGGACTTTAACATTTCAACATTTAACGCATCTTAAAAAATTGGTTTAAATTGTACAATAAACTAGTAGTTGTCCCGAAGGTGCAAGGGAAGTTTTTTTTTTTTTTTTTTTTTTTTTTTTTTTTTTTTTTTTTTTTTTTTTTCATGTGTTATCATTTATAGTAATGTGCACATCTAATATAATTTGAAATTAGGTATATAGAATAAAATTCAAGTGCAATTCATGTTGATTTACTCAAAAGAATGTATCACTATTGAAAATGCATTTACGAAATAAAAAATTCAGCATCTACCATTTTATGTATGCTATTGAAATGGTAAACATTGTCACAATATTTTTCCCTCATATCTAGAAAAGGATTGCAAGGTTCCCTTTTCTTATAAAATGAAAAATTAATTCGTGGATCTTTTTTTACGGTATATAACAATGGTTACAGAGATGTTACTGTTGTACAAATTTTACAAAATGCTATGAAATATTAATATTAAATTAATCCTTTTAACAAGGTTACATATACCGAAACTTTAATGGAGTGGAGGAGTCATGTGAGGGCTGCAGTGATAATTTTGGAATTGAATTCCTTTGGGACCCAATGGGTAAAGGTAATTAACTTCACAGGTAGCATCAAGAATCATTGCATTCTCAGCTATAGGATGCCATGACCCAAACAAATGCTACACAAATGTTTATGACATGGCATTTGGGCATTAATCTATTTTCTATGGGACGATTATGATTCTCAGTACAAAGATGTATGGTTCACCTTCCTTTTTCCAACAATGGGTACCATAAATATCCATCCATCTGCCTATATATTTATTTGGGACCTATCATCCGTCTATATATTTTTTGTTTAGTAAAGTATTGCATGGCAATTTAGATTCTGGCAGACTACCCCTACAATTACTTTACACTAACTTATTTTGGCATCCAGATACATTCTTACAGAACATGAAAGCAATAAAATATTTCAAGTGAACTAGACAATGATGGTGAGAAGCAATGGCAAGTTAGCAGTCATAAATTTTAAGTGAAGGTTAAGTGTCGATTTACACTATCTCGCTCTTAAACACATATACATATAATATTTTTATATATTAATTATTAAATATTATATAATATATATAGCAATTATATTAAACATTTGAAAATAAATTATTTTTAATTAAAACTAAATATAAATATTAATTTTATAATATATATTTATAATTATGATAAACTATAAATAATAATTTATAATAATATTCTTGAATAAAATTAAAATTTTGAAAATAATTTTTTTTAACAAAAATTTCTTTCGCTTTCATCAAAAGCAATATAATGTGAAGATCCATAGTGAATATGGCATTTTTGTAAAATAATATTTTAAATTTTTGAGATCATTTTATGTGTGGATTTTCTAACAGTGACCAACTTAATTAAAAATATTTAGTAAGTGTCATCTATTATAACCATGAATAATCAACACCTGCCAAGCCTCTTAGTTGTTTTTGCACCACCTACACTCTATTGTGCAATGTGTATACTAATCGTTGATCCAAGCTAACAAAATAACATTTTATGTGGTGTTTGCAGAACACTCTCCAACAGTCTGATAGTTATTGTCAAGACAATCAATAACGACTCTGCTAATGAGGATGCAGATTTCCTTAACAAGGTGGAGATCATCAACAATGTCAGGAACCGAAATCTAGTGGTTTTGAGAAGCTTCTACATTCTAAGGGATTGTGCTATCTACATTTTGGTGTTCAACAAACGATACATCACAATAACATCATTGTTGAAGATAATGAGTGACAAAAAAGCTCTTTGATTTTCTCTGAATGTATTAAGAAGCAAATGGTTGTTTTCAGGGAGGACAGTGCAGTCAGTAGCAGCCTGCATTTGCTTATGCTCCATATTCTATAAATTCCAAAGCATTGGAGAACGTCTGGGATTGTTTGCATTCAGCGTGATGTTTTTGTTATCATGCGCTAGGGAAGGGTCATCGATATTTGTGCAACAATAGAAAATTTTGATGAGGGAAATGTATGGTGGGGCGTATAGAGTCTCCTCCTACGTCATAGCCAATGCTCTTGTGTTTTTTCACTTTATGTTAATCGTGGCACAACCATTTTGTATTCCCTATTTATTTCTTCCCAATTTGTATGCGTCAAGACCCTTTGTTTTGCAATTGATGGAAAAATTAATATTTGAATTGTCTTGGTAGTTACAAATGCAGATACCATAAAGTAGGGGTCTCATGGAGGGGGTTGTTGCTCCTATTTTTAATGAGCGAGTAGCCCCATGAAAAATGAAAAGTATGGTAAAAGGAAATTTTAGAATATTTTCTTAAAATTGAGGAGCGACTATTTTTTACGAGAAAATTTTGAGGGGGTGAAAAAAAAAGTGGGTTGGGAGTTTCCCATATGTGCTTCTATTTTATAAAAAGATATTCTACCAATTGTAAATATATGAGTGGACAAAATTTATGTAAATTTTAATTATAAATAAAAATATAATAATTTTAAATATTATCTCATATAAAATAGTAGCATACACTCAAAAATTTATTTCATACCACTTTTGCTATATATACTCCTAAATTCACTCTGCACTACCTCCTAAGAAAATTTAGGGGCCCTTCTCCCATGGGACCACTTCATAAATGTGAATTTTTTTTTGTATACCTATTTGTAAAAACATAGAAACCTTGATATTTAATATATACTAGATCAACTACTAACTGCACAGTGATCACCCAAAAAAACTTTTACTACTTCCAGAGCTTTCAGGCTTAACATAAATTTTAAATTGATGTATTTAATTTTAATATTATTTTTTTGGTGTGAATCTAAGTGTTTGGTTAATGCTTTGTGCTCATGAACGGTTCAGTTTTGAATGTATGTAGTATTTTAAATATTATAATAAATATCACTATTTTAAATTTTAGCTTCTGTCAATGACTGGACCTAAACATGATTTGTGTTGCTACTATTGTTGTTTTTAATAAAATAGTGCACAAGCCTTGCAAAACCATGGAAATGCTTATAAAGTGACTCTGCTACAAAATATATTATTCATTATTTTGGTTTTTGGTTTTGAACCATTGTGTACTAAGTATTTATCCAGTGAAGAAATCCTACTTAACCAATTACATAGCAAACCAAACTGGAAACCACTGTGCAGAATGGTTCATCCTACTGGGCAAAATTGTAGTGCATGTCGGCATTAGAATGGTGAAGAACAGCATATTTTTATTTTTATCTCATGTGAGACGGATTTAAAGGCTTCCCCCACCATGTAAGCTTCCTTATTATTTAATTCGTACATTATAGACGGGTGATCTTCTATAGATAAGGAGTCTATCCTTATCACAAAATCCTTAGAATATTTCTTTAAATTCATTTATGTAACTTTCTAAATAATTTATATAAAAAAATTTGATATATTAATTAAAGTGTATCACAAATAATGTACATAGTAATTATAAAACACCAACATTTCTCCCTTCAATGTGGATATAAGGTGAGGACCCACAACATACAAAGTGAAAACAGAATTGTATATCTATACATATTCTAGGTATGCGACTCATGACAAGTGTTATTATCATCACTTATATATGTGAACACCATTGTTCACACTTTCACTTCTAATGAGTGTTGAGCTTTTCGTCAACAAACTACATACTTCCAATGATAACCTATATGTGTGCACAATTGTTCACGCTTTCATTACTGGTGACTACTGGGCTACTCACTGATAAACCACATATAAATATTCTACAGATGAAACATATTAGTCCTTTGCTCTCCTATACACATTTAGAGCAAGTTATTTTCATCAAAAAAAATAAAATGGAGATTGAACACTGGGTCCTCACTTTCACATTTGTATCCACTGTATATGATCATTGCCACCCGATCACAAATAGCATAAACAATCACCTTTACCACTATAAATCACCCTTGACGTTCAATCAATTTGACACATATCTTTACTCATAACTTCAACTTGTATCATTTTTATGAACATATACCCCCTACAAAATGAATATCAGGGCGCATAATCATACATCCATACAAAGAATAATAATATTAATTTTGACTTTTAACATCAACATAGTTGGCTAAGAGCTTTGGATTCTTCTCATATAAGTCCCGAGGTCAATTCTCACAACCCAAGTTATTAAGGTTGTTTGGTGTGTGCGGGCCTCATCGGCAGCCCCCAAAGGATTAGTCTCACCTCCACTCACCCCAATGAAAGTCGCTAAGTGGAGTCACAATGTCCCAATTAAGATCGAGGATACCTCTAGATTTTGAAAAAAAAAACATACAAAAATTGATACAAAATCTAAACCTTTTAAATTATACACATTTACAATTAACATTATATTTAAAATATAAAAAAGCCAACACATTATAATAAACTTTTATTAACAAATTATGATAAAATGTTAATAATAAAATTCGATAACAAACATATTAAATATCCTAAAACACCACATATTTATCACCTAATGCTTATTATAAACGTTAAACTTAAACTTAGATTCTTAATTAAGAAATCATTATAACCACCTAATGACCATAGTCTTTTTTTACCACTAATTTGACAAGCTTTAAAATTACTTATTAAACAGATAATATAATATAACAATTTTAAATAATGATATTATTCAAACTTTTAAAGTAAAGATATTATAATAATATTTTTTATTACAAATGTTGTAGGTATAGTTTATTTGGTCTTGACAATTCAAATTATGGTCATGAGTTCAACTCTCTACTTAAATTGTGATGGGGCTAGGGTCCACTTCACATCACCCTAAAGTTTATAAAGTTATACCTTATATTAAAACAGTCAACTCTAGATACAATTGACCTCAATTCCCTCAAGTTACCCAAAAAAAATATTACTGCGTGATAAATAATATCTAACCAATTTAACCCCCCCATCTCAACCACAAAAAAAAAAAAAAAAAAAACTAACCATATAAAAGAAATGCACGTAGCCAAAAGTGAAGATGATGCAAATTAACACAAACTTATTAGAGCCCCTAGATACTGATAAGATGCACTCGGACGAGCTTAGCCAGCACAATTGACGAAACAGTCATGAAAGTGCAGGGGGAGCAATGATGCGCCCATCTGTTTCTCTATGTTTATTGCTTCCTAAATGATTTTTACTCATTTAATCCCATTGACAGTCATTTCATTTAAATTTTGAAATTGTCAGTCTTTTTCAAGAGGGGATGGAGAGTCATGCAATCATGCCCCAATACCATGGTTCCTTGCAACAACTTGTTGATAAGCTAATTCTTCCATTGAACATTATCTCAAAATGATGTGGCCCAACAACTTGTTGATAAGTTAATTCTTCCATTGAATATATCTAAAAATAAAAACGATGTGAAAAGTATGGTTTATTGTTGGGAAGAATATATTTATAAGTAAATGCTTTCAAGGTGTAAGTTATGTAAGAAGGGATGTAATTTTTTGTTTTGATAAAGTGAGTTTTGTAAAATTAAAACAATGTAAATCAACATCAACATCATATCGCACTCTGTCTCACTTTTTGTGCAAGAGGCGTCAAGAAACAATACTTTGATATTACTAGTAAAGGTGATGGTATAAAATAAGGTGTGTTCCTCCATACAAAATGGTGATGAGATGTGTGGGGAGACATTTCGTTTCACGATGAGCTTGAGTAATGGCAAAGTGGTGGGGAAGGACAAGCCCATACAAAACATGAAAGTGGTGAAACATTTTTCGGTGATCTAGGCGATGATGGTGAGGGACAATGATGACATGGCATTTCAAGTGATGGACTTGAAAAAACTCAAATAAATATGCATGCAAAGTTTATTGACATGTCACACATGTAAATGCAATCAATAGCTTCCATCACATTGTTTCAATTACCCAATACATGATTGAAACAAGGGTCATCTCGATGAAAATAAGTATCAAGTGTCCAATGGCTCCTCTAAAAACTAAGACTATGCACCATGTGTCAATTTAGACGAATCTAAAACTAATTACATGGAAATTTTGATTGTTATATAAAAAAAAATTAGACAACTCTAAAACCAAATTGACAAAAAATATAAAAGCGTCTTCAATGAAAGATGCATCTTATATAATAAAATAGATCGATGCAAGATGTCATATACAAATAAATATGGATACAAATATTTCTAAACGTTTTCCATTCTCATTCTCAGTAACACTAATAACAACTATTGTATTAGTAACAATAGTGTTGATTTCTCTTGATTCATTGAATGGAGGAAATGCAAAACTCCCACCATGACCAATCTTCCACCAAATTGGTTCAATTACCCAGTACATGATTGAAACATGTGTCATATCAATGAAAACAAGTGTTAGATATCTTGCAAATCCTCTTAAAATGTAGAGAATGCACCACGTGTCCATTTAGACCAGTCTAAAACTAATTATACAAAAACTCTTAGTGTTTTCGCTATATAAAACCAAATTAGACGACTCTAAAACCAAATTGATAAAAAATATAAAGGCTTCATCAATGAAAGACGATTTCTATATAATCTAATCGACTAATGCAGGGTGTCATATGAATAAATATGGATACAAATATTTCCAAGTTTTTTCCATTCTCATTCTCAGTAACACTAACAGTATTGATTGTATTCATAACAATGGTGTTCATTTATTTTATTCAATGAGAGGAGGAAAGGCGAAAATGTGGCCATGACCACAAGCGCTGCAAATTTTGGGTAGTCTATTGGACATGGGTTCAAATCCCCACCAATCTCTACATACTCTCTCCAAGTGCTATGATGGTATGATCTATCTCAAATTAGACTCCACTTTGGTTGTTATAACTTCCTTTGTGTTTAAAATCCGTTCAATAATAGGACTTGCACAAACATGAAGGAAATTTTTAAAATAATCATCTTAAGAATATGGTTTGGTCGACCTTAAATCAAGAATAAATTCCCTCTCTCACAGGTCAGGGCAACTATTTTTTGTTATTATAAAATTATGTTTTATACTTTGTTTAGACTTTTGTCGATCATCTATATGATTTTGTAAAAATGTCAAACATTGGAGATAACATTAAAGTCATTAAAATATATGAAAAGTACCAAAAAAATACTATCTTCACAAGAATGTTTCTAATGAAACTTTTATGATCCACATAGTTGGATTGTGTCTTAAGCTTACAAAAGGTGGTGACAGTGTACAAACATGAACATCATCAACATGTCAGAATACATTGCCACTGGCCATATCAAACAATATCCATGGCAAAACTATTTAGAAGCTTTGAAACAATTAACCTTGTACATATATTTTCATTATCAATGTTCTTCTTCCTTGTTGCATTCATTATTGTGGATTTCAGTGAGCAAAGTCCCTTTGTTTACAAGCATTCTGTAGAAATGGTTAGCCCTAACGTTGGTGCGATTAGGTCACTTAGAATTACAAATGAAGTTATGAAAGATTTAACATGAGCCCAATAGATTTGAATTTTATAACTATGGAGTCCAAAGCCTTGTTGCTAACACTGATTTTGAATAGACATTGTTTTCTATATTCATAGAAGGATGGAGTTGGTGAATATACACTGGTTTTTTACATTTTTATAACAGTGATTGGGCCTCTGATACATATTTTTATTGAGATGACACTTTTTCAATCATGTATTGGGTAACTGAAATTGTTCAGTGGAAGTTTGCCCTGGTAGTATTTTTGTCTTACCGTCATTCACAAATAAAGAAAGATGAACAATATTGTTACGAATACAATAGTAGTTGTTAGTGTTACTGAGAATTAGAATGGAAAAAGCTTGGAAATATCAGTATCTATATTTAAAGATTTTATGTTTTCACGGTCTATATAAATTAATTACAACTTTTGGAATATATGTGTTTCCATTTATTGCTCGACCATTGAGTATCTATATCTATTTGCATATGGCATCCTACATCATTTGATTAGATTTTATAACAGGTGTCTTTTATTGAAGAAGTCTTTCTATTTTTGGTCAATTTAGATTTAAAGTTGTCTAATTTGGTTTCATATAATTAATGCAATCAAAAATTGTCTTGTTAGTTTTAAACTTTTCTAAATTGACACATGGTGCATTCTCTGTGTTTAGAAGGATTGTATACCTAACACATGTTTTCATTGACAAAACAATTGTTTCAATTATTTATTATGTAATTGAAACAATTCAATAGACACTACATTTTGCATGTGTATCTCCCAAGGGTTCTTTGAGTCCATCACATGAAATACCCCATCATTGCACCTCACCATCACTGCGCAGCTCACCTAAAAATCTTTCACCACTTGCATGTTTTGTATGGCCTTGCCCCTCCAGACCACTTCGTTATCACTCAAGTTCACCATGAAATAGAAGGTCTCCTCCTCGCACAATGCATTGTCACACCATAGGAACACACCTTATTTTCCACCATCATCTCCACCAAAAATCGCATATTATTGTTCCTTAACGCTTCATATGTAAAATGTAAGACAATGTTAGCAGTCATGCATTTTAAAGGAGATACAACTACTAATTTACACTCTTCTATTTTACAAACCTCCGATTTACCAAAACAACAAATTATATCCCTTCCAACGTAACTTGCACCTTTAAAGTAATTTCTAATTTACAATCCTCTTGCCTCTTTAGTAGTACTTGCACTATAGTCATCAAAAAACTATTATTTTTAACTTTTAACCAATTAATATTTATTGTTTATTCAAAAAAATTAATATATAGTTTGAATTCATTTTTCTCTCTCACCCCTTATTTTGTTGTTAGGGGTGCAAAGCGAGATTTTCAATGTCATCAATAGTGTGAAGGGTGTCATTTCAATTTTGTAATCCAGGGCATGAGCCTTTGTCTTGCTGTTGGGTTGCTTAGACAATCGTTGTGAAACATATTATGCATGTATTTTTGTCTCTTGGGAATGCAGAAGAAATAATTGTTTTAGGAACACGGCTTGCATTCACTTGCACACAATTGCACTGGTGTCTAATCAAACTCTAGACCTCTCTCTTCTCCATGTTACATGCAGGGACTCAAGTGTTTGCTAATTGGAATGAATAGGTGCAAATGAAGCGTTGGTAGCTGCCAATGAAGAAATTGTGGAGAATATCAAGTCTACATGGGCATCCAAAACCCAAAGCAACCAGTCCAAAAATTTTGTCTCATCATTTGTGATGATTATTGTTCCTCCCACGGACTTAGAGAGAATGTCCCTGTGCAATTGTATCTTCTTCGACATGGCAATGTCTCCAATTTGAGCTTGACATCAACGATTCCACATCAGTGTCTTCCTCAATTATGATTTACATTATTGAAAAATTCGAGAGCTTCCTAAGCCAAACCAAAAATCACTCTGATCAAATTGCAACAAAAGAAATACCGAAAACCACAGTAAGAATGTTTGCACAGGTCGTCAAACCTGCAACTACGCTGAGCTTCACTACAGATTGCTTGTCCACATAAGCTTCATCATCATCATACCCATTCAATATCCACAACGAACGAACCAATGAAAAGCGACGATTTCCAAACCAATGGAAAATAGCAAAAGGAATATGCCATGTGCAAGACGACTCTGTGGTGGGAGCCTATCAATGAAAACGCCTTCGACATAAATATAAAACATGATTTCACTAGAAATATGATTGGCACGCTTTGAATGAAACTCCAATCCTCTAATTATTTACCTATGTTGTTTGGGTAAAGATACGGGAACGAGGGTATCTCGGGTATGCGGATATGCCATTTTTCAAAAACCTTGATTTGGATGTCTTGGGTACGTCTGTATATATGTTACTCGTTTTTAGTAAAACACTTGAAACTACATAGTATGAAAATATTTGTCTATAAAATATAAAACACTCGAAAATATATAATATTCATTCATTCATTACTTCAAAGACAATATAAATTCAAATCTAGAATAAATTGTCTCGATTGCCCTCAAAATCATGAAGGCCACGTCCATTATTTTTCAACTTTCTCATTTGCTGACGTTCTCTCGTAGGGGCTCGCCGGTTCATTGAATCTCCTAGTGTATGCCTTACGGGGTGCACAAGGAATGGGGTGGGATCGGCTTGGGGCACTTTGCGAGAGATGTTTTTGTACTATTATATCATACCTACATCCCTTCATGCAGCCTTCATACCTCCTACGATGTCTCCTTGAAATCTTGAAACCCTGAAATACGGCTAAATCTAAAACCCTGGAATTTAATTACGTCTGAAATATGATAGGATCCTCCAAAACCTAGAGTTTGCATCATAGCTCCTAGAGGTCCAAAACCACTCTCAAACACCCTGAAAGTACATAAATAAAAATATAACTTAGAAGTAAAGAAACTAGATGTAAATTTATACTTAAGTGTTTATTTTATTTATATACTGTTTGGTTCGGACTGGGTTTACATTTTTTGAAAATTTTGTTGACTTCCATTGTTTTTCCCTACCAGAAACACCTGTGCATGCTCGGAAACCTCCCGAAAACCCCTGGGTACCTCCTGAAAAAGCCCAGGTACCTCCCGAAAATGACCAGAAAGGTCCCAAAAACGTCAGTTGTTTTCAGTACCTTTCCGGATGCCTCAAGAATGTCTCCGACAGGTACACAGGATGTACAGGTACCCGAGGTGTATCAAGGTGGGGGGAGGGGGAGGAGGGATAGTTGATTCCTGCATCTCAGTAAAAGTTTGAGCTTCAACGAAAGTAAGGCTAACAGAAATCAGGTAAAAGAACAAATTGTGATTCTAGATGTGTTTGAATATCATAATTTACGTTTTCATACAAATGTTAGATCTAAGTTATGTTACCATTCTTCACCTACAGCCATTACGGCAATCAACACAGAAATAATCACATTCTTTTCAATTTAAAAGCTGTACAGCATATCTATAAGCATCACCAAATGCCCACACATAACTCTATATATCATGATTGACAGTATGATACCACGCCCAATTACTCTCCAGAACCATGTACCAGGTAGAAACGAAGAAAAGTAAGGGAGAAATGTTCCTATCCCATGTACATCTTGACTAAAAATACAGAGATATAAGCCAATCAAATGACTATCTAATCAATAGGCTATAATTTATAAAGATCCACCATAAAATCTGAAATTTCAAATCAATATCAGCAATCAGAAATCAAGTTCTTTGCAGCACCCCTGTCAGCAATCGCAAATCAAGTTCTTTGCAGCACCCCTGGAGTTTCCGGATCTTCGATTTCAGAAATGATGCTACCACGAACAATGTTGAACTTGACATAAACACATGTCAACAGATTGTTATCAGTACTTGTCATCTTCATCCTGAGCCTATAGGAACCCTGTACAATGCCAACCAATAATATTAGAAATCTAGGTGGAATGATGATCTTAAGAGATAAATTTCCAAAAAATAACGGGTTAAAAAAGATAGAACTTTCAATTTGACAAGTCCATTATTATTCGTAAAGTATAAAAGATTTTTTTTTGCTTGGTAAAAAGAAATTATATTCAAATGTAGGTGCAAAAGCTCCCATCAAGATTATATATGATAGGCAAGTGATGAGCCAGTGAAAGACTACAGCAGCAACCAAAACCACATGTTTAAGTACATGGAAAAAGCTAAATATGAAACATGCTAATCAAGAAATCATAGATTATCGTGAAAAATTAGTAGAACTTCTCTTTCAAGATTTCTTTCGGCATTGTTTGGGAGGGTAAGAAGGAACATTCCTTACAGATACCTTAGATGATGTCAAAGGCAACATAGAACCTGAGTAAGATTGTGAATTAGGGTGCAGACTACATTGTTAGGAGGTTCTTCATCTTTGTTTGCATAGCCTATGGCGGTTGCAAACCGATGTTGCTAATTCAATTACACAATATATAACATACAACATGCATATGCTGGAAGAGCATGGATTAAAGTATGTTTTGGCAAAAATAAACTTCACTCCTGCAGTAAGCAAATGGAGATCAAATGCAAAGGAAACATACACGTGACACCAATGTTTATGGGTGGAAAAACACCACAAGAAAAAACTCACAACTTTCTTCCCTTTTAACAAGGAGATGTACAATGTGTCTTACACAGATGTATAGCCTCACACGAGCATGGAGACTTCATTTGTCACTCTCACTTGGACTTCAGCTCTGCACCTTTTCTCAAAAGAAACTGCTAACGGATGAATGAATGCCCCTGATCCTTTGAGGAAGGCATATACATGGATTTTGGAGTGATTCTTGGACTTCTAACCCCTCGTTTCAAAGTGTTTTCCTGCACCCTAATGACTCTTCATATTTTGGGTAACATGGGTGATTTTTTAAATTCCTCGGAGTGCATGCCACATAAACCCCCTGGACTAGAGTGTCAAATCTGCCAGTTGAAGGCTCAAATCTGCCAGTTGGTCAAACAAATCAGTCAGTAGCAGTACAAATCCAGTGGATTAACAGCCAAATCCGTCAAATGCATGGGATAGCCCGCCAGTCAATGTGCAGATGCCTTTTGAGGGTTAAATGGTCAAATATTTGCCTGAAAATTGGTGGAACGATAAATTGGAATGTCCAGTTTTTGCATATCAATTTAGCTCATCTGAACATCATACAACTGAGTTATACACAACACACTCCATATAGTTTTCTGGGCATTTGGAGGGTCACAAAGGTGCATCTTGGTGGGTGCCTTGAGCGCCATGTCAGGATGCCCCATATCAAATTTCATGTTAATTTGATACCATAGGCAGGAGTTAAGAGTTTCTACAATGAGACTGCCTGCTTATCAGGTGGACGTTAGTGCCAATCTTTGCTGATGCTCACTGTTAATTGAGTCAAAACCTTATCATAAATTCTTTGTTACTCCCCCAATGTATGGAGTGGTTCTCTGACATATAATACACGTGTACATCAATTCTCAAGCCCTCACACTGCCATTTGGGTGTTGAACTCAAAATGAACAGTCTCTTCGTCACTAGTGGTCAACTAGGACTTCACCACAATTTCTTGCCATCCTTCCCTCCAACATTAGTAGATTCTGGACTGCCATCTTGACCTCGTAAATGACTATGCTATCCATTTCAAATCAGTTCTATCATATTTCAATTAGGACGTAGAATATTGTTAGGAGGTTCATATGGCGTGTTCCATGAAAATGTATTCATCATATTTATCTCCTTTTCATCGTAGTTACATTTATACAAAGCATGCACCATTGGAAATTTAGCGGCTCTCCATACAAAAATGTCATTTAATGTTTTAATCCATCAACTATGACTGCTATAAACCATTTACATTTGCATACCTTTAAAGCTATTAAGCAATAACTTTCAGTGGACTAATTACACTTTACACATAGACTCGCAAGAAAATAGGTGCACTTTCTCTCATAGAGCTGTTTCTAATTTACTACCACCTGAGAATGTCAATTTATTACAGGATTACGACACATCAAACACATTTTCTACTGACATGCCACTTAGCATAAATGTAAAGTATTAAGAAGGCCTAGAGGTACCATTTGACCCAAAATTTTCCACTGTCCTGTTGAGGGAGGTGAAGACAGCAAGCTACCTTCAGTTATTTAGGTTTTATTGACGGTTTTTGTGATCCTGAACCAGTGACAAAATGTGTATAACCATCCTTGAATACTTATCCTCCACTGACTGATTTCCTGAAAGGAGTTTTTCCCATTTGCTTGAAGGTGCCGTTCAGGGTATATTTTGAATCCAATCACTTTGGAGAATGCTGATCAATATCGTTTTCTTCAGAAATATTAGTTACTTTTCCCTTTTGGGTAAAAATGAAAGACAAAAAAAACTTGCCCATCCACTACAACCGCCCTCTTCATCCCCCACCTCCAGCATTACTCAAAGCTAAGAAAAGAGTTAGAATATAACCTCTAGTGCAATAGAAAATAAAATTAAGCAACAGCTGGACAGAGCTTTTGGTATCAATGACAGCATCAGGAGCAATAGGAACTACAACTTGTGCCAACATATTGGGAAACTTTTATTTAGTTTACTCTGCTGAATATCACTCTCATGTATTTTCTTTCTTTTCATAGTGCAAGGTGATGATGGTTAGAAAGATGACCATAGGCATGACAGGTTTGTCATCAAAAGGTTATAGCATAATCTAGTGGTTTATCCAATATATAGTCTGAAAGATTTAGCCATATCTTATTCGACAACTGTTAACATCAAGGTAAGCACACATTCCAGAAGAGAAAAGTTGTGTTGTCACATAATGATTTCACAAAATTAACGTCTTCTCCCAATTGCAGTGATAGGTCACATAAAGGCTCCGCCAATTTAATAAACAAGGGACACCTTTTAAGATCCTGTCCCTGCCAATTTAGATCAAAACCTTAATGGTACCCTCCAAACTTAACTGGATATGCAGTTCACAGTCAAACTTCAGTAGAAACAGACTCAGATGAAGGCTGAAGGGATGTATTGGATGCACAAGGATCTTGAATCCAGTGAATCATCACCATTACAATCTTGACCAAAAGGAGGGCTAACATCTTTAAAGTTTTGATAAAAAAAATGTTGGAGGAAGAATGGAAAATTACCCCAATTTTTCCACCAGCACTCGGAGTGAGACAAGAACCACTAATAAAATTGCAAAGAACAAACCAAAGAATATTTGCAAATAGGTGAACGTTTTCACATGGATACCCTGATTTTGAAATGTAGCGAACATAAGAGGTCCTATTGTCCCCTGTCTCTACTCCAAGTCAACCAACATACCAAAAAATCTGCAGTGAAGGTTCTCATGTAGATGGGGGCAAAAAACTGAATCCAATCATGCACCCTAGAGGTTATAATTTCCAATAGCAAATAAATGAATCCAAACAGACACCTTGGTGGGAATCAAGTCCAAGAGTGCAGTGGCACCTAAAAAGATCTGAACAATAAAAAAACCAAGGTCTGCCTTGAAATAGCCTTGTTCCTCTCTGCCCACAAATAAGTAAGTACATTGAAATACACTCTGACATAATGCATAAGCAGAAATTCTCTGTCAACGTTCTAATTATCTGACATGCAGTATCTCGGGAAAGCTTCTGATGGCCGAACACCTGATCACTGGAAAATCAGAGCACAATTATGTAGAAGGAAAATGCCATACTCGCAGGAAGCAGATTCCAGCTTGAGGGCTAACCAGAGGATGAAAGATTAGAAATACCTACTTGGAAGTAAATTCGAAATCAGTGTTGAAACTACATTCTCACCCCAACCTCAACTGGAAGTGTACCTCACAACTGTGTCTTTGTAAATTGCAACCAGAACCTGCATAGAAGATCCATCCTCTTTCCCCACTACCGTATTCTACTATTTTGATGTTGAAAGGGCAGCTACAGAGAAAAAATCTAAAAGTTTGTATAATTTTGCCACCATTCATGCATAGGCAACGATAAAAAACCTGGACATTCTAATACGGATTTTAAGTTCTTGTCTCATTTAAATCAAGATAACCATTCAACTACTAGGTCTATCACGCAAAACAGACAGATGAGTTTCTCAAGTTATCTTGAGAGGGAAAAATGCCATGAACAATCCACTCCTAGAATCATGCAGCTACTGGAAAAAAATCAGTTGGACATGTATCCAGAGAAAAAAAAACATTCAACAATACAAGAAAGATATAACCCATATAGAACTGTATATGCAAGTACAGAAATTCTGGACTTAGGTTGAAGCAGAGACAGTCTTGTACAATGATGGGTTGAGGTCTCAAAAGAGAAACATATGAGCATATGTCTAATTATCACAATGAGACCCACTGAGGGTATGGAGAAGTAAGAATACGACTTACTATGTACTTAAAAAGAAGCAATAACCTAATCTACTGATTTAAAACCCAAAGGTCGCCCACCTACTGATACATTTAAGTTTCAACTATTAGCCATAACAAGAACTCGTAAACGATGAGTCCTGTTTTCATGTTACCTCAAACTCTACAGAGGAGCCTCAGTTCCTCTTGTTACACCTACAAAACCAAAACATATTGTGTCTCACCTTCTAACCTTTTTTTATTTATTTGCAACTCACTGAATCAAAACAATTTTTGCATACTTGGGCCTTTGGTCAGTCAACAATTTTGACTATACCTTAAAGATGGTTAATTCTGCAAACGTTTAACTGGAGAATACAAATGGAATGGTTTCAAGCTTTTGGTGCTCAGCAATCACGCTTCTCACAAAACAGAAAAGGAAAGAAGAGCATCCCACCGTCTAGAAATGGAAAGAATCAAATAATGAATTACCAAAAGGAATTTACATAGGAAGCCATAATCATGATGGCTGTGGTGATTATTCAATATCTTGAATATTAAATTGATTATGATCTCGAAGCTTAATCCTACTTTTAACATACTCAGGACAAATGTTGCTAATTCCCTACAACCTATCCTAAAGCCAGGACTAACTTGTTGGAGTTAACAGTAAAACAAAATTCAAACAAAAAAATCAATCATCCTAGCAAATGTTTCTCCTTGCTGATCCTAACATAAAGACATTTTCTAGTATAAAATATTAAAATAACAACAGGAGAGACAAAATTGACAAACCTTACTAATATAAGATATACATGCTTCATTTGGGAAATAAGAAGAGTCAAGAATGTCTGGACATACAATCTCAGTAAAAAGAATACAACTTACAGGTGGTGTGAATTCTGGCAAACTCTGTGAGTGTGTAAGAATGAAACTCCCTTCCTTTATAGGGCATGTTGTCTTGGTACAAAGATTATGGCTCTCCGTATGGACACGTATTCCATAGAAAAAAACCTCAATGCTCAATTCTCCACCAGAGATGCCATCTTCTGCAGAGCGAAAGAAAATATTAGCTATTTGAAATTGACAAGACATCATAAAATTCTTAAAAAGTACAAAATCGTGCCCACAAGTGCCTAACATAGGTTTCTAGACTAGAATACCCAGGATAGAGGATTCAATGGAACAGAAATAATGTCACTTTACACACATCTTGAGAAATCGATTATCTACAACAAAAAGAAAAAGATCACTGAAATTACAAAAACAAAACATAGGAAACAGACCTAAATTGAAAAAACAGATTCTGACATAAAAAATCAAAGTTGAAATGCATCATAAAAAGCTGCATACAAGGATGGTAAAGTTCTGCATAGAATCCTTATGGCCGCCACAGACAGTCTGTATATTAAATGCGCTCCACATTACATAGGCGCCTTAAGCACCGCTAAGATATAAAATGACTACCTACACATTGCATCCTATTGAGGTTTCTGTTAAGTATGGCTTATAGAAATGCAAGTACCTCTAATCCTAATTTAGCATCTTCTGCAAAAGAGAATAAATCTAAAGAAAGTTCTCTTATTTTAGCTACTCTTATCCACTCTCTTACCTTAACTCATAATCTCTCTTATTTTAGCTACTCTTAACCTAAGAAATTAAAAATTTATAGTTTTTGAGGAAACGTTTCCAGTGGAATTTAAGTATATGAAATAATTTGGATACAGGTCAAAGGCTACATATATTTAAAATTTTAAGCATCAATACAATCTCTACCATCTGGGTAAATATATCAAAATAGAATCCAAAAATGTTTATCTGAAATTAAAATGTATTTATCTCTAGGTGAAGTTTTAATATCTGAAATTGAAAAATTTTAATAATCTGATATCAAAAATCCAAATTAAGATTGCTCAAAGTCTTTTAAACATAGACAGAATTAAAAACAACAAAAATATCTTGTATCATAAAAATATCATCAACCCTAAAATACAACATCTCACCCTTATCCACAGAGGTTAACTAGCCTGAAGAAGAAAATAATGCATTTACAAAACTAAGAACCAAACGAATTCTGATAACAGCCCAGTTGCAACAATAGAAAGACTATACAAGAGAATGTGGCAACTCTAAATGCTGCATACTCATTCATATTATGCATATAGTACAGAGGGCACTCAATGAAGATTCTAAGAGGAGAAACATGTGTATAGAGATGTATGCAATATATAAGAATATACAATATATAATGTGAATATATCCCATCATATAATAAAATATGCTAAGCTCGTGTGATTATATTTATTATTAAATAAATACACAAGCCCATGTGGCATATCTCATCAAATTGAAACTTAAATGAAGTGGATGAAACAAAGACTCCGTAAGGTGCAGAACTTCAATAAAGTAGAGGATGCTACTCATTTTATTTTGGATTGTACACGATATAATGATATTGGACACAATTAAACAGACCCTTTGCAATTATAACCTAATACATAAAATCTAGAATCAAGACGATCAGACAAAATATGGAGATTTAATTTTAAAACTGAATACCCAAAGAAACAATCTTTTAAACAATATACATACCTTAATGTCCTTAAAAAAGAATTGGCCTAAAGGGCATTAAAGGATCGTATCTCGTCTTATCTCAATATAGTTTTTAACAGTACAAGACAGGAAATCTAGCTAACGAGAAGCACATACTGCATTGAAAAAATATAAATAAACGTATTGGATGTGGATATCAGGCAATTGACCTCTATGTAGAGGAGGCTGGAGGAAGTCCCTTCGTAGTGCATTTTATTAAAATAGATATGTATTGAGATCCTCTATGGGTACAAGATGTTTTTACTCATACCCACCTAAAATTCACCACATCCCATTACAGACTTTTTTAATGTCTGTCCATATTTACAGCAAGCATGCTCCCAATGCATGCTGCCAAGAATTAGGACAACATCCTCTTACTCAGTTATAAACAACCCACATCTGTAATCCTAATATTGTAACATGAACAAAACCTCAAATTTCATATTTCTTTCACAAATGAGAAAATAAAAATGACCAAGTACTTAATACCCTCTGAACAACAATGATTGTTGGCTTTGGTATTGCTACAAAAACCAAATCTCGTACTGAAAAATTAAAGAAGTGTGTATACAGTTGTAAAATAAACAAGAGTCAAATTGAAGCCGAAGGACACTAAAAATTTGATAGGATGGAATACCCATCTTAAAAGAAAAATACAAATGATATCAAATCAATAATTAAACAACAATCACTGTTAGATTTGGTATTGCTATAAAAACCAATTCTCATGCCGAAATATTAAAGAACTGTCAATACAGCTTTAGAATAAACAAGAGTCAAATTGCAAAACATTATAAAAATTTGATAGAATATTATATTCATCTTAAAAGGAAAAATACAAATGATATCAAATAAATAATTACCTCTGTAAGAATCAGGTAAGAAAATTTGTACAGCCCATTACATAATACCTTTGCTAAAACACCTCAATGAGCCAAAACATATTTAGTGCAAAATCCTCTACCTATAAGAACAAAGATAACAAAATCAAACTGACATAAGAAAAAATAAAATCTCGAGTTGCAGGAAAGTTGATGTTAAACAAAATGAAATGAGAAATGTGCCCCCAACATCTATTGTAACACATCACACACCTTTTCCGGAATACTCTCGTGAATTAAATTTGAAGTTTTTCAGCACTTGAGCAAAACTACCAAAGGGCGTTAACAAAGAGAAACAAATGAAGTGATTTAATTTTTTAGTATAACCTGTTAACTAAAGATATGTATGAGTACATGAATTTGTTTATTTTAAACCCACCTAAAAGGGAGATTTTAATTTTTGTCTATATTCACAGCAAGCACGCTCACAAGCATCTTGCCTCTCGCCATATAAGGAAACATGTTACACTAGATCAACTCTCAAAAATAAAATTGTAACTTCAAAAGCACTTCAAAAACATAGTCTAATGGCCAATTCATCTTAGACAAACAAAAAGGACATCAGCAACCAAGAAAGTTAATCAACTGATTTCCCTTAGTAGTGTATTTTGTGACAAGAGATATGTATGGAGATTCTTATAGGTACAACCGTACAAGATGTCTTCACTAGTACCCACCTAAAATTCACTACAGCCCATTATAGACTTTCTTAATGTTTGTCCATATTTACAACAAGCATGCTCCCAATGCATGCTGACAGGAATTAGGACAGTATCTTCTTGCTCAATTATAAACCATCCAAAATCTGTAATCCTAATACCATAACATGGACAGAACAAGGTTGTTTGGACGCATAGGTACAGGGGTATGTAAGGTGCAGGTACCCAGCACTTGCTGCGAGTTTCCAAAACTTGGGTACACGGGTGCGATGGTGCAAGGGTATGTAGTGCATACCACTAAAAATATGGGTACATTGTGACATCAAAACTCAAACGTAATACTTGAAAATTAAAACTCAAAAGCTGAAACATAAGATTATCATGAAACTTATCAACCTAGATATATTATATGACATATAAATTATATCACTTTATTATTGAGTTATGGAATTTATATCATATTAGCATTGCTTTATATACTTTTATCACATTATCATTGATTTATGTAATGTATATCATATTACATAAACCCATCCACCAATATGTGTCACGAGCCAATCACAAAACAATATTCAAAATGTTTAGAAATTATTTATTACTATACACATATCAAAATCATTAATAAATATTCCTCTTTTACAAATCTCAACAGTACAGTTCAAAATGAGCTCTAAATGTAATAGTCAACTACAATGCAATGTGAATGGTAATAGGCATTAAAATTTTAACAAAATCTATGTTTTGAACTTTTTGTTTGAACATTTCTGTTTTTGCTTAATTATTTTTCTACAAGGTGCATATGAAATTAAGGGAAATGCATTTGGTGCACCTAGGGTGCGTTAGGCTGCCTTGATTGTGTCTTGGGTGGAGGTGCGGTTGCAGGTACCCAATGTGGGCACGACTACAATGTGGCTCAAATATGGTCAGATGCGAACATCCAGACAACTGTGGAACATAACCTCAACTTTCTAACTTCTTTCGCACATGAGAAACTAAGAATGACCAAGTACTTAATACCCTCCGAACAACAATCATTGTTGGCTTTGGCATTGCTACAAAAACCAGCTCTTATGCTGAAAATTAAAGAACTGTGGATAGAGCTATAAAATAAACAAAAATCACATTGAAGGCCATAGAATGAAATATTCATCTTAAAATAAAAATACAAATGATATCAAATCAATAATTAGCTCTATAAGAATTAAGTAAGAAATGCCATAGAACTCATTACATAAACTTTTGCCCAGACACATCAAAAAGCCAAAAATCCATCTAGTGTAAGATCCCCTACCTACGAGGACATGGATAACAAAATCAAACTGACATAAGAAAAAACTAAAATTCCATGTGTTGCAAGAAAGCTAAAGTTAAACAAAATGAAATGAGAAATGTGCCCCCCGACATCTACTATATCACAGAACAAACACCTTTGTTGGAATATTCTCATGAATCAAATTTGAAGTTTTTCATGGCACTCAAAGGTGTTCACCTCATTAAAACGAGATTGTACAACATTCTTCATAAAACAAAAATCTCATATTCTGTTTTTTTAAAATAGTACAATATATAAAGCATGTGCTCAATTTGTGATATAGAAACATTTTGATGGCAAGCATCGTTCTCAGTCTTGCCATATTCAAGTCACATGCCAATGAAATCTCTAGGCAAAGAAATACTAGCCTTCATATTTTTGTTCCCCAGTTATTTCCAGTATAGTTACCAAATCCGACCGGTTTGGATCTGCACAAAATCCGGACAGATCCGGATTTTTTGGCCGGCTCGATAAGTTCAGCCCTATTTTTTTTCTAAAAACTAATTTTTTTTTATTTTTTAGATTTTCTGTGGAAAAAATGCCCAAAAACCATAGATATTATATAATATTAACATTTTATATTACTTTATTAATATTTTTAATTGTATTTGTCAATTTTGCATATTTATAAAACTGCTCATGTGTGCGAGTGTATTCCAGATCAGATTTTTCTGAACTTTTTCAAGAATCCCAGATTTCAGATTTTTTTAACCTCCCAAACAGATCTGGATTTCCAAACATAATAACTATGATTTTAAATCTATAATGATAAATTATAATGGAATCTGTCATGTTACAGGTTTAAAAATCTGCCCATCAAAACCTCGACTGTATAAATTGGATCAGTACTTAATACATAAATGATTGCCCTACGCCTACTAAGCAAGCTAAGATTTCATGTACATCATATTGACAACACAGCCCCTTAAATGTTTTTGGTAGGAACATAGTTCATAGTTTGCTTTAATTCAAAATATTGTAGTCATCATAGTTTTCCAACAAACAAAAATTAAACCTTTGTCCCAATTATCAACAGGAGACTCAAAATAGAAATAAAATGGGTTAACACACTAACATCCATGAACACAGATTGTCCTAATGGGGTGTTACATGAAGGAAGGCGGAGGAAGTCTGAAGTCAGAATCCTAGGGTAGCTATACAGTTATGGGACCTTTATTCCTCTAGATCATTTATGCCCCTGAGCTCAACCTCTCCCTCAAAACTATGGCTAAATCGCCCGTTGAGAGCGGTTTTTATATTTTCTCTCAACCTCCCCCTCAACCTATTGTAAAATGGTGAAGGGAGAGGGGGGGTTTATATTTTCTCTCAACCTCTCCCTCAACCAATCGTAAAATGGTGAAGGGAGAGGGGGTTTTAAATTTTCTCTCAACCTCTCCCTCAACCTATCGTAAAATGGAGAAAGGAGAGAGGGTTTTATATTTTTTCTCAACCTATCGTAAAATGGTGAAGGGAGAGGGGGGTTTATGTTTCCCCTTACAAAAGAAACATTGAAACATATTAGGCTTGTAATGCATTGCATGCACCAAAAGCTTTGTCAATCAGGAAGCAGGTTTTGCTTTATAGTCTGCGGGTTGATGTGCCAGGATCCCCTTATCTCACATACCAAGTAAGCAGGTGCTTTTGTGCATTTAAAAATCCCACAAAGAATTTAAAATCTTAGAAAACACACAATTAGAACATTTAAATTCTACACTTTGAATAATTTACTTCTGGGCAATGTTGATTTATTTTGCGACTGAAAGAGGTAATTTGACCCAAAAAAAAAAAACCATATTACCAAAAATCAGGCCTATAAAATTGAACGTACTAGAAATTGCAGAAATTTTGAAAGTTGCGGGTTGCCCTCTGACAACTGGATTTGGTTCGATATCCACGGAATCAATCTTGACTGAATAATCCTCCTCAGAGCCTGTATTCCATTCCATTCAATTGATTTAGGTCAGGACCATACGAATAAGCAAAAAACATGAATAAATTTCTTACCGCAATACTCAGTGTTGACATCTGCGTATGTTCCAGGAACGGATGAAAAGACGGCCACTATTAGCAGAAAAATGAGGACCCATTTCCCTTCCATTGTATGTATTGGATTTGTAAACTCTGCTCGCACTGCTATGTTAGAGAGAAATGCGTAGAATAAGAAACAAATTTGTGCCCTTCTGTAAGTTTATATTTAAATAGTACTTATCCGGCAGTTTATATGTAAATAGCATTTATAAATAAAAGATCCCAACCCTGGCATATCCGTGTGCATATTCATCGACCAAACAAATTTTGGGTTTTGAGCCGTGTTTTTCTAGGGTGTGGAGTTTGGGTCGTGCATATTAATTAGACATTTGAGCCGTGTTTTTCTAGGGTGTGGAGTTTGGGTCGTGCATATTAATTAGACATTTTATTGTTATAATCAATTTCGTATTATTATTATTCGAATTAGGTGGAATTGGGCATAACTAATGCATTTTATCAACTCTTCAGCGAAAACTTCTATAATTAAACATGCAATATTTTTTGTATATATAATTAGTTGCTGTTTAGTAAAATCTATCATGTGGAAAACGGTTCACCGAAGCTCAAACTAATGATTTTGATGTGAACAAAAAGGACCCTCAATCAATGGAACTATCGAAAAAATAAAGCGTGCAATATTAAAATGGATGCATGCTTGGGTCGTAAAGTTTAAATGGATAATCTATAATTAAAAAACCCTCATATATCATATATCAGTGTATTACAAATAAATGTAAATTCCTTGTTATGTAAATATAACAACATTATTTAATTAATTTTTATCCAGGGAATCACAAAGATAAACATATAAAGTTTCAATGTTTAGTATTTTGAATAAATTTAAATTTGAAGATAGTCGTATGAATTTGGACCTTAAAATGTATTGTTAATCTTGTTACAAACCTCACCCAAAATTTTGGAATTGATCAAGAGTATGCACTAGGACAACTAGCACTTTTGGTTCCAGAAGTGCCACCAATTATGGGTTTGGAAGCACGAACACTTTTGGTTCCAAGAGGGCCACCACTTCTGGTCAAGTGTCGCAAAGTGTAATATAACTTTTAGGTTTTATGTGCTTACTGTTGCCCTTCACTTTTCTTTATCTATATCTTGTGTTGTGCCTCATGCATAATTACAAAACAAACTTTCTTATTTGCCTTAGAATGGCTCCAATGTACCTATGATATCTAAAAACTTTAAAGATAACAGAGTGGTTTTAGGGGCTTATATTAGCGATAGTGAATAGTATAACTATCTTATTGGTTGTCAAGCTCATAAAGGATGAGAACTATATTAAAAAAAAGTGATTTGCATAAAGAAATAACTATAGGAATATAGATTGCATAATATAGATAAAACCCCATGTCATGCACCAAAAGTAATCAATGAGAAAATGCTAGCTTCAAATGATAACAAATGCTCCAATGATTACTTGGCCTCTTCTGTTTGATTATGATTCCTTTGAGATTGTTAAATAGATTCTCTTTGTGAATACTTATTAAATGCTTTGTATATTTAGAAATAATTCAATTCAAATAAGGGCCTTATTTGTTTGTAAATCGACATCAAATGACTCAAAGTGAAAAAGATGAATAAAAAGGGTGGATGCACTTTGACATACATGAGACTAAAATAGAAAGGACCAGGATCATCCATGCTTTTGAAAAGTGTCGTGAATATCGACACTTCAGACCAATGTCAAGAATGCCACTTCTAATAAGTGTCGAGAGCATTGGCTCTTCTGACATAGAGACCCAAAAAACCAAAGAAAGAAAGAGAGAAGTTTGAGGGGGTGAGAATAAGGGGAAGACACATCAATAGTTGAAAAATGTACTGATAAAGCCAAATTTAGACCAGTAATTAATAAATAGACAAATATATAACAACATATGAATTAACACTTAATAAATGCTTCAAGGCCATTTTTAGGTATCTAGATTTTTCCTCGCTTTGAGATGTGTTTGTAAGCACACCCTTCAAAGTATAAAAAGTATATAGGAAAAAATATAACAACATCCCTAGATCTTCAAAACTAAAATTGATGTATTTAGGAACCTACAAAACCATTATTTTTTACACACATGGGTAAATGCCAAATAATCATAATAAATATCTAAATATGATATACTAAAAATAAAATATCGTTTGACAATGATAAATGATGAAGTTAAATCTTTAAAAAAATTGAATATAATATGAGTACATCATAAATTAAATATAAATATAATTTGAGTAAAAATTGAGTAAAATCTTACCCACCAAAAATAAAATTAGACACCCTACTAGTCATAAGCCTCTAATCCCTATCATCAATATTTATGTACTAAAACATAAGTAATGGTCAGAGTAACAAGAATGATAAGTCTAGAATATGGTTTCACTTGTCATGATTTCAGAATATTGCATGAAACACATTAATAATTAAATATCAAGAATGATAAAAATATATAATGTAATGTGTAAAAATGCGTCATTTTAGAACATGCAACACATATATATATACCCATGTTGCCCCAATATATAGATATAATGGTAACATTAAAACATGAGAAATATAAAACATTGCAACGAGTTGTTACTCCTTAAGATGTAGCAATGAAGATCATAAGAAAAGTAATGGGCCCTTGCCCCAATCGATGCCTTGGGAATTATATGGTAATGCAATAATGTTATAACCATTAAGACAAGAAGGAATGCATAATGCACATAAGTAAACATGATTGAGAACATATAAAACACATTAAACATGTGTTGAGGTATAAAGCATATACTTAAGGTACTAGAAAACATGGAAATGAATATGAAAGCACACTAGACACTGAAATCAATTCAAACATACGGAAAACACATTAAATATTGAAATCACATCTAGCATATCACAAACAAATAAGGCACTAAAATCGCATCAAGCACATGAAAACACATCATATAATGAAGTTGTGAGGCATGTAACAAGAACAATGGGCATTATATTCACATCATGCACATGGAAAGCATGTCAAACACATGAAAGCAAATCAAACATATAAACAATGTAGCCATACAAAAAGAACATGAAAGAAACACAGAAATCAAATCAAATATGTGAGTACATTATAGATAGACATATATGGATTAGGGACATCCATATTTTCCACATCAATCATATGAGTAAGATAAACATAATAAGTGATGCATCAAACACATAAACATAATAGGTATGATACTAACCACAATGAGGAATAATATTGGCATGACATAAATAATGGCATTAACATAGGAAACTACATGTATAGAATTCACATATATAAGCTTGGAAAACATAGAAATAATTGAAACAAATGAAATATCAACTTGTGATGAAGCAAGGACATGCCCCAAATTTCCCACCAAAGTTGTCCATGAGTGAACATAAAATTTCCCTTGCCTACTATGAAGTTGCCATGTAATGAAACTATAACCTATTGAAAACTCTCCATTTGTCTTCCCAAACTCATTGATGCCTTTTATGAAAAATAACTAAATATCCACCTTCATCTGCATACATGTGTGTGGTTTGAATGTGAAGTGTGTGTCATAACACAATCACAAGGTAGGCAATCTTTTAATCAAATCAAAAAATCTATAAATGAGAGAGAAAATAATTCAAATCATAACATTTGTTGTGTTTTATCTAGATCATTCTAAGGTCACATTGTAGATACTAAAATATAATCTTCAGTACTTGACAATGACAAGCCTAACACACATTTACCATGCATGACTTGAGCACACAAGCAATGTCTTAATTTGCCATCCTCTCACACTTGCATCAATATATTATGAGTAAACCCTTTCGTTATGTTTTTAAACACCAATAGGAACCTCGATGTTTGTTTCAAACCTATTAAATATCATTCACATATATCTCCATACACTCATATTAGTCCACCTATATGCAAGTCAATTCTACTAGTTTTTTAAAAACCTGCAAGAACTTCATTGTATGTTCCAAACCTACTAAATATTTTACACAGACATCTCCAGACTCTAAGATTAGTCCACTTGTAGCAGGTCAGTTATGCCAATTACGGTCATTATCACCAGTCAATAACAACTTGCACTGGTCAAAATCACCCCACTCTCAGTAACCACTATTTTATAAAATTAGACCCATCCTTAGGGTAAATACATTACCATAGGGTGTCAGTGGCATGAAGAATTATTCAAATGGATGCATATATAAAAAATTCAAGGTTTCATTCAAATTTTATTAAATTCTTATTTGGTATACATTTATACATTTTTGCATACTAATAAAATCTACCCTATTCTTCTCAATTTGCATACTTATCATTGAGAGTAGTCATAAGGCAAGTTTGAATCACTCAAAGGCCAAGTTAAAGCAAGCATTGTCAAGTACTAAAGTTAATCATTACCTACATTTATAAAAAAAATAAGCACAATTGCACAATCACACTAGGTGGGAGAACTACATGTAGCTTGATTTCCCTACTTGGAGTATTAGATACATAGACAACAATTAATCGTCAGATGAGGGTGATTAGGATTTGTTCAGACTATTACACTTCCCACCATTTTTTTAGGTTTCTGACCCTTGTAAGCACATATAAGATTTCAAAGTAAAGGATGCTAATTTATAGATATGCATGCATCATCAGAGTTTGGAATCACAAACATAGAGAAAGCAAAAATAGTCTCAAGTGACTATACAATCATTGTGCCCTACTTTCATGCATGTTAGTGCCGACCAACGGGTCAGTATCAATCGAAGATATTGCCCTGATCCTGCAGAATTAACCTAACACAAATAACAAATCAGTTGTGGAATTGAACAACCCACAAACCTACTTTATCTTTTTTTCAATTCTAGAATATAGTCACAATTAGATAGTCAAACAGAAAAGCTAAGTATCATGATCTATTTAGTATTTTCCATATTTAGCACGTGCCCTTATCAAATCATAAGAATCAATCTCAATCATTTACATTATGCTTGAATGCCATATTTATTGATCTGAATTACATGCCAAAGATCCATTTTAATTAGATTAATTAACATATTAATCCAACTGAGGTTAAAACATATTGGTGAACCTGTATACATATCAAACTATACAAAACCCTAGTTTTTTCCCTTAGGGTTTCAGAATTCAGCTTTATGGTTTTATTTTCAAACTTGACTTTTAACCTTTACCTAATAACATACACTAATCATGACCATGTTGAATGAATATTATCAATTAACACAACTAATGAAATTACTCTTTTCATATTGTTCTACATGGATAATATATCTTATTTGGATCAATTTCTTAATAAAATGGGTAACAAAGATCAAATATGAATTCATTAATAAAGCTAAAATTATCAATGAACAATCCCAATCATTTCTCCAATCCTATTTTTGTAACATCCAATATTATATGCATATTTTTATTACTAGACACCAAAGGGCATGTATGTCTCCCTTTGTTCTTCCTACCACATATTGTACAACATATCCTTTTCACCCTATTAATGTACTTATAATTAATATTGGCACTGATGATACAACCACTAAATATCAACAAGAGGCCTTGGAGGATGAAGATTTCATTGCATATATTAACATGGATCCACATTAGATTGATGCAAATGTTATATATAGTAAGAGATGAGCATAAAAAGTTGGCTCAAGCTTCGACATTAGGTATTTAGGTTAGCACTATTGATATTATTCCTATGTCTACACCTTTTAAGACCTATGTAACATCTACCCAAACTCTAGAGGCAACACAAAGCCTTCAACAAATTTTGATACCTATCCATACGTAGGAAAGTTTCACTCCTCCCATGATAACTATGCATAGTCTATTGTTGCCAACCTCGCATAATACACATTCCCTTCAGCAAGTTATTACAACTATGCACACCAAGGTGTTGTAATTAGAGTAAGGTGCATGAAGAGCTAGCCACACCATGGATTCACAAGCCTTGCTCCATAACCCATTAACACTAAGATGGTAGCCTACCCTTTACCAATAGGCTTTATATCTCCCAAGCTCCCATTATATGAAGGTAAAGGTGATCCTGAATAATATGTTATATCATTTTGTGTAGCATGTTTGGATTATGCATACAACAAAAAACTATTAACCAAGTTATTTACAAGAAGCCTTAAAGACTATGCATTGTGATTGTTCCTATGATCTCCCTCTCCAGTTCATAAGAGCATTTGATCCCTTGGTTGTCCAATTCCTAGTGCACTTTTCCATCAACATCAATGAGAAGTTATCTTAAGCACAAATCATTAAGCTAAAACAAGGGTATAATGAACCAATTAGTGAATATGTGCTTCCAAAGAAGACCATGTTAGCCAAGATGACCAATTTAGATTAAAATCATTTGATGAGCTATGTTATACATTAAGGGACATCAAAGTTAAGTTAATTGCTTTTAACAAACTCAGGTATACATCAAATCTTAAGACTACTTCAACAATGAAGTTTCAAAGCAAACCAAATTATAAGGTCAAATTGAATGATAATAATAATGAGGCAAAGATTATAGTTAATGTATTAATCTAACCTACAAACCAATTATAATTGGCAGCTCCACCAAAGAGGTAGTTTTCATGATTACAGTCACCTCCTCACATGTTGCTAAAGTAGTTATTTGAGTGTAGCATGATCACACTCCTTCCTCCATAAGAGCTCGATCCAAGTAGGCATAAACCAAATAACTATGATGGTAGTGCATATTGTGAGTATCACTAGATTATGGCACATTCAACAAATAGATATTTCAAGTTGAGACATAATATACATGATTTTATAGATGATAACATTATTCATTTGAATATTCCTATAGAGGAATCTCAACCACAACATAATGGAAATCAAAATTTGAAGATATTTAGTGATCTGTTTCATGATCATGAATCAATAAAAACCAAAAACATTCCAAAGGTAAATTACACATACACCATGCATCCACCATTGGCAACATGTGATCATCTACTGGGTACTATCATTAACACACTTAGAGATACTTCACCACAGTGGCCTATGATCACATTTGATGATAGAGAGATAGTTGATGATTATTATTCATAGTTCATATTATTCAAAATAAGAGTTAATTGTGTTAATTCATGTGTAAATACCGAATAACTCACTTAAGGTGCAGCACAAGAACATTGAGATCCCCTATAATGAGGAAAAAAAACAAAGATATACTCATGTGCATCTACCTATTCTTGGAAGCAAAGGAAACATATATTATCTATGTAAATAAACAAGATAAAAAGACTCGTTACATTGACAAAATCCATATTTGAATTCAAAAAAATGCATCATACAGTATAAAATGATCACCATGAAATGCCAATCCTTACATATCAACCTCAAATATTACACTTACTTATCCTTCAAACCCTAGCTCACAATTCCTTCCCAAACAAACATAATCAGCAATTATAAATCATCTAATACATCTTGATGATCAAATGAGAGTCCAAGGTCCCTATTTATAGCTTTTCCTAGACCCATACTAGTTTGCTGCCAACTCTTCCTTTTTCCAACTAATTGTGCATCTAAGAACATTCCATCCAGATATTGTCCACATGTCCATGCAATGGAATATGCCTTTTCCCTCCAGGCTTATTCCTTTTCCAACCTAGATCAAACTTTGTAAAATCCACCTCATCCTTCCCTTAATGAGTTTCAAGTGTCAACATCTATTTAATATATTCCTTTCTTCACATGTGTGTCTTTTATATGATCTATACTTGTTATACATGTGCATTATGCACCATGTATCATGCACCATGTATCATGCACCAACTTTTCCTTCATGCACACTAATATATGATGATGTAATTTTCAAGCACTAGAGTGCCTTCAATGTGTCTCACCCATACATCAAACCTTAGTTGAGTTTTATATCATTGCCTTAAGTATCAATTTAGGGTCAATATTACACCATGTTACACCTATTGTCTATCCTCAAATAAGATATTACTTGACTATGTTGTGGTTGGATCACCTTCATGGATAACCAACACTTTGGTCATTTTCTCATTTTACTCATTTTCCATTTGATCCCATTGATCCTTAGTTGAAAAAAAATTTGGCACTAATTCCTATGCTTCATCCCACATGATCTTCAACACTTCTTCATTATTTGAACTAATTTTAAAGGTGCTTAATATGGTCTTCATTGATTTTATTTTCTACTGTAAACACCTAAATTTAGTCTTTGGCACTTTGGCAAAATCAACTTTTGCATACTTTGACATACTTAGACAATGAACATCTATCTGACCCTTGAGCACACTTTTCCTCTATCACTCTACCCATTAATTTTTTTATCCACCTATCTCTCCTAGACATATTTATTCAAGATTAGATTTGTATATATGGGAAAACCTTCAAAATCATAAATAGACATTTTACATACCTCATATCCTTGTTTTTCACTTATAAGACAATACGGGTAAACCCAAACAATGTTGGTTACCATATGTGTCTCCCTCTATTTGCAATGTCCAAGGTCCCTCAATGACTATTTTTTATATTATGAAGTCTTCATTGGGTTAATCTAGATACATTTCATGGGTTGGTCATAATGAGAAATTAACAAAGAGTAACCTACACACACACCCACACACCCCCCTAAGGTTATTATTTACTTGAGCATCATTTAGAAAATTGAGCATTCTCTTGGAATATTATTCAAAATTAATATACACATCTCAAGTATTCAAGGAGTATCCCATAAATCCAAATTAGAATATGAAAGGTCAAAGTTTCATGGTGTCAAATATAAAAAATCAAAAGATGGAACTACAGTCAAGATTGTTCATGATTTTGCACACACATGTATAAATGGGAGAACTTTGTGAAACTCAAGCCTTCTTCGGAGTATTGGAATGTATGCAATTATTATCCATTTAGAGAGGAGTGGTTTGGGTTATCTAACCCAAATACTAATCCATTTGAAATTAAATATCATGGCGAATCAAGAAAAATTAGGGTTTGGACAAAAGAGATATAAAACATGTATCAACACATAGGATTGAAGAAGTGCACACACACAAAAATAAATTATAGGAGCAGACACAAGGATCCCAAAAGTTTTAAATGCCCACTATACATGGATACACTACCAACAAACCTTGACAGTGAGAGCTTTCATAAACATTTAACTTTATTGACATCATACATGCATGTTTTTAGCCTCTTTTTTAGGTCTAAATAGCTAACGAGGCACATATAGAGCAATTTTAGATCTTATGATACCTTATGTTAGCAATAAAGAGTAATAATAAAATAATCAGATCATCCTTCTCTTGTTTTTCCATTTATAAATCAAGTAATTGCAATATCAATTATCCCCTTTCAATTTACATTTATAGTGTTTGTTGCCATATTTTCTATACTCTGAATCAGTGTATAATTTCTATTATTTTATATCGCTTAGGTGTGGAATAAACAAAACATTTTGGTGAACCTAATTATTGAATTGAGTGTGAAAACCTTAGGTTTCCTTCTACATCAAGGTTTCAAAATTTTCTTAGGGTTTTAGATTTATCACCTCTTATAGTTTATTCTTGGGTCCTTTCTTTTATTACTGTTTCAATTTCTATCTTATATAAACTTTATAAACCCTAATATGTATATGATGAAAGATTTCAATGATGTGAATACTTCTTATTTTGATATACATAGTGATAAAAATAAAGAACATAATAATGATTTTCATGACCACTTTGATGACGTAGATTTGATTGAGCTTCAAGAATATCTTGAGATAAATTCCCATATGATTGAAGCATTATTACATGTAACTAGAGACGAAATGAAAAAAATTAGCTAAGGAAAATGCATCTAAGGAACCACATGATGAAATTTTGAATAATACCAATTTACATTATAGAGGCTTACATCCTACATTAGGTGTTCAAACTACTATTCTTACTACTTATATTTATGGGTCTACACCTATGGTTACACAAGTGATACCTATTGTACTTACTATGAGGGTACCACAGTTTACTCCTCAAATATTTGTATATTCCTATGTAACATACTCTCTATTATGTGCCTTTTAGGCCCAAAAATCATGTGTTAATATCTATTCATAATATATTTAATGTGGATACCAATCCTAGCAACTAGATACTAGTATAACAACTTTTTGATCTGAAGCCAAGTTTGTTCAATTAGCACAAGGTTCTAATAGAGCAGGCCATACAACAAACTCTTAAGCATTATTACATAACCCTTTGGCCTCATATATTTCCAAAAAACCTCTACTTATAAGTTTTATTGCATTTAAAATTACACCATTTGATGGTAAGGGTGATCTTGAACAACATCTTAGATCCTTCCATGTAACATGTTTATATTATGAAACTAATGATAAGTTACTAATAATTTATTTTCCTAGGAGCTTTAAGGACTATGTATTATGATGGTTTTACAAGCTCCCTCTTCAATCAGTAGACACTTTTAATCCTTTTTCTGACCATTTATTATCTCATTTTTGCATTAACTTTAGTGACAAAGTCTCTTATGCTCAAATTGCACAACTCAAACAAGGACACAATAAGCTAATTTATGACTATGTGATTAAATATAAGACTATCCTTTCAAAAATGACAAATACTATGGGTGACTAGGAATTACAAGATATTTTAATACAAAGCCTACTTACAACCATCTATGAGTCTATTATATTCAAACATTTTCAATGTTTTGGTGGCATGTGTCATATAATCAAAGACTATGAGTTCAAGATTATTTCCATGAACAAAATTAAAATATACAATAAATCCTCCAACATCTTTTAATACTAAATTTCAAATAAAATAACCTTTAAAATCTAATACTAATAATACTAAGAAAGAGGCTAAATTAATAGTTAAAGCAGTTTGACAACCTACTAATAGGCTTATCCTTTCTACTCCTCAACAAAGACAATTTACATGATTATTAGAACCTACTCATAACATGTTACAAAGGTTACTTGAATACAACCTAATATCCCTTCCTCTACCCATGGTTATTGACATGACAAAGCCACAACTTAAGAATTTTGATTGCAATGCATACTACGATTGTTATAGATGCTAGGATATTCAACTAATAGTTGCTTTGGTTTAAAACATAAGATCCATGATCTAATTGAGAATAACATTATTGAGGTTAAAAATAATAGCACACCTACTAATGATTCAATTGTAAAACCTAATGCAAATTTTAAAATGTTTTTTGATCCATTTCTAAAACATGAGGCACAAGAAACAAAGACTAATATTGAGGTACATATGACTTACAATGCACATCATCCTTTAGTTTTTTACATTCCTAAAGTTAAGGAGGTTCATCCTATAGATGGCCTTATTGGTACACTTATGAATATACAAGTAAAATGGCATAAAATCACATTTGATGACCATGATATTATTTATGATAATTCTACCAATGCAAATTTATTCATACATGCTTTCGTTGACTTACATCTCATACAAGGTGGAAAATGATTCAAGTGAAAATATATGCACTATGGCATTACTTACTGGTCTTGGGTACACACTTCGAGACTTGATTGGTACAACAGCTATAGTAAAATGTTTTTATGGAAAACTTTAAAACCCTCTTGGGGTAAATTGTGTTACCACTTATGGTAGGACCTACAAATATCTCTACTTGGTTCTTAGTTTTTCCCAACACTCTCACATTTGACATGTTAATAGGATGACCATGGATACATAAGATATGTGTAATCCCACCTTCATTCCATCAATGCTTCAAGTATATCTATAATAACAAAGTGGTTATAATTTTGGGTGCTTCATATGTGCACCCTATTTAGCTTGAGATATTTTTTCCTATGATTTCATAATTAGCATATTATACAAACTACATAGGTTTTGCCTGCACAAACAAACCACATTCCATTACAAATGGTAAGTGATTGATCTTACTTGACAACTGATTCTTCAACATCCTCTACATCAATAACCTATTCTATGATAATCTTACAACAACATTGTGAGTGTGCTCCACAAATAATATTGATGCATTTTCCTGACATATAACGAAGTCCACATATTACTATGACTATTAGAGATACACAATACACATATGATTATATAGATCATATTGATGATTTTGAATATTCTATACCTTGTGATTATTGTTCATATTTTGATAGGTGATATACGTGTTACTCCTCAAACACATCAGGTGAAATTTTCTCCGATTGATATAAGACCTATGCTTGAACATCCCATTGATGGGAACATAGGTCATCTTGGACATATTTTATTGTATATAACTTTTTATTGCTTGTTTTATTGACCACCATCTCATATATTTGACAAATTTATTCTTAAATTATTCTATTTTGACATGGATTCATGTATATGCCTTTGCTTTGATCATTATTATAGCCTTGGCTTTGACTTGATTTTTGTGTTTCACTACTCTTTGCCTTTTGAATTATTAACCCATTTTAAACTTCATGTCAGCTATCCTATGATGACACATGCACATACACCCTTTACAACCATTTGATTTTATTACATATTATTTGAGGCATGTTACACCTTGATGTGGAATATCACTCACCCATGTCTCCATACTAACTATTTGTGCTTGATTTTTTCATGATTCACATTAATCTCACATTATCATATATATTCTATACTTACATATCTTATGACATTTGCATATTTACCAACTCTTTCCCACTATGGGAATGCACCTACCGTGAGTTCTTTCACATACTTATTTGATACATGACTTTATAATATAATGGAGACATATCAAGTGCCTTTTTTAGACTGATTTTCTATCACACATGGTGATCCAGGCAACAATTTAGGTGACAATTCAGGTGATAGTTCCACCCTAATTGATGACGAAACTTCCGAGAGCCATAACTTTTGCACCGTAGCTCCAATTGACTCACCGTTTGAACCGTTGGAAAGCTAAGAATGAGGAGAAAATCATGAGATGGCATGGATATTTTCTCAATGAATTTTTACCTATAAAAACCCAATGAAAGTTCCCCAAATTTTAATTTTAGTAGTGCAGTCTAAAAATAATAAGTTTCTAAAAGTAGTAATTCTTTGAATTCTGTATTGTTTTAAATCTTGAAAGTCAAACCAATTAATATCCCTTAATATTGGTGACCTTCCACATCCTCCCCATGCTTTAAAAATGTGTATAAATGAAGAGGTAACTTGAAATGTGAAGACAGACATCTCTTCCCAGAGATAAACATATAATTGTATTGCAATCTCGAGTAATACTACATCTCTTCTCAGAGAATTCATTGTTACTATGTTATTTCTATGTTATTGAAATATTTATCAACTATAACTTCTAAGTTTTGGATTAGTGGTATCAGATCGATTTGTCTTGAGAGTGTATGATCCTGAGGACAAGGTCAGGCTACAAGAAGCTTGGGTGGGAAACAACAGAGCTTCCAAACTTTCCACCTATTCGCTCCAAATGACTTCAAATGGCGGATGACACTGAGACATCTGATCCTTTCAATGAAATGGTGAATGAAGCCCTCCAATGGAAACAAGCATAGATGCTACAATAATTTTCCCAAATTTTTCAAACACTCCCGATGGGAAATTCTAGCTCCATGGCTACACTTCCTGGCTCCTCATCCAGGGAGCACCCTTTTAGTGCCCCAACACCCTTCAAGGTTTAGGTAAATTTTAATATTCTTACATTTGAAGGAAAAATCAATGTTGATGCCGTAGAAAATTGGTTGGATCAATTGTCTTCCTACTTCTCTGTAAATAAGTTCATTGATGGAGAAAATATCACTTTTGCTCTTTTGAAAGCATCATTGCCTGTGAAAAACTGGTGGGAAGTGTACAAAAAGAGGTTCAGTACAGATGACATTAGCCTTGAGGTGGAACCTACCTGGGATAATTTTGTGGAAGTGGTGAAAGAATAATACTATCCCATCAGAGCATATGATGATCTGTACATACAGTGGCAATAACTTCGCCAAGGTAAGGACTAATCTGTTCAAGATTACACAGACATTTTTCATTCTTTGACTGCAAGATTGGGCATTCAAGAATGTGAGAAACATAAGACTCTCAAATATCATGGTGGAATACAATGGTACATACGAGGGGAAATGGAACTCTTTAATTTGGAAACCCTTGGTGAGGCATACAAATTTGTAGTGAAGATTGAACAAAAGCATGGCAGAAAGAATACAAAGAGTCAACCCTCAAAATGGAAAAGTGATAAGGAAGGTTAAACACGAGGCCATAATTGGAAGCAAAAGGAGTTTCAAGATAAGAAATCCCAAAAGGGGAAGGCTGGAAAATAGTGTGATTACCACAAAATTAGAACTCACTCCAAAGAAGAATGTCGAGCCATCAAGTCACTGCTTTCTGAGTCACAATACTCGACATCTACTACTCTGCCTCATACACAACCCAAAATCAAAGAGGACAAAGAATAAATTGTAGATGTTGAGCCTAACACCATTATCACTTCATCACAAACCCATGAGGAAAGACTAGATGACAAGGAAAGATTATTTCAATCCAAATTATGGGTAAAAGGTAAGCCTCTGCATTTCATTCTTGATAGTGGGAGTCAAAATAATTTAATCTCTGCTAAAGTTGTGAAAATTCTAAATCTATCCATGAAGCCTCATCTAAAGCCCTACAATATTGGATAGTTGAGCCTAGGGAGAGACCTCTCTGTCACCCATCAGTGTCTTCTTTCATATGCTATAAAACCATTCCAAGATGAAGTCTTGTGTGATGTGGTCAATCTAGATGTTTGTGATGTACTCCTTGGTCAGTCGTTCATATATGAATGACATGGCATCTTTGAATCATGAACCCGAAGGATCAATCTCACTCTTGGAACATGATGCTATAGGGTACTAGAGCTACCACCTCCCACATCTATCTCCATGATCAATGCGAAGCAATGCAAGAGATTGGTGGAGAAGACAAAGCAATTTGTTCTCATGGTGGTCAAACCACAGGAATCCAAGAAGGCTGATGTTGTAGTCCTGACTACACAATCAACACAATAATAAAATCAGATAGGATTAATCACAAGAGAATATGATGACTTATTCAAGTCACCCACAAAAGTTCCACTACATTGCCAGGTAAAACATTCTATAGATTTGATCCCAGGATCACCTTTGCCTAACAGTCTTGTGTATCATAGATCAATTTTGGAGAATGATGAGATAAAAAGATAGATTCAAGAATTGATCCAAAAGGGTCACATCAGGCCAAGCTCTTCCTCTTGTGGTATCTCAATTGTCTTGGCACCGAAGAAAGATGGAACATGGAGGCTTTGCATTGACTATCAAGCCCTAAATAAAATCTCTGTGAAGAATCGCTACCTTTCCCCAGGATTGATGACCTACTAGACCAGCTCTGTGGTGTGAAGTTCTTCACCAAAATTGATCTCAAATCTAGTTATCACCAAATTTGCATTGATCCCACTGATGTCTAGAAGACTGCATTCAAATCTAAGGAGGGGTTCTTTGAATGGTTGGTTATGCCTTTTGGCTTAACTAACACACCTACAACCTTCATGAGGATGATGGATGACATCCTACGACCCTTCACCAACTCATTCATGGTTGTCTACTTAGATGACATACTCATCTATAGCAGAACATGGGAAGAACATTTGCAACATGTTCGTAAGGTGCTTCAAACTCTTTGAGAACACAAGTTATATGCAAATCTTGACAAATGCACATTCGGGATGACAACAATTCAGTACCTCAGGTACATTGTAAATGAGGAAAGGGTCCATGTTGATCCAAAAAATATTTGGGTTATTCGAGAATGGCCCACACTAAGGACCCTCACAGAGCTTCACAGCTTTTTGGGTCTTGCAAATTTCTACCACAGGTTTGTTCTTGGATTTTCACATGTTGCTTGGTCACTAACCCAAGTGACTAAAGGAGGAGCTAAAGCTATATTTTAGTGGGATGAAATACAAAGGGCATTTGAGAATTTTAAGAATAGACTTTGCTCAACCCCTATTCTTGCCTTGCCAAATTTGCATCAACCTTTTGAGTTGATGACAGATGCATTTGAATATGCCATGGGAGATGTCATCATGCAACATGGCCATCCTGTTGCATATCATAGTGAAACTTTCACTGATACATCCAGGAAATATCCAACATATGATAAGGAGCTCTATGCCATTATGCAAGCCTACAAATAATGAAAACACTACATCTTGGGGAAAGAGACGGTCATCCACACTGACCACAGACCATTGTAATTCATCCAGACACAGAGCAAACTATGAAATGAGAGGCACCAAAAGTGGGCCACATATCTTCAACAATTCCACCTAATAATCAAACACAAAAAGGGGAGCTCAAATACAGCTACAGATTATCTAAGCCACCCTCTAATTATTGCACTCACAATAGTTCTTGACCTGTGCAGACATGAGACTGCCACTTGGGGTGCTCTATATGAAGCAGATCTTACCTTTGCTGATACATATCAACTGCTTCAAAAAGGTAAACATGTTTTTGATTTATATTTACAAGATAATGTCCTCGATCATATGGGGCACATCTATGTTTTAGTTGCAGAGCAACAAAAGATGATATGGGAAGCACACTTCAGTAGGATAGCTGGACACTTTGGTATCAAAAAGACATTGGCAGTTCTTCAAAAACACTTCTACTGGCCCCATATACAAAAGCATGTGGAAAGATATCTCAAATATTGCACCCCATGTGCGATAGCTAAGCCAAATTATAAGAAGTAAGTATTGTACATGCCATTGCCAAAACCAACCAGGCCTTGGGAATCTATCTCAATGGATTTTATCTCAGGTTTGCCCACTTCAAAACATGGTAAGGACTATATTTTTGTGGTAGTTGATCATTTTTCAAAAATGGCTATCATGATTGTTTGTAAGAAAAATATATCTGCTAAGGAAACTGCTAAACTATATTTTAGTCATGTGTGGCTCCATTTTGGTCTCCCCAAGTCCATTATCTCAGATCGAGATAGCAAGTTCCTGAGCATCTTCTGGTCCACTCTATAGAAGATGATGGATACCAAGCTGATAAAGTCCACAACCTTCCATCCACAGATTGATGGTCAAACAAAGGTGGTAAACCACTTGATTATTCACATAATTTAGATGTATCACTCTAAACATCTATGCACATAGGACGAGGGACTTCTTTTCATACAACATGGATATAATCAAGTGTTGTACATCTCAACCAAGCACAGTCCATTCCAAGTATGTTTTGGGTTCCAACCCATGGCACCAATTGATATAGTTGTTCCATTTTCCACCATGGAATACACACCTCATGGAAGATCTGAGGCAAAAAAAGCAACAAAGTTTATTGAACAAATGCAACACATCTAGCAACAAGTTCATGACATCCTGGAGAAGATGAATCAGAAGTATAAGCAATGCCATGACAAACATAGGATTGCACACCATTTTGTTGTGGGTAACAAGGTTTGGTTGGGGCTTTAGAAGGAATGACTTTCAAGCCCACACAGAAAGATTCAGCCTCTGTGATATGGTCCCTACACCATCACCAAAAAATTTGGAGAAAATGCTTTTGAGTTAAACCTATTAGCTTACCTTGGTCTGCATCAAATATTCAATGTGGAGCTCCTCAAACCATATCACCCACCTCTATTAGACACTTTAGTTGTATTAGAACAACTAGACATTGATGATATTTATCCATAGAGTTTTTCTCCAGTGGAAGAGGATCAGATTGTGGACACCTAGATGAAGACAACAAGAGGATGCTCTATTTCGCTTTATTGAGTGGTTAAAAGGGGCCAACTTAGCCACCAAGGTGAGTGGCTCACAAAGAATTGAATCAAGGCACAACTACCACACTTGATGGGGAACATTGATGCAATGGGGACCATTGCTTTTCAAGGAGGGAGGAATGATCCAGGCAACAATTTAGGTGATAATTTGGGTGACAGTTCTACCCCAATCAATAACAGAACTTTCGGGAGCCATAACTTTTACCGTAGCTCCAATTGACTCACTGTTTAAACCATTGCAAAGCTAAGAATGAGGAGAACATCGTGAGATGGCATGGATCTCTTCTCAATGAAGTTTGACCCCCGAAAACCCAATGGAAGTGCCCCAAATTTCAATTTTAGTAGTGCAGTCTAAAAATAGTAAGTTTCTAAAAATAGCAATTCCTTGAATTCTGTATTGTTTTAAATCTTGGAAGTCAAACCACTTAATCTCCATCGAGATTGGTGACCTTCCACATCCTCCCCATGATTTCAAAATGTGTATAAATGAAGAGGTAACCCAAAATGTGAAGACAAACATCTCTTCCCAGAGATAAGCATATAATTGTATTGCGATCTTGAGTAATACTACATCTCTTCTTAGAGAATTCATTGTTACTGTGTTATTTCTATGTTATTGAAATATTTATCAACTAGAACTTCTGATTTTTGGATCACATGGTGCACACTATGTGTTGACCTATGTTATTGATTGTATAGGTCTCTCCTATTATTTTATTTCTTATCCTTGGGCCTTGGCCTTATTTATTTGATTATGATGATTGTGACATTGCTTGATCATTTTTTGTTTTATGTTGCTTATTCTATATTTTGTGGGTATATTGAATGTGTTTTAGTTGTGTCAAAGTATCATCTAATCCATGTCATGGGCATGTCAGAGTTGTGTCATGTCTTGTATACTTGTGTGCTTATTTAACATGATATGTCTACTTATGATTTATTCACTATGATATTTTTTGCATGTTTACTTATATTTATATGGAACAAATTGATTGTTACTATGTGTTTGGTGCCATAACATCCATTATAAATTTTTATATTATGTGTTCTATATTTACATTTACATTTCCATTATTTATATCATGCATTTACTATGTGCTTCATTGACATATATAGATAAATATGACTTATCATTATCACATATTGTGTGTTATTAATAGAAATCTACCCTTGCATTGGATTACACATTTCATACATGCTTAAAATGATCATTTCTTATGAGAATGCATCTTATCATGTTTATATATGCACTTTACATGATTATAATTTTTTTATATGTAACATGTGATGCTATAGTCATATAAAATGTTGAAATTGGTAGTTTTAGTCTAGCTTGTGACACCATATCCATAGCTCCTTTTTGCATGCTCTTGTGACCCTTCTAGACACCTTCTTGATCATTGTCAGTCATCTTGAACCTTCAAAATGATGATTTTTCACCTCAGCCAAACTATATTTCCTAGGCTAATCTTGTTCTCCCAGGTCTCAAGCCTATAAGACAAGAGTGTTTTATTTGGACTATAGCATTAGACCTTAGGGTGTCCCATTTTTGGTGCTCCTATCCATTTTCACTTTGATCCCCAATGGTTATTTTCATCCATTCCCTATCCTTAATTGTGTTAGCTAGGCGCAAATACATTTGATCGATGACCAATTATTCCCTATAAAATCCCACTCAAAGCTCATTTGTAAAGGAGGTGATAAATACTATAAAGCAAGCAAGAATACCAATAAAACACTGAGGAAAACTTCTCTATTATCTACATACAATCACCCAACATAGCTGCAAACACACTCACACCCTCATACTAGTCCCTAGCCACCTCAAGCACTCTCAATTTGGCATTTTGCATCCACATCACACTATTGCACAAAGCACATTAGGTGGGAGAACTACATATGGCTTGATCCCTCTTCGGAGTATCCGTATGTAGGTAGTGTGCCCATACAAGGGGTGTGGATTGCACGTTCGATACATCTTACACACTAACCCCCCTTTCTCAAGTGATTTAAAGATTGTTTTATCAAGCATGATGGATGGTTAGGGTTTGAAGATTAAATCAACTCTACAATGAGTTTTGTCGACAATCAACACTTAATATTTCATAGGTAGGCTCACACAGGCACAACACAAATACCCAAAAAGTTTTAGGTTTCTATGACCAGATTGGACAATAGCGATAGGATTGGATTACATCAATGGACCTATTTTTAACACTCCTATCCTTTCACCAAATGAAAGCTAGATCCAGATTCACAACACTGTCCCTATCCTGCACAACCAATTTCAACTTTTGTATCAACCATTTCAATCTAGTTTCAAGCTAAGTTATATTTCTCCTTATTTATTGTTATTTTTAGAAAGGTAAAAAAAGATAAATAAATTATACAAATCAGGACTGTAATTATAGCAATATTTTGCACTAATTTATTAACCTAGACCTTTAGCTAAATTAGGAATAAAACTCTATTATTCCCCAAAAAGTTAAATCATTTTGTGAACCTAACTTCATTTATGCACAAAAACAATAAACACTAGGGAAAATTCCTTGTTGATTTTTAGCAATATGTTTCTGATTTTTTTTAATTAAATCAGATTTCACATAAAATCAAAAATGAATCTCACTTATTTTAAAACATTTCTTGCAAATAATAAGGAGTCCATACTCAGTCCTATCATGTATATGAATGATGAAGTTTACTATATGTTAATGCAAAGCTTCATTCTTTCTCTTTCATGCTTACTTTTTATAGTATGGGATGATGTTAAGAAATTTATTGCTAAACATGTTAAGATCCATTTACTTCAAAGCAATGTTTGCTTTTATTTAATAAAAGGTTTCATTATTTCTTTTACATACTCTCTCTTTCTCATGCGGGATAATTTTCAACTCTATCTTGCTAAACATGTTAGAAATTCATGTTACAAGTCAAAGTTTTTTATGCATTAGTACAAAGTCTCATGCTTTCTATCCCTTATTTGTTATCTCTCATGTGGAATGTTCTTTATAATCATATTTCTATACAACTTATAATTCTAAATACATGCATTTCATCCCACATACACGGTTTCTATCTAGATATATATAAATCTTTAGTTACCTTTGAGTATCTCCCTATTACTACTAGACACAAGAAAACACTAGTAGTTATATCTATTCCTTCTCCCTTCAAAATTGGTTCACTTAGCTCTTATCCTACACCTACTACCAGGTCTATGCCTATAGTAGATCATGTGATACATGTTATCACTTAAGTTTATGAAGATAGGTAGGTTGATTACACCCATGGCTATAGCTTTATCACTTAAGTTAGTACCCCTTCTAATATAGTTTTAGCTCCTCCACTAGTTACAGTTCTTCCTCCAGTTAAGGTTCAGACATAGTCGAGGCCTCCCTCGCCAGCACAGAGAGTTCATATACTTTCATGGAGGCCTCTCTTATAGTAACCACTACATCATCGATAGTTTTAGGACTCTAGACAATTTCTAACTATAATATTCACACCTAAGGTGTATCATTGAGGTCACATGCCTTTACACATAGAACACATTTTCAAAGAGCTTATTCTACTACCAGATGGGTCCCTAAGAGCAAAACAATTGCATCCACTTCTCATATTTATAGGATGAACCCACAATTGGTTTCTACTATAGAGATTTTAGAACACTTACAACATACACAACTTTCAAAGTCACAATCTCAACCCTTCCATCGTGTTTCATGATCATGCATGATCCCTCTCCTTGATACAAGATACCATGATAGGGAGTCTCTTATGAGACTCATTGGTTAGTATCATTTCTTAGTTTTTCTTGTACATAGTTCTTTTCTACTTACTTGTATAAAAATTCTTAGATTACTTGTACATAGCTTATTTCAAAAATACCAAAAATAATATAACATGTCAAAATACAAAAACATTCAAATAAATCAAAAACATCAAAACATTTCAATTGTATGCATTATCCATGATTTACATTTCTACTACCATGCTAGACTTACATTTTGTTGTTATATACTATTGCTTATCAATTTATCTACATTACCATGCTTCACTTGATCTTTTTTGAGTGTGTGTAGTGACACCCAAATCTTTGATTGCTTCACTCTACCCATTGAGGGAGCATCTTACTTCATACATTTGAGACATACATCAATATATCTACCCATTGGGGGCATCTTCTATATGACTACGCCATCTAAGTTATGTCATTCCTACATCACACACTCTAGTTATCATATTAATGTACATTACATACTAGCTTATATAGATTATTCTATTGACACTCACTAGTATATAACACTTATGTGTGTCTTAATATCTACCTAGTCTTATAGTACATATTTTGCATACTTTCACTTAATGCTTTGATTAGTTAGATGATATTTCTAGAATTTACATGCCTTCCTTTCTTACTTGGAGTAGCTAGATGTGATTGCATTTTTTAGTTCTTGTTTTGTCTCTTGTGTGTGCCTTAAGACATTTTCCAATGTCCTTTTCTTGTACTCTTCTATGTGATTGTGGCCCTCGTGCCAACCTTACTTATTTTTAATTATATGTGTATGTAGCATTTGAACATGCTTTGTATGCTTGCTTTCCCAATTTGAGTGACATGTGCCCATGTCCCTTGTTTGCTTGGCCCCTTGGCTTCTTTTGTATGTTTCTTGCCTTGCATGCTTATTTGCTTCTCAATTGTTTGTAATGCCATGATCCACATCATGCATTATCTTGCTTTCTTGGATGCCATGATGAACATCATGATCCATCCCTCTTTGACAACTAACGTCTATTAACTAACCAGATTTCCACTTTTAGTTTAGTAAAGTTCACATGATATCACATTATTACATCTATCTAGGCATACTCCTCTTGATCTAACCATCTCCAATACAAACTATGTTACATCTTGAGACATATTTTTGATTGTCATTACTATATCATGTATTTCACAGCATAACACACTTGCAAGGCTCTTTCTTTTGAGGGAAATCATTACAAGTTATTTATTCCTACCCTCAGAAGAGGGGGAAACAAATAAGGGTTTTGTCATAAAGATCAAATCCCTTTACTGATCAAAAATCAATTTTTAGAACACTCAAAATAATAATCAAAACCCAAAATAGGTACAATAGACCAAAAAAATAGTGACAAGCACAGAACAATGATAAAAAATAGTAAAGGATAAGAGCACCATATTTAGACTATAACATCATACAATAAAGTTTCATATTTTCAATGCTCTTATCCAAATAGCCAAAAACCCAAAATTTCCAAAAATAGATAGAAGGGTAAGGTTAATTACAATTTTATTAGCTAAAGTACAATTCATATTGAGCAATTTTAGTATAGTTTTAATAAGAGTATCCAGATATAGGGGGCATCATGCATGGCATGATGGCTCTCACTTCTAGTTTCATATTGGGTAGTCGGTACAACTTCCAAATTAGAATCCATATTACAAACACCAGTGATTAGGGGCAATGTGCATGACACATTTGAATTCTTTTCTTTCCAAATCATTATATTACCTAGGTGTTCTCAATAGTTATATGCCTTATTCCATTTGTAGGTGGTTGGCATCATTTTGGAGTGGATTTCATACAATCCTAATCTCCACCTTTTTAGAGTGGCCAAGATTGGTCTAGTTTTTAACACACACTTGACTATCCATGCTACATTGTCAGATTACAAAACATTCATGGGCTTCATGAGCCATCTCATACAACACATATTCATATTGGTATCAATTCATAGTTCACACTTAGTGGGAAATTATGGAGCCAAAGGGCTATCTAGCATTTGTATTCTTGAGCCACCTACTTAGAGGGATTAGATACATAGTTTAAACATTGATTAACACACACATGATCACATAACTTCACTACATAGTGGGCAATGATGGAGCCAAAGGGTTAGCCTTTATATTCTTGAGCCACCCTTAGGGTATTGAGTACTTAGCTCTTTTCATAATATTAATCTTGGTACAACACATACCCAACATCACTCAACATCACAATAACTTTTATATTGGTTCACGTACCCGATGAGGTGTATTTATTCCTTTCTTTTCCAATCTCTTTTACCCAACCCTTATACATTCTTATTTTAGACAGTGTGTCTAGTAAGAACTGATCTACTCCTTATTTTCTCTTGTAGATTTACACTTCATGCTATGTTCTCTCTACGCACACTCAACATCACACATCTTCATGGGCTTCACCCTTGAAGGTAAGTTTAGGTACACTTTCTATTTTTCCTTTATCCTAGTATTTTGCTTTGTTGCATCACTAGAATAAAGGAGAGGCAAATGTAATCATATAAAATGTCCAAATTGGTAGTTTTAGTGTGACTTGTGACACCCTATCTATAGCTCCTTTTTTCATTCTCTTTTGACCCTTCTAGACACCTTCTTGCTCATTTTTAGTCATCTTGAACCTTCAGAATGATGATTCCACCTCAGCTAGACTATATTTATCAGGGAAATCCTATTCCCCCATGTCCTAAGCCTATAGGATAGGAGTTCCATATTTGGACTATAGCACTAGACCCTATGGTATCCCATTTTTGGCACTCCTATCCACTTTCACTTTGAGCCCCAATGGTTATTTTCATCTGACCCCTATCCTTAATTGTGTTAGCCTAGCACAGATACATCTAACCCATGACCAATTATTTTCTATAAAATCCCACTCAAAGCTCATTTACAAAGGAGGTGATAAATCTTACAAAGTAAGCACGAATATAAACAAAGCACTAAGGCAAACTTTCCTACTCTTTGTATACAGTCACCCAACATAGTCACAAACACACTCAAACCCTCATACTAGTCCCTATACACCTAAAGCATGCCCAATTTGGCATTTTTGCATCCATATCACACTATTACATGAAGCACATTAGGTGGGAGATCTACATATGGCTTGATCCCTATTTGAAGTATTGGTATGTAGGTAGCATGCCCATACAAGGGGTGTGCATTTCATGTTCAGTACATATTACACACTAACACCCCATTTCTCAAGTGATTCAAATATTGTTTTACCAATCATGATGGAGGGTTACGGTTTGAAGATTAAATCAATTCTACAGTGAATTTTGTCAACAATCAACAATTAATATTTCACAGGTAGGCTCACACAGGCACAATGCAAATACCTAGAAAATTTTAGGACTCTATGACCAGTTTGGACAACAACAACAGGATTAGGCTACAACACTAGACCCTAAGGTGTCCTATTTTTGGTGTTCCTATCCTTTCATCAAATGAAAACTAGACCCAGCTTCATGACACTATCCCAGTCCTGCACAACCAGTTTTAATTTCTGTATCAGTCGTTTTAGTCCAGTTCAAGCTAAGTTATATTTCTCCTTATTTATTGATATTTTTAGAAAGGTAAAAAAATACAAATAAATTATACAAATCAATACTATAATTATTTTAATATTTTTTACTGATTTATTAATCTAGACTTTTAACTAAATTAGGAATAAAACTCCATTATTCCCAAAAATATTAAATCAGATGCTCATAATTTTTTCTTTTGAGATAAGTATTCATAGGCTTCATTCCTAATATTAAAAGGGGGAAATATGTTTTATCTAAAATTATATTAATAAAAACAATAACCCTTTTTATTATATATAAACCAATAAAATATATTTTGGCTATAAAATAGTATAAGCAAGCATAAAATATGATTTGACAACTACATTTTTGAAAAGTAAGCTTGATAAGTGCAATGATAAATGCAAGAGGATAAATAGATACTTAGTTTATTTTCCAAACTTTATTGATTTGTATAGATTGACTAGCTAACTGGAAGCTACATATAGTGACTTTATATTGTTCATTCCTAGATTCAGTGACTATTTTTGGCCTAAGACAGTATCGTCATAAGAGGGACAATAGTGGCAGTCAATATTCACCCCTATAAACACCCTAATTTGGTCAAGCAACCACAAGTATTATGTATTTTATTTCACTTTCACATGAAGGTCTTAGTGATGAATATAATTTTTGTTTGTATTATCATTTTGAGTCTTTTGATCTTTCTTATGTCTTATTTTCCCTATTTGTATCACCCCTAGTGGTCCTAAGTCACTTTCTCCTAGTCACAAGGGCTCCTAACCTATCTTGCTTAGTTTTAACTCTACTTTAATCTTTGGGACATTAGCACCATTTTCAAGATAGTAGCATCACATGGTGCTAGTGTCCAATTATGGCTCTAGTGTTTGATGGGCATTTTCTCTCATGTTTGAGTCCTAACCCTTTCCTGAGACTTATCTTATGTTTTTTATCCCTCTTTTACAATTGTTGGGCATCAAACAAGGTCTTATATTCAAATAAAAGTTCCTTCAATATAAATATCATCATAAGGCATTTTACATCTAACACTTAATAATTTGGCACATAATTACCTAAAATCAATCAATAATACAACTCAATACTAGATACTACTCAATCATCACATCTAGACATTGCATGCTTGATCAAAAGAAGGGCCTAAGTGAAAGTCTTTATAGCATACCATGCAAATTGATTATGCACGTTCCCTAAGGGAAAAATACAATTGATATGAGACCCCTAGAATTAGGGTTAATGTAGGCAGTGACCAAGATAACAAGGGTTCTATTTCATGTGATCGTAACATCCCAAAACTTAGTTTTTCCCTTTTTACATTTGATCCAATTATTTCATGTGTGTAGGTGCTCATTAGGGTTTTGGAAGAGATTCAGATAAAAATGTGACACATGAAAGCCCTTGAATGACATAAAACCACCTATAGGACCTCTAAAACTTCATGCAGCTTCCTTGAAAATTTTAGATAGTTCCTACAAGAGGGACACTAGTGCCATAATTAAACACTAGCACCGCATGGTGATACTGTCCTGATATTGGTGCTACTATCTAAGATTAGATTTTAATAACAGTTAGAAAATGGAAGGTGCTCACTTATTTATCTAACCTATTTCAATTCCCTAATTCATAGAAAACATGTTTACTTCTAGACAAGTACTCCTCTTCTCACTTGTTATTTTGGGAAAGGTCAGATAAATCAATAATTTCTAGTTTTCATCTCATATTGGCATCATACTCATCCCTTTAAGAACACAAGATTTATACTAGTTAAGTGCCTAAAAGGTTAAAACATTTGGGGAACTCGACTTACTTTGAATATTGCTTACAACCGTAGTTTTGCTTAGGGTTTACTTTCTCCCAATTTTTATGCACTAAATTAGGGTTACAAACTTCTATTTTTCTAATGTTTTGGCATAACCTAGATCATTTAATCAATCCTATATTAGGGTTTCATTTATTTAATGTAATTTAATTTTTTACAAAATAACCCTAAGTCAAAACCCCATATCCACATACTAGGTCCTTATACATCCAAATACTATCAATTAGGGTTTCACTTACAATTCTAGTTTCTATTACGCACTTGGTTCAAAATTTATCAATTGCACATATACTTATGTTAGATTACATTCTACCTCTTATGTGTTTGTTATTCATTGTTTGCATTATCTTCTTTGGCAAGTTTAAAATGGCATCTAAGAAGTCTTTTATCCCTCACCCAATTGATGAATTTTTGAATTTATCTCATAATTATAAAAATGGATAGACAAATTTTCAAGATTGTAATCTATAGCATTTATAATGATGATAAGGAATTTTATTATAATGATGGATATGAGGATTATTATGATCATGATAGTGAAAATGTAAATGAAGATATAATAGATACATCATCTTCTCTTTCCTCTCACTCTTCTCTTACACCTCAAAATCAAACTAACAATAAAATGATAAAAGAGCCTCTTGTTGGTAGTGCTTTGTTCTAATGTGATCCTAAATTTTTAAATACTTTTATTACCTCACTATTCAAATTAAGTTAATATAAGTGCAGTACACAAAAGCCACTTTTACATGATTCAAGTAAAGTAGATAAGAACAGTGCATCTTCTTTACCCTTCTTTGTTAAATTTAAAAAATCATGTACCAATGATATTACACATTTTATAAATGCATAAACTAAGGTAGATGAAATTATTTTATCACCTTCTTTTACATTCCAAGCTCAATCCAATGATTCTTCATAATAAATTGATAATGCAAATGTCTCTAACTCTTCTCCTACATGTCATAATATGCAAAAAGAAAACATGATTGTTACTTCTTCTACCCTTGACTCCAAAATTAAAAGTGATAATCATTATTACATTCCACACATAGCTAGTAAATAAATGCATTGAATTACACCTACACATGATGTCACATTGCATAGTAGTAAAAATATAAAATCTTCTCCTACTCTCTCTCTTAATGAGCATGTGGATGATATTTCTTCTACTCTTACTTATACAAGTGAATTAAAAAATGATTTTGATGAACCTTGGGATAATGATGATTATTGTGATTATGATGAAGAGTACATATAATTTAAACCTTCTAGTTCTCTTCCTACCTCACATGTTTCTCTTATTCAAATAAATACCAGGTCACATGTAAAAAAAACACACACACTTATTTTGTTCATAATTTACATTTACTCAAGAACAAAGTACCTCTTATTCTATTAGCATATGATACTTATTTACAACTTTAAAATATAAGAGATATCAATGAATCTCCCTCAACCCCCCTTACTACAGTATAACTTGTTTCTCAAATAATCCCAGTGAGGGTGATAGCTCATTTCCCTCTAATCAGGTCCCAATTATCACACCTCCAAAGGTTACAGAGAACAAACCAACCCTCCCTAATAAAGGTTTTTAATGCAATATACTAATGGATAAGATAAATAACAATATTCAAGAATTAAATGAACCCCTTGATGATGATAATATACCTTCACAAGTGTTAATTTCTTTGATGCATGTTGTGGGTGCTTTGCAACAACAAGTTCACCATCTCACATTGGAGAACAAAGTGTACTAATCTCAAGCCGATGCCAATGTTATCCATGGAAACCTTATTCCACGTATAATTTACACTATAAGGTTTCCACACAACTTTTACATGCTAGTATTACCTATATTTGATGGGCATGAAGACCCATACTTGCATCTTTAGGCTTATAAGAAAGCCATTTCACATGTTACCAATAAGTTGACCCTACTACAATTATTTCCAAAGTCCCTAGATGGGGAAGCACTAAACTTGTTCTAGAATACAATCCCTAATGGGTCACTACATACATATAAGGAGTTATAAATAGTCTTTCTGAGGCACTACATATAGAATAACAGACCTCGAGTCACACATGAAAGGTTACCATCATTACACCAGGGTAAGGCAGAGCCAACATTTGAATACATTTTAAGATTCGAATCATGTTTGCATCAATTGATTTACCAACCAAAAAATCTAGAGGTAAATTACATCTTTGTTATATGCTTAATTTGTCTTCTTAAGGAGAAATTACTATATCAAACATCAAAATCATTTCGACATCTATGTAACATATCTATAACATTAGAGGCAGAATTAGGACTGGTGGTTACACATTCAAAGGTAGATTTGGATGTAGGCCTCTTAGAGACTCAGTCATCTAACATGGTACAAGAGCCTACTCATCTTCCAATTAAGAAAGAAGAGGAATAAAAATAGCTGATAAAGATACTCAACAAGGGCAAAGAGCCCTTCATAAACACCTCTTATAGTGAGTAAAACATAAGATACACATAGAGGGGTTCTACAATTTTTAGATAGGGATAGGCCTCATGACATCTTGCTGAAATTATTATATAAGGAGATGATCACATTTCCTTCTACCAATCATCATTTGGCACATTATTTACACAGGGTACCAAATAAGCCATATTATAATTTTCATAAGATAAATGGACATTCACACGATCATTGTTATGCACTCTGAGCCCATATTGACTAGTATGTTAATCAAGACATTATATCATTTACATAGGGGGAATCGAGATCTTAACCTCCACACTCCTATATATCATACTCCTCTATGATAGAGTTATCCCAAGATATTGTTTTTGAGGTGCCATTGGTTACTCATCATATGAGCCATATGGTTTCTATGACACCTAGTTATGAGCGATCTTGTGCACCATAGCTTGAACAGAGATGGTAGCTAGTTTATAGAGATCATAGCACAACATCAATTTGAACACTAATAAACATATATGGAAATGACTACAAATATGAAAGCACAACTTCAATTCATACACCAATCAAGATATATGGAAATAACTACAGAGATTCGAGCATAACATCAATTAAAACACCTATTAAGATATATGGAAACAACTATAAAACTAAGTGAACACCATCAATTTAAACACTAATAAAGATATTTGGAAATAATTACAAGGATAAAAATACAACCTAAGTTCAAACATTGATTAAGATATTTACCAAAGATCATAGAGCTCATAGTATAGCTTTAACACACCAACCAATCAAATTTTTTTATATAGAGTCTGCACATCTAGCCACTAGTAGTGTATCACACATATTTTTAGAGTCTCCTTCTGCACTGACATAACATGAGCAATATGGTTGTTGGTTCTCCATGCCATCTGGGTTCAGAGAAGGCATACTATAGTCACATGCTCTACATGCAAAAATCTTACAAAATACATGTAAAACCTATACCAATAAATAAGAATTCCTAATCCATTACACATATACCTAAACATTCATAAATAAATAAAAATTCATTAAATCTACTTTGATATATACCATATACCAATATCATCATTTAAAATAATCAAACCAATTAAACACATCAACATACACAATATAACCATATGTAAATACCAATATACATAATGCTAATATAAAAAATGAACATCCATATATACAACTCAAAATATAGTTTCAATACAAGTATATTCCATCACTCAATAATGTAGACATAGCCACTAGGACCAACTCCCTCATTATCACTCTTAGACATATCCATGCTAGAATTAGAGGCTTTGCTCTCCCTTCATGACCTAGATTGATGACTATGTCTACTTTCTCTCTCATGATACATACCCAACTTAGTCATACACTTTGCATGATCTCACTAAAGATGTATGTAGTCATCCACTATCTGACTATTGGCCCCACTGAGAGCATCGAGTGTAGGCATGGTATGCCTATGCAACTCTGCATGTGCCTTATCTTTATCAATAATTACTAGTCTATACATTGCAGTAGCTATCATTACTACATAAAATAAATGGGCATATACATTAAAAACAACAATAGACCTCTTTACCAATCCATCCTCCATGACATCATAATGAATATGTTATGTCAATACATGAAGCACCGACTCGATGGTAGTCTCCTAGTATTTATCATCACCTGAACTTGCACATGCCCACAAAATACATCAAATTCCTAATCAAACAAAAGAGTAACTAATACAAAGAATATAAAATCACACTATAGTAACTTACCATCGACAACCCTAAGGGGTTCTACCTCTAGTACATCTTCTATGATAATCCCACCTCTCAGAAATAGAGGTGCCTATCTATGATCTCTCCACTAGGCTATATAGTCATCAGTGATTCCTACATCATCTACATCAAGTATATCAATCTCATGATCCTACTCTGCTAAAGGAATGGGAGCTATATCATCAATAAATTACCTTAGTTTACTACTTGGCCTTATAGGAGTTTGAGAACTCTTCAACCATACCATTAGTGCTCAGGGCACATCCTGAACCACACCAAAATATCACGTAATTGCTCATACTAAAATTACTCATACACATTGACCCAAAGATCATGTAGCTAAAAACTCACTCAAATATATCTAAATTAGGTACTATCCTTAGGCCATCCCTCATAGCCCCTATAGGGCCTCCATATAATATCCCCAACTGTCAAACTATCCAACACATGTCAATACTGCATCATGCTCCTCTTAGGAATACAACCCATCCCTGTCCACCTATCTACAAATAATTATAGATGAGCCCAACCATCTAATAAAGGCAACACTAGCCTGCTCATTGCTATGTACTCATACACTTAATAGTGTTATATTGTAAATGATCCAATCCCTCTGCCACACATTTCTTGCATGAAATGATATAAATCTTTGTATAGGTGGGTTGACATTGTCTAACACCATGAATACACAGTACCATGGTCCTCTATATCTTGCACTATCTCATGTATCCTATAGGAGATCGATACCCTACTCTTGTCTATAACCACAAACGAAGCTAACAAAATGGTTAAGAACTTCTGCAGTCATGGAACCTCAGTAGTAACAATTAGTGTTAGTAGTCTATCATTATGGGCTACTTATATGATGGTTCCCTGTAGCCATAATAGAGAAAAACATCAAATATTTTTGTACAACCCAAGCACCTATCTCCTCTTATAGTATGGATCTCTGCCCATAAATAGGTAGTTGAAAAATATTGCACACATCCTCTAGAGTAACGGTCATCTCCCCAGCTGATAACTAGAAAGTGTAGGTATCTACAACCCATCTCTCACATAATGCAATCATCATGTGTTTATCCTAGGGCATATACTTTAGGAATACCACTTGTCTAAAACTTTCTCTCTCAAGCATGACCATCTCAATATCTGATAGGTCTAGACCCCATAGATTCTCCATCATCCATCTAGTCCAAAACTCTCTCATATGGACATCAACTTGTAAAATTACAACTAAATCAGGCATCAACAATGCAAAACCAAAACCAATAGATAATAATAGACATCAACAACCAGACAATAATGATTAGCATTACAACTAAAGCCTATTGGACACTAGTGTTACATACATGATAATAGTGCCACATCCTAGACACTAATGCCAGGTCCTACACATTAGTGCCCAAACAAGGATAGTAGTGCAATTTTTCCAAAATAGGACCTAAATTAGTAGATTTTTAGTAAAACTAGTAAAAAATGCATTATAAATGGTAACAATAGGAAATAGTATGGGATCCTTACTAGGGTAACCTCCTCCCCAACCTTCATTTGTGCTTTCACCTCCTTATAGCGGGTCAAACTGGCTCCTCATTTCCTTAACATATTTCTCTAACTCAGATAAAAAATTGCTCTCAACTCAAATGTTTTAAATGAATTGATAAACTAATCAAATAACCTACTTAAGTCACATTTATCAAATTCCACCTTATCAATGTTGATCTTGCACACCAATTTCACCAACTAATCCCAATTTCTTGCCAACATGATATATTGAGAATCACAACTCCAATTTACAAACTATTTATTGCATGTGGGACTTAATATCAATGTGTCATGCCCCATATTGGTTAAACCAATATCTTAATCACTGTTAACTCTATAAAATGACAAAAATGATATTACCATAACTAACTCAATATAGATAAAATATTTATCACCTTACCAATTTCAATAATCAACTCCATCATAATCAATAAACTATTCAAACTTAAAATAACATCTCAACCATTAATTAACACTAGTACAACCAATCATTACCACTTTTGGTTAGACACCCTCACCATAGTTTTGACTCTCTCACTAAAAAGGGAGAAAAATACACAGATTGCTTCAGACATACACAAATTTACACAGATATTTAGATATTGAGACACACAAGTCTACACAGATATTCAGACACACAGGTCTACGCAAATATTTAGATACTTATGTCTACACAAATATTTAAATATTCAAATTCATAGGTTCACACAGATATATAATATACTCAAATATAAATTTAGACTTACATGGCTACACAAATATTCAAATATTTAGATTCATAGGTTCACACATATATATAATCTACTTAGATAAAACTATTCAAATATATGGTCTACCCAAATATAGCTATGCAGATAAACTATTTTGACTTAGATATAGAGTTTTACTCAAATTCAAATATTCATATATATAGGTTCACATAGATACACAAGTCTACTTAGATACAACTATTTAGATGCACAAGTTTACTCATATATATATATAGATGTTTAGATACACACCTACATTACTTATATATTAGGATTAGGGGGCATGATGCACAACACATGTCCTTGCTCTTCATTTTTAGATTATCAAGTTACAACTAGTATCGTCATCAAGATATCACTATTTTGGGTCACAAGATCATTTACAGTAGTTAATCCATAACATTCCACCAGACCTAGTTCACATACCCATATTTAGTTCAAATATTAGAGTGGGGGCAAGTGAGCTTTATTTCTCCATACATTTAGTTTACATACCCAGATTCAATTTAGATACCAGAGCGAGGGCAAGTGAGTCTTATTTTTCCACACATTTAGTTTACATTACTCAGATTTAATAGAGATATTAGGGTGGGGGAAAAAATTAGCTTTTTATTCCTCATGATTTAGCCATTCAAATTTAGTATAAAGGGCATCTGCACCACGGGGTTCCACTTCTCTGGCCAAGAAGTAGGCCAAGTATAGAATGCATCCACATAGGTAAGTACATGTATACATTCTTATTTATCTTTTATTCTAGTACTTTTATTTCATTGCATTAATAGAATAAAATAGGGGAAAATGCAAACACCTTAATTTGGTCAAGCAACCACAAGTACTGTGTTTTTTGTTGCCCTTTCACATGAAGGTCTTAGTGATGAATACAATCCTTGTTTTCATGGTCATTTTGAGTCTTTTGATCTTTTTAATATCTTATTTTCTCTATTTATGGCACCCTTAGTGGTCCTAAGTCATATTCTCCTAGTTACAAGCCCCCTAGCCTATCTTGCTTGGTTTTAGCTCTGCTTTAAGCCTTAGGACACTAGCACCAATTTTTAGGACAATAACACCACATGATGTTAGTGTCCAATTATGGATCTAGTGTTTGATGGGCATTTTTCTCGTGTTTAAGTCCTAACCCTTTCATGAGCCTTCTCTTATGTTTTTTGTCCCTCTTTTACAACTTTTTCACCAACAAATAAGGTCTTATAGTCAAATTAAAGTTCCTTATATATAAATAGCCTCATAAGTCATTATGCATCTAACACTTACTATTTTGGCTCATAATTACCTAAAATCAATCAATAATACAACTCAATACTTTGGATACTACTCAACCATCACATCTAGACATTGCATGCTTGATCAAAAGAAGGGCCTAAGTAAAAGTCATTCTAGCATATCATGCAAGTTGATTATGCACGTTCCCTAAGGGAGAACTACATGTGATCTAAGACCCCTAACATTGGGGTTAATGTAGGTAGCAACTAGGATAACAGGGGTTCTATTTCATGTCATTGTAACATCCCACAACCCAAATTTCCCTTCTTTTTTGCATTTGATCTATTTGTTGTTTCATGTGTATAGGTACTCATTAGGGTTTTGTAAGAGATTCAACTAAAATAATGTCATAGGCTAGCCCCTGAATGACATAAAACCACCTACAAGACATCCAAAACCTCCCACAACTTCCCTAAAAATTTTAGATAGTTCTTGCATGAGGACATTAACACCATAATTGGACATTAGTGCCACATGGCACTAATATCCTAATATTGGCACTATTGTCCAAGACTAGATTTTAAGAATAGTTAGAAAATAGAAGGTGTTTACTTATTTCTCTAGCCTATTTCAGTTCCCTAATCTATAGAAAATCCTATTTACTGCTCACTTGTTATTTTTATAAAGGTCAATTAAATCAATCATTTCTAGTTTTCATCCCAGATTAGCATCATGCTCAACCCTTTAAAAACATAGGATTTAAACTAGTTAAGTGCCTAAAATGTTAAAACAACCCTTATGGTTCAATCCTATAATTAAAATAAGTTAATTTATAGCAAGTGATATGTAAATTTTGGCTTCCGATAGGATACACAAACTCATGATAATAATGACAATTAGTATTAACCCCTATGGGTTGATCCTGTCTTAGTGGAAAACTCCTTTTTGAAAACTTATATGTAACTCTAGACTAGGACAAGATCATTAGAAGTAGGACATGAATGGCATACAATTTTAAAACCTATGATTTGATCATTTATTTTGATAGTGAGGCTTTGAAATTGTCTTCAATGTTTTATTTACTTTAGTAATATCCTTTTCTACCCTCATAAACACTTTTTCGAGCATGTAAGCACTTGAAATATCAAACATTAGTTTCCTAAACAAACACTGTTAACAAATTTTTCTAGAAACCTTTCAGTTAATAGTCAACATATACTCATATAATTAATAGATTAAAATAATCAAAGTACTCACTGCACATAAAATAATGATAAAAGACACATAGGAAAAGCATTTTAGAATAGTATGTATTAATCTCTATCACATCAAAACCATATATAATTACAACTCAACACTATATATAATGTTTTTTTACAGGTATTCACTTTTTTAATAAGAGCTCCAATTGGTCTAGGACACAATCGGGGGCCTAGATCCCCAAGTGATCATCTATCACATGTACTAGATATACCAAAAATGGCCAAAATTGGCCGAATAATACCAACAATGTCCATGCCACAATTGGCTCAATAATACCAACGAATAACCACAATCAACCTGAGAATACCAAAAATGATCAAAATTGACCCAAGAATACCAATGATAACCATATCTAGCCTTAGATACCATAGCGAGATTTAAACTTGAGTGGAGCTTAAAATAACCAAGCTACTTTACCAACTCACCCACATCTCATTGGTGTTATATATAGAGTTTTACCCAACATTACCTCTTCATATTCCAACCTTTTGATATGCCCAAAAGGAGTGATTCTTCACATTCCATCATCTATCCTTATGCTTACATAAGTTGAATACATACAAAAAAATTATATAAAAGACAAAATGAGTGCAAATTACACACATGTTCAACAGATATACTTTATAATTTTAAGAGCTCTATTCTACACTTAACAAACACTTGAAATATCAAAAGCAGGGAATCTGGTGAAATAAATTGAATTGGACTAACCTTGGTCAATCCTTGCTGAAATATCAAACACTACACTACATTACCAATGTTTTGAAGAGGGTTCATACTCAAATGTAGTTCTCCTGCTTATGTGTGTGTGTGTGAAATGGTGATATGTAGATCTATATGCTCTTCCTCCTAGTTTACCCTTTACATAAGCATGAAAATATAACAATACTTTAAATATAGCTCTAGTAATTTAGTGCAAGTAAATGCATAACTCTTTAAATGTGAGAGTGCTTATCCCAATGCCTCCTAGCAACTTTGTTTATATAGGAATCTCTCATAATTTGATTTAAAAAATTAAAGGCATGCACAATAGACCCCAAAGACCTTAAAGGGGACTCAAAATTAGTAGCTAGAAAAGGGAAATGTGTCGAAAGAGAAATTAAAAGATCAAAGGATAAGATCGTTGGGAAGGAGACATGATATAGGACAAGATATAAGATTTTTCTTATACCTTGTCCTAGGTTTAAAATAACCGCAAAACAACAAAAGGGTCTACATATATCTATTTTAAATGTGTTTTAAGAAATAGGGATGGAAAAATAGGTCACAAAGTCATATACAATCACAAATTAAAAAGGAGAGACTTAAATACATGAATTATTAAGTGTTTAATTCTTAGCTAAGATCCATATAAGCAAAGTGACTAAAATACATTGTAAAACAAGTGTTGTGCAAAATTTGGGTGTTTACATTTACTGCCCTCCCCCCTTTCAATCTAGAATTTTATTGAAACTACAAATATTAGATTAAAGAGAAAAATAGAATGTAAATTTGTGTAGATGATTCTTGTGTACACTTGTCACATGACATGATGATCCAAAGTGTTCATGTAAAATGAGATGTACGTAACTAGATGCAATTACTATTCAAATAAAGAAAGAGATGTAACCATAAATGAAATAATGCAAGCATTTTTCAAGGAAAAACTACACATTTATGCATGCCACAGAGAAATAGGAATGCCAAGGTTCAAGATTTAACCTAATCACCACAAAGAAGAAGATGAAACTTGTAGCATCTACTTGTTTTAGCTAGGGAAATGAATAAGCTTTCAAGTGGTCAATGTGATGAATATAACCATTGAGGGATGAAAAATCCCCAATATTTTGACTCTAATAATTTACTGCTTGGATATATTTGCTCTTTTGTTAAAATTAGAGAATTGGGGGTGATCAATCCCTAATTTGAATTTTACATGTATAAAATAAATAACACCCAGTGAAGGACCCACCCACATACCTCAATTTACATTGTTGGTCTTTAATTGAATTGACCACTATACATTACTTTAGATTCAATTGTCACTTTGTTCCTTAGTTTGTATATGCATGATCAAAAGAGAATAGATAACATACATGCCCCTGCCATATCTATAGATATAAAATATTATATAGTGTTGAAAATATGGAATGAATTTGTATCATGCCCCCTTATTTTGAAAAAAATAGTATAGTGTGAATGATTCTGTATCATGCCCCCATTGATAAATGTATAATATGTAATTGTGTGAAGATGTAGATTTGTAAATATTTTTGAAACTTGTGCATGAATTTGTATCATGAACCCAAAATTGTACAATATTTTTCTTATTTTTGTAATGGGAGTGCATATTCCCCCATGATCTGTACCAATGATTGACATTTATGAACCCTTTTACATTCTTAGAAATTATAACATGTATCCATTTGGAAATTTGTAATCTGTGATATGTAATCTAACTACATGTGCATGGTATGCACCCCCAAACATTGTACCAATATTTAAACTTTTGAGGTTGAGTTTTGACATAATGATCAATCAAATATTTAAATTACATTGGTTTCCTAGAAATTTTACAATTTTTGCCCCATGTTTGACCCCATTTCGACGTGAGGGATGAGAGTAGTGACTCAATTGGATCAAAAGATGTAACAATTTGGATAAGTTTGATAAACTATAATGGTTATAATATTCTATATTATATTTGAGAGTTACTATTTTGTACATCATATTAGTCATAGCAGAGTATAAATGATAGAATAGGATATAGTCATATTTGATTGCCAAGTATGATTTTCCAAAGGCAATGACACCTTTATCTTTAAGTACAAAATTAACCCATTTGTAAATTTGGCATTAGTAATTGAGTAGCATTAAGCTATGGGATAAGGTGCCATATGTTTTTTGATGCAATTTGTGGAGCACACTTTCGATAAACAAGGCTTGAGACATCACTTATAGAAGTTTTTGAGTAGTGAATTGAATTAACTAGGCAATAGACATGGTGATTGGTATTTTGAAAAAGCCAATTTTTATAAAATTAAGGTGAAAAAGGTGTTTGTAATTTCATATTCACCATTGCATTATGCAAATTGAGCTTTGAGTTTTTGAAATGTGTAGTCAATGAGTTGTATTGCCATTGCAATTCTTTTGCTTGCAGATTGCTATATAGACACAAACTATAGATGATCTATTATGTATCATAATTTCTCAAAATTTATATTAGTTTGTATAATATGTGATCAATTTTGGTGAAATTTAACTTTTTTGAATTTTTTATTATTTTAGCATTTTGAGAGTTTGAAATATAGAATTGATGTTTTTGTCCTATTGGGATAGGATCAGATAACTTTGGACTATCCTAAGAGAGACACTACTATCTTTGTGTTATTGACTATTTTTATTTAGAATATATATATTGAATTTAATTGGATTGAAAGTTGATAGGCTTTTTGTGTTCTATTTTTGGAGTGTGATTTACATGCCTGCTAGTTTTGATATGGGAGACATATGGGCACCTTATTAGAGCCAAGACTAGATGATGTGGATTCGTATATATTGGATGAGGTAAGTTTATTTCACATTGGTAAATTAAGACAAATTCTAGATAATATGAATTTGATGACTGTGTTAATGGAGTGGTAGAATCCTAATACATGTACTTTCTAGTTACCAATGAGTGAGATGACCATCACACTAGAGGATGTGTGGCATATATTATGACTTCCCATTGTCGGATAGAGCTCCATGGTAGTGGATACGGAGGGTCTAGGATATATACAACATGATCATAGATATATGATAGGTACACCATAAGGTGGTGATTAGGGTGGTACCATTTTATTTGAGTTGATTTTACAGTCTAATGTTTCATTATTATGGAAATTTATATGTTGTATACTAACATCAATTATAGTAGTAGATGGAATATTGTATCTATCTCATATCATATGTAACATATAGTTTGGAACATTGAGGAGTGACATACGATATATTCTTCAGGGTGTGCTAGCCCATTTATATCAAGAGTTATACATATTTACATTGGAGGTAAATGCAAGTGGTCTTGGAGTAGATACTTTATTGCATGTATGGGAATATAAGCACATCATTGTGGTGTGTCCATTTGGCATCCCTCATTAGGTCTGGGCACATCTTGATATATTATTATCCTGATGGGTGATAACATGATGGATGGGGATAAGCACTATGGAGTATAGGGTACTTTTGGATAGGTTGACACCCGCTATGATTTAATGGTGACCCTATATGGGATATGGGAGATGCCCTGAAGATGTCTAAGAGTTGTGATGCATACTAGTTATTATGTGGATATAAGATCAATTTTTGGGTATATATGAGACATTTCACTATGAAAGAGTGACTCAAAAGTTTGGATTGATTTAGGATGACCTCCAATGCCTTATCTATGGACACAGAGTATTAGAGATACTATTAGAGTGGGTTCAAGGCTAGGGCCCATAGGTGTAGATTTTCCTCCTTATTCATTGATGAAGTAAGATCCCATTATTCTATTGGTAGAGGGTTTGATGCAGGATGTATAATGTAATCACCCAAAAAAGACCATTCATGCCTTGGATGTCCACTTGAGTCACTTTACCCTTAGTATAGCACTTGACCCATCTTAAGGGCCCTTTTGATCCACTTTTAGTCATATGGTAGCTACAAATAGAACCTAGTTCTATAGAACACCACATGAGACCCATAATGGCATAATTCATTAGTGATTTGGGTCCCTACATCCTCCAAAAAGGTAATATACCTCTCCCTAAGAGGATTAGGTTCGGCCTAGACCTATTATTAAGTCACCCTTCTAAGTCATTTTTATGAGAGCACTATATAAACATTACTCTCACACTCTTACACCCTAGGTGGACATTATCACAAAAAAGCACACAAAAGTACCACTTCAAATTGAGAGAAAGATCTAAATTATTCTAATATTATATTGACTTAGCCCATATATTCAAAAATCCATCCCTAATATAGTTATTCAGATCTCAAGTGGCCTCCAAAGCATCCTCTCATACATTCACACTTAAGAATTCTAACATTCACTTTCACTTGCACCAAGCACTTAGGTGGGAGAACTACATCGGGCTTGATCCCTCCTTGGAGTATTGGTTTGTAGGGAGTATTCCCACATAGGGGTGTGGATCACATGTCCAACACATTAGACCCAATGACCCCTTTTTATCATGGTGTTCATTCAAACCCTTACAAGCATGAAAACCTATTGTTTTTGAAGGAAAATAGAGCTATAGGAAAAAATATCTATTACACAGACCTGAAATCTATACTAGAGCTAGAATAGGACCTGATATACAAAACACAAAAATTATTTGGACAAATGAAATTAGTACCAAAGGAAGACACTATTGTCATATAGTACTATTGTCTAGTTAGGGTACTACTATACATTAATTATTTTGACACCTAGATCATATTTATGACATTTAGACCAACCTCTACCTCAGTTTTCAACCTCTAGATCATCCATCTCAATTATTTTCTAGCTAAGTTCTCAATTACATTATTTGTTGCTATTTTTAGAAAGGTTAAATTAGGTAAATTCTATAACAAACTTGGGGTTATAGTTATTGTATATTTATACCCTTATTTATTATTTTCAACTCTTTAACATCATAGGATTTACATTCACTAATTATTAAAAGGTTAAAACATTTGGTGAACCCGACTTACTTCAAATATTGCACAAACCCTAACCTTAGATAACTCTAGGGTTTATGTTTCTAGCCTTCTAAGACCCATACTCAATTTTTAGATCCCTATATTTTCTAATTTGTATTTCATATAATCATGATAATAATGAAAGAATTTTATCTCTTTTTGATGCAAAGTCTAATACTTTCATTTGCATACTTGTTTCCTTTAATTCAGAATGAACTCAAAAAAGACATAAACACATGTATACATGATGATTTATATCAATTGAAATGTATGTCATATTTCATTCAATCTCTATCATATTATTGTTTTCTTATACAAAATTTAATTAAGAAATAAATCCTTACACACGTAGAGGATTTAACACATAAGCTAACAACTATGTTTCAAGTTTTAATGTCATATCTCATACACATGAAAGAATCTCCTTCTCCTCCTCATATCCATGAGGGTGATAGCTATTTCCCCTCTAACTAGGTCCATGTTATCACTCCTTCATGAAATGAGGCAACCTATACTATTGTTACTCATGCCCATACTCAACCCATATACATTCTTCGTTATAGGGTGTGTGCCTACATGTTCAATTAGAAACAACTAGGGTTTGCACTTGTGAGACTCTAAGGGATCAAATTATCAATATGAGCAAGAGAATATTAGATTTATAGAATAAAAATTAGTTATTAAGTGAAAAGATCACATTATTGGCAAATCACATTACATGTACATAGTCTTCAGAATATGTTAGTGTAAACCATGTATGTGAATCTACACTTAGCAAAGTTGTGCCTAACTTTATTTCATATCTAAATCATAAAGTGTAACACAATGCATCTATTATAAGTGATTAAAAAATATTAAAATGGTCTAATAAGAGTTCAAGTGAGATACTATAGGAAATGATTAAAGCTAAGTTAATCAACCTACCTCCTCTACACCTAGTGAGGAGATCTAGATATTATTGTGCATATCATAGAATGCACAAGCACCACATTGATTCATGTTTAGCATAAAAAATGAAAATACAATAGATAATGGATATGTATGACTCAAATAGTGACACATCATCCAAACAACATATAATGACATGTATATAAATTTGAAAAGGGTCAAATTTAGAAACAATACAAAAATGGTTACCAAAACATATCTCAAAACAACAAAAGGTTCACAAATCAAATTTAGAGCAAGAAACAGTATAAAAAACACAAGTAAATCAAGAAAAATATGCAAATCTACCTCTCCAAAATAAGGCTCAACTTTTAAATCAATATGGGTTTGTTCAAAAATATCTACAACCATTTGATTATCACAGTCAAGGTTTGGGCAAGCAAGCCCAAGGAATCACTACTCATAATCTAACAATTGATAATGTTGTTCAACAAGTTTTGGGATTTATTGAACATCCTAAGGCAAATCATTTATAAATATAGTTTATCAAGGCAAAATATCTAGCTGATTCCACCAATTGGTTCACCTGACCATGATTGAGTTATGGGTGACAAGGAGCACCAAGAGATAGAGAGTGAGAGGAGAGAAAGGTTGGTTGCAGATAGGTTCGAGAAGTATTCTCAAACTTAGGAGAGGATGATAGTAGTGATGGAGGGGTTTATTCATTCCCTTAATGAGATGGGTGGCTTGAAGCCACTCAATAGAGATAGTAGTGCCTCAAAGAGTAGGCTAGATACACATACACCCCCTTCGAGGAATAAGACATCCACACATAGGCTCACATAACCTACATTCATTTAGAGGGAAGATCCCGCATCAATGAGAGAGGGGTTACTCAGCCTTTGCGAGGAGTTAGAGAGAGATATGGATAAGTATGTCACCTTATTTATGATAGTTAGGGAGGCTATGACATTTTTTGAGTTTTTAACTTAGAAATGGGGACAAAGTGTGCTTAGGATTGGTTAAAAGTAGAGGGGCAGGAAAGGAGATCTTCAACATGCATTGGGGAATTTAACTCTCTCTACATTTGATGGGTCATAGAGGATCTTGATTAGGGAATAGATTCAGAAGGTGGATACCTTATTTTTGCTTCAACTTATAATAGAGGGAGAGGCCATTTAGTTCACCACCTTGCATTTAGATGGAGTTACGCATAATTGGTGGTATCATGGTTTGATCACACATGGGCATCAACACATACACTCCTATGAGGAGTTTAGTAGGAGGTTGATTGAGAGGTTTGATATAGTGGATCTTGAGCTTCACTTTCATGATTTACTTCAATTGAGGTAGAGGGCTTCAGTGGATGATTTCATCATAAAGTTTCAGAGACTTTCAATCATGGTGACTAATATTTTAGATAGGAGATTAGTGTTACTATTCATAGAGCACTTGGTTGATTCCCTAAGGGGATTGGTCAAGGATTTTGATCCACCTTCACTAAAAGAGGCCATTCAGAAGGCCTATGATTTGGAGTCTTCTGCTCCAAGGGGAGAATTTCCACCTTTGGGATAACCAAAGAGTACCTTTTTCCCACCTACTAAGTAGTAAAGAGGTGGTAGTTCGGGGAAACCCAAGAGTATATTTTCAAGACCACCTAAGGCCAATCATGTGGGTCCTTTGATTAGACCAAACCAAATGGGTTTGGGGTAGTATAAGGAGCTACCACATAGTATCTTTGATGTAAGGAATGAACTAAGAAGGAAAGGTCTTTGCTTCACATGCAAGGACCCTTGGGATAAAGGCCATAATTGTCACATCAAGGGAAAGGTTCACTACATCGAGGTGGTTTTTGATGAGAAAAATGAAGAGGAGGAAGTTGGGACAACCAACTATGAGGGGAACACTTTGGAGATAGAAGGAAAAGAGGAGTTGAGTGGCACCTTGGCATCACTTTTAGGGACTCCTATATATTATCCATTCAAAGTTAAGGGATCATTAAAGGGCACACCTATTTCCATACTTATTGATATTGGGGAAATTCAAAATTTCATTGATAGAGGATTGGTAACATGATGTAGATTACAATTAGTGGAGTTCAAGGGTTTTAGGGTTACAGTAATAGATGGATTCATCATCCCTTATACAATCAAAATTCCAAAGATTAGCCTCACTTTGGAAAAACATGTGGTTGAGGACAATTTTTATGTGGTGGGCATAGGGGAGACCAATATGGTCCTTGGTATTTAATGGTTACACTCACTTGGTGAATTTACACAAAACTACCAAACCATGGAACTCAAATTCAAGATACCTAACAAGGAGGTTATTTTTCATGGTTTGAGTGATGGAGAGGCCCCTTATTATAAGGCCAATAAAATTTTGGGAGGATGTATCATGAAAATGAGTAGAGTGGAAAAGAAGGTTGTCCCTAGACATAAGATGCAACCCCTTTATCCAAATTTGGAGCCTTCTAGAAAACATTGCAAATTCTCATGTTATCATATTTTTAATAAAAAGGATGGAGAGAGAATGGATTTCCAAGGGCAACCCAAAACATTCTTGGGGCAGAACCCTACTCCTTCGTATAAAAGGGGAAGTAATGATGTTTTAAGGAAAAGAGGACACCCCCTAAAATTTGAAAGGATGAAAGTTATTAGTAGTTGTTTAAAGGGTCCAAATGATAAGAAAGGGAGGTAATTCTTGCAAAAGAAGGATAAACATGGTTGGGATCACCTAAAAAACATTAGGGGAATCAAAGAAAATTTATCTTACACATGGTAGCCAAAGGAAAGAATGGAAAAAAATGGTAAGAAGTCTAAAAATTTTTGTTTCAAATTTCCAGAGTTAGAAAAATAAGTTCAGCCACATCAAGGTAGAAAAAATTGGCATTTTTTAATCATATTATAGCCTACATTAGGGAAATTTGGTGCCAAGATGCATTCTAAAAATGATCACATAGTAAAATCTAATTTTAAGGATCAATTATGACAGTATATGAGAGGCCAAAAATCTAATTTTTAAGGTAAAATCTAGCCAAGGGTACAATCTATAAATGTGTATGAAAAAGTATACTTTTGGTTTAATCCAATTGGGAAGGTACAATTCCATGTTGAGAGTTGGCATATGCTTTTGTTTGATCAAAATTACATATTTCCTATGCATAAAGGGAGTGGTAGAAGACACACTTAAGAAATGTTGTGCCTATTGACTTTTATCATTTAAGGTATGTTGTATGAAGAGACCTTAATGATTAATTTTAGAATTGTGAATATTTTTTATGAAGGCACACCATTCACTTTGGGATACTACATCAAAAACAATCAAGTATGGCATGTATTTGTCCTTTCAAGTCATTAATAAATCTTGGGAGATAATTATGACATCTTGAACATATGGGGGAAACTCACAAGATATGTGTTTTTTGTAAATGGGGAGTTTAATTTAAAGTTTCTTTACAACGGGAAGTCATTTCAGTGAAAAGATGCATTATGAAGGATGTGGGGACAACCCCATGGCTTTTGTAATTGCTTGAGGATAGACAATTTTGGGTGGGGAGGACTATAATCTCCCCCTTTTTGGTATAGTTTGCTTTTAGAGTCCTTAACTTGGTTGTTCCCACAAAGCTAGGGGAAGAAAGAAAAGGGACCATGGAGGGGGGATAATCTATGAACACAAAGGTAAGAAAGTACTTAAGTGTTCTAATTTTTAGTTGAGTTTGTAAAAAGGTAATTTTTATCTTATGTTCACTTAAGCTAGGGTCATGGGAGCCTAAACCCTAAAAAAGGTGAGTTTTAAAAAGATAAAATGCTTATGTTTTGAAAGGATATAACCCTCCAACTTGGGAACCACCTTTGGAGGTTGGTTATAAAAGTAAAGAAGGAATCGTGTGAATGTTATGTTGAATATTGATTTGGAAATTTTGATCAAGTATGTCAAGTTTGACTACCACATCTTGAGGATGAAAACCTTCAACAAGTTTCAAGGGTTTGGGGATGAAAACCTCCATTCCTTCTACTTGGGAAAATTTACTCAAGAGTTATAAGCGAGCTTCAAAATTTTATGTGTATATGCAAGTGGATCTACAAAGGTGTTTTTGGACACCACCTTTATTGAGGAAATATTATAAACCCTATCGAAAGCTAGTTTTTGATAATTTTATAGGTTTTAGATGGTGGTGAATTATCTTGAGAGCTTACTCATGGTACACAAAATCATTCCAAGGTGAAGTGATTTGCCTAGGGAGTTGGCAAGCTACTTAGAGGGGTCATTGGAGCTAAGGAGGGTTGCATAACATTCTATTTAATTTTCCATCTATGCTGACTTAATTGGAGGGTAGATATTGAGGATTTTGAGGCTAATTTGGAGTGTTCATAGAGTATAAAATATTTCAAATATTTTATACTAATTTTCTAGCTTGGAAAACTTGCCTTAGGAGTCCTTTAGAGGCCATTTTGAGGATTTTTGGTGAGTAAAATAATCTAATTTATTTCCTATATTTTTTTGAGGTAGGGTGAATCAATTAGGGAAGAAATTGAACAAATTTAGAGGGTTTTTAGACTCCGTTTGACAAGGTTTAAATTTTTATATTATTTGTGATTTTTTTGGCAAATATCATAAGGGTTTGAAGGAATTTGAAAGGGAAAGACTAGGGTTTCATTTTGAAAATTCTTCCCTCATTTTTTGAGTGGGGCAATTCATTTATGAAGGGTGTGCAAGAGTTTAGGATGCCTTGTTTGGACCTAAACAAGAGGCCATTAATTATTATTAATATTTTTGAATTTAATAATATTTTGACAGTGGGTTTTGGCATGAATACAAGTCTAAATTTTGGAGTTATTACATGATATTTATTACTATATGTGGTGACTTAGCTATGAGAATAATTGATCATGTTTTAGGCTCCAACATTGGCTAATTTTGACATAATATGCATAATGGAATTTGTCTACAATTTATATTAATTTGTAGAGAGTTTGTTGGAGTGTATTTAGTGACAAGAAGTGGATATTAAAATTATCTTTGGGGCATTGGTAGTTTGGAGGGATAAACACATCAATTTAGCTCCCTTTTCTCTTTCAGTTTGACCCATTGTGGGCTAAATCTCATAAGGTATTTATATATATGTTTTCAAATATTTAGAAGTGTGATATTTTTAGTTTGGTGATGCATATTTATCTCTCGGGTTAACTAGTTTTCAATTTTTAGAATTTAGTTTTGTTTGGGTTTGTTAGAAAACCCTCTTTTTTCATCATTATCCCAATTTGGGGACATTACAAATTGCTAAAAAATATTAAATCTAAGGAATGAGGATTATTAGCGTTTGGAATAGAGGTATACATTTTGATACATTCATTAGAGTAATCATAAGGTGTTTTAGTCATATAAAAAGTCTAAATTGATAGTTTGAGTGTGGCTTGTGACACCCTTTTCATAGGACCTTCTTGCATGCTTTTGTGACCCTTCTAGACACCTTTTTGCTCATTATTGATCATCTATGGACTTATAAACCTTCATTCCAACTTATCCAAACTCTACTTCCCAATCCAATCCTATCCCATAGGTCCTGACCTTGTAGGATAGGAGTGCCATACCTAGACTACAACGTCAGACCCTGAGGTGTCCCATTTTTGGCACTCTTGTCTAATCACATATTGAGCCCAAATGGTCATTTCCATTTGATTCCTATCCTTCATCATGTCAGCCTAGCATAAATACATTTAACCCATGACCAATATTTCCCTATAAAATCCCATTCAAAGTTCATTTACAAAGGGAGGCGATAAATCTTACAAAGCAAGCAAAAATACAAACAAACCACTAAGACAAACTTTCCTATTCTCTACATATAGTCACCCAACATAGCTACAAACATATTCAAAATCTCACACTCATCCTTAGCCACCTCAAACACTCTTAATTTAGCATTTTTGCATCTGTATTAAAATATTGCACAAATCACATCAAGTGGGAGAGCTACATATGACTTGATCCCTCTTCAAAGTATTGGTACGTAGGCAATGTGCCCACACAAGGGGTGTGGATCATATGTTCAGTGCATCTTACACACACTAACCCCCCCTTTTCAAGTGATTCAAATCCCATTCATCAAGCATGATGAAGGGTTAGGGTTTGAAGATTAAAATATCTCTACAGTAAGCTCCATCGACATTCAACACCTAAATTTCATAGGTAGGCTCACATAGGAATAACACAAAGAACCCAAAAAAATTAGGTCTTTATGGGTAGTTTGGACAATGGTAGAAGAGGACAATAGCATTGGACCCTAGGGTGCCTATTTTTAGTAGTCATGTCCTTTCATAAAATGAAACCCATATTTTGATTTACAACATTGTCCTAGTCTTGCACAACTAGTTTTAGACCCTACAATAGCCATTTCAACCTATTTTAAGCATTTCTCCTATTTTTTTCCTATTTTTAGAAAGGTACAAAAGATAAATAAAATATACAAATTAGGACTATAATTATTGTAATATTATTTACTGATTTATTAATCTAAACCCTTAACTAAAATAGGAATAAAGCTCCATTATTCCCAAAAAATTTAAATCATTTGGTGAACCCGACTTATTTCGTTTGCACATAAAAACACTAAGGAAAATTCCTTACTAATTTTTCCTATATTTTTTCTAATTTTATTTAAATATTTAAATCAACATTTCCATTTAAATTTTTAAATTTCCCTTAGTAATTTTAAAAATAATTTCCTTCAAACCTTAGTTGTCTATACTAGGTCCCGATATTTTCCAGTATTTTTTCTATTTTTTTCCTGCATATTTAAATCAAAATTTCCCATTTAATTTTTAAAATTTACCATAGTAATTTTGAAAATCATTTTCTTTCAAACCCTATTTGCATATACTAGGTCCGATGCTTTTGAGGTATCACCTTACATCTAATTCAGATTTCACATAAAATTACAAATAGATCTTACCCATTTTAAAACATTTCTTGCAAATAATAAGGAATTCATACTTGGTCCTATCATTTCTATGAATGATAAAGTTTACCATATGTTAATTCAAAGCTTCATTCTTTCCCTTTCATGCTTACTTTTCATAATTTGGGATGATATTAAGAAATTTACTGCTAAACATGTTAAGATCACTTTCCTTCAAAATAATGTTTACTTCTCTTTAATATAAGGCTTCATTACATACTTTATCTCTCTCATGTGGAATAATTTTCAAGTCTACCTTGCTAAACATATTAGAAATGTCATATCACAAGTCAAATTTTTTTATGCATTAGTGCATAATTCCATGCTCTCTATCCCTTGTTTGCTATATCTCATGTGGAATGCTCTTCATAGACATATTGCTATACAACTTATAACTCTAATTTTATGCATTTCATTCCACATACAAGATTTCTACCTAGATGCATATAAATCATTGGCTACTTTTAAGTATTTCCCTATCACTAATAGACACAATCAAACATTAGCAATTATATCTATCCCTCCTCCCTTCAAACTTGGTACATCTAGCTCTTATCCCACACATACTACCAATTCTATGCCTATAGTACATCATGTAATACATGTTATCACTGAAGTTTATGAAGATAGGCAGGTTGATTACACCCATGGCTACAACTTTTTCACTTAGGTTAGCACCCCTTCTGATACAATTTCAATTCTCAAGCTCTTTCAATGATCAAATGTTTACAAAGATGTGTTGTATGCAGGCCTTCGTAATACTAGAATTCATATTTATATTGAACCAACTTATGTTGCCTTTATCCTCAACACAATGCAATGGATTGAAGAGAATATTTCCTTTGAAAAAGAAGATTTACCCCAATGCCACATCATTGAATAACTTCTACATTTGTATATTCAATTAAGAATTAATGTAGGGGTAAAAAGAGTGTTAGTTGATAACGGTTTAGGACTCAACATTTTCAACATTTATTTTCTTAAATGTCTTAATATACAACCTCAAGATCTAAACCATTCTGACATAAACATCAAAGGTTTTGACAACATTCCATAGAAAGTCATGGGTCAAATAACACTCAATCTTACTTTGGGGCCTAAGACATTGACAACTACTTGCTAAGTCATGCCAAATGACTTCAATTATAATTTATTGCTTGGTTAGCCTTGGATTCATGATATGCATGCAGTCCCTTCTACACTCCATGTTTGTCTAAAATTTAGTCACAAAGGCTACATCTACACATGCCCGATAGATAATGAACCTTTTAAATACTATTAGGTTATCGAATCTCCATATAATTACATTTCAGACTTTAATCTCAAAAATATACCTACACAACCCACTATTCATAGTGTACCCTCAGACAATACAACACATAAGAAAATTCTAAGTTCTTTAATAGCACCAACACCAAATCACCAATTGACCTTCCCTTTTGCAGTTAAATGTCTTTATAAGATGGGATATCATGGCATAAGTTTTGGAAAGCATGAACAAGGAATCATCAATCCTTTCGAGGAATCCACACAACATGAAAAGTAAGGGCTAGGATATCAGGATACCCTTCTTCATGATAAACCTTCTTTTGCCACTTCAAAGTATATAAAGTTTTGTCCACCCATTGCACATGTAGACCATACAGTTAATCATACTTCTACATTATCATTGGTTTATCTTGATCTTATCAATGATACAATTTCACTAGATATGTTCACATTAGATGAATTCTCTAACGATGCATCCCTCTTATAATTTCTTGAAACATATAAGTACCTCCCATCTTGCTATCATAAAAATAAATTTTATCATCACACAAATGGCCATGCATACTTTAGAGAAAATTTAGATTCTCCTCAGGACATACTAGTTAATTCAAATGATACTATTCCTACAATACCATACACACTAGATCATTCCACATTGCTTAAAGAGGAAACAATTGATTTTAATTTTGGAATTGATCAATATCCCTACATTGTCTTGTTAGCCACTACCCTACAAAAGGAAGAGGATATAGATATTCATTAAACTTTAATAGATTTTACAAAACTCTTTACTTGGTCTTACTCAAATATTCTAGGAATTGATATATCTATAGCAGTCCATCAGATTCCCTTATACCTAGATGCCAAACCGGTCAAGTAAAAAATTCATAAAATGCATCCTAAGGTGGTTCTCTTTGTCAAAGATGAGATCCAATGCCTCTTAGATGCCAGATTCATTAGATCGATAACACACCTTGAATGGATTTCCAATATAGTCCCTATGGTAAAACCCAATGAACAAATTTGGTGTGGTTCTAATTTTTGAGATTTAAATAAAGCATACCCAAAAGATGATTTTCCCTTTCCTAATATTGACATGATCGTAGATTCTACACTCAGGTATGAAATGTTATCATTTATGGATGGATTTTCAAGATACAACCAAATCAAAATAGCCAAAGAAGATCAAGAGAAAATATCTTTTACAATACCTTGGGGTATATTTTGTTACATTGTCATGAGTTTTGGATTAAGAAATGATAGAGCTACATATCAACATACTATGATGCATATATTTTATGACTTTCTTCACCATACTATTGAGGATTATGTCGATGACATATTAGCTAAATCCAAACAATGACAACATCATGCTATTGATTTATGAAATATCTTTCAATGACTCAGGCAATACAATGTCCAATTAAACCCAAATAAATGTGTGTTTAGAGTTACATCAGGCAAACTCTTAGGTTTCATTATTTCTTAGCATGGCATAAAGGTTGACCCTAAGAAAGTCAAAGTAATTATTGACATGCCACCTCCTTTGAACTTAAAATAATTTTGATCCTTACAAGGCAAAATCCAAACAATCCACCATTTTGTAGCTCAACTTGCTGATAAAACTCAATCTTTCACTTAATTATTAAAGAAAGATACAAAGTTTGTCTGGGACCAAGCTTATCAAGAAAACTTTGACACAATCAAGCAATATCTTCTTAATCCACATATTCTAGTACCAACTATACCTAATAGGCCTTTTCTACGATATATCTCAACAATAGCTCACACATTAAGATCACTCTTAGTAAAACATGATGATTGACATACCGAACGAGTAGTTTATTACATCAGTCACACATTAATTGATTAAAAAAATATTCCATAATAGAAAACTATGTTTAGCATTAGTTTTTGCCACACAAAAACTTCAACATTACATGGTCAATAATGAGACTCAAGTTATCACAATAGTAGATCCCTTGAAGTTTATAATAGAAAAACCACATCTCTCTGGTCACATCACAAAATGGGTCATGTTATTAATATATTTTGACTTAAAGATACTTCTCCAAAAATCAATAAAGGGCTAAATCATTGCAGATCATTTGGTAGTCATACCAATCTTGGACACCAATCCTATTAGTGACACATCTAGAGATGATTTTACTACCTATTCTACTCATTCTGACACTTGGACCATGTTATTCGATGGTTCTCTATGCATATCTAGTGTAGGGGCAGGTAGTGTCTTTATAGACCCTTCTGGTCAGAGTTCTTATTGCATATCAATTAAGCTTCTCTTGCACCAAAAACACCACAAACTATGAAGCACTTATCTTAGGTCTATTTGTCACCCAATCCCTCCAAATTAGATCTATTCAAGTCTTTGATGATTCCCAACTTGTGGTCAATCAAGTCAATGATGTCTATTAGACAAAAGAAAAACATCTTATCCCATATTGAAACATGGTACAATGTTTATCATCACAGTTTGACTACTTTTCTATAGAAATTTTACTCAGAAAAGATAACTGACATGTAGATGTAATGGCAAGTGCCACATCTTTGATTCTTATCGACATCAATGATGATCAAGCTATTTTCATAATTAAATGATTATAATCATCATTAATATCCAATGCAAATTTGATTGCACTATCCATCTTAGCCACTACACGTAGTTCCACAACTCTAGAATGGTTTATGATATCTATAACTTTCTAAACAAATTTATTACACCAGACACTTTTTCATGAAATGACAAATGCAAGTTACATAAACAAGCACTCCATTATGTAATAACTGGTAGAGACCTTTTTACATGATCCTTCGATGGATAATTACTTCGATGCTTGACTTCATTAAAAGCCAAAATTTCTCTTACATAGATACATGATAGTGAGTGTGGTGGTCACTTCAGTGGAAAGGCTATGTCAGACAAATTGCTTTGACAAGGGTACTACTAGCCCACCATAGAGGATTGACTGTTCACAATATGTAAAGCTATGTGATAAATGTCAATAACACAATAACTTACAACATGCATCATCACAAAAATTACAACCTATTGCCTCTCCATGGCCATTCATATTATGAGGATTTGATCTTATTGGAAAAATTAACCCTAAATCCACTGATGGGCATAAGTTCATCATCATAGCTATAGAATATTTTACCAAGTGGGTGGAATCCATTCCAATTCAATATATCATAGGGGAGGAAATTTGTAGCTTCCTCATGACTCACATTATTTCATGCTTCGGCCTATTTGCAACTATCATTTTTGATAATGGAACATCATTCAAGAATAAAATTATCAAGAAATTTTGCACAAAATATAATATTAAACACATGTTATCCACTCCATACTACCCACAAGAAAATGGTCAAGCAGAGGCTACCAATAAAACCATCAACAACATTTTGAGAAAAATAGTGACCAAATTCAAAGATGATTGGCATAATCAACTAGTTTTTACATTATGGGCTTATCACACAAGTATTTATATGCCCATAGAAGCCACTCCTTATTCATTCATTTATGGCACATAAGCAATTTTACTATTGGAATTATAAATCCCATCTCTTTGTGTATCCCTTAAAGGTATCCTCACTGATGACCAGGATCACAAAAAGCATATACACCAGCTCAAGCAGTTAGACCATACACACATTCAAGTAGTTGAACATCTTAGAATCTACTAGTAATGTATACAATGATCCTACAACAAATAAGTTCACACCAGAGAATTCAAAGTTAATGATATTGTTCTCAGAGAAAATCTTTATAATGTCAATGCCAAAGAAGAAACCAAAGGAAAATTCAAACTAAATTGGCTAGGTCCATACCTCATTACTGAAAAGCTTAGCCCTAAAGTGTATTTTCTATCCCCACTTGAAGGAAAAAAATCAAAAATCCAATGAATATTATGCATAGACGTAGATTCCATGTATAGTATTTCATTACACACATTGTTTTGTACACACAAAATCTACTAGTAATGTATACAATGATCCTACAACAAATAATTTCACACCAGAGAATTCAAAGTTAATGATCTTGTTCTCAAAGAAAATCTTTGTAATGTCAATGCCAAAGAAGAAACCAAAGGAAAATTCAAAATGAATTGGCTAGGTCCATACCTCATTACTGAAAAGCTTAGCCCTAAAGTGTATTTTCTATCCCCACTTGAAGGAAAAAAACTCAAAAATCCAGTGAATATTATGCATAGACGTAGATTCCATGTATAGTATTTCATTACACACATTTTTTTGTACACAGTTTCCTTTCAACTTACTTGTACATAATTTTTCAAAATTACTTATATATAACTTCATTTCAATACTTGTACATAGTCTCCTTATGATTGATTATACATAGCTTATTTTAAAAATATCTAAAACAATATAACATTAAAAAATACCATAAACATTCAAATAATTCAAAAAAAAAAAAATTCAAATATGTCAAAATACAAAAACATTCAAATAAATCAAAAACACCAAAAACATTTCAATTGTATTCATTATCCATGCTTTACATTTCTACTAACATGCTAGACTTACATTTTGTTCTATGCTATTGCATGTTGATTTATATACATTACCATGCTTCACTTAATCTTCTGTGAGTGCGTGCAATACACACAGAGCCTTGATTGATTCACTCTACCCATTGAGGGGGAATCTTATTTCATACATTCGAGACATACATCGATATATCTACCCACAAAAGGCATCTTCTATATGACTACACCATCCAGGTTATGCCATTATTATAACATACACTCTAGTTATCATGTTGATGTACATTACTTACTAGCTTACATAGATTACTCTATCGACATTCACTAGTATATATCACTTGTGTATTTCTTATAAATTACCTAGTATTTTACTACCTTTCTTGCATACTTTCACTTCTTACTTTGATTTGTTAGATGTGATTGTATTTGTAGCATTTACATGCTTTCTTTTCTTGCTTTGCATAGTTAGATGTGATTTCTTTTCTCAGTTCCTAGTTTATCTCTTGTGTATGCCTTAGGGAATTTTCCAATGTCTTTTGCTTTTATTATTATGTGTGCCTTAGGAAATTTCCCAATGTCCTTTTCCTGTACTCTTCTATATGCTTGTGGCCTTCATGCCCACTTTGCTCATTTTCAATTGTATGTGTATGTGGTAGTTGAACATGTCTTATATGCCTATTTTCCTAGTTTGAGTAACATGTGCCCATGTCCTTTGTTTGATTTTCCCCTTGTCCACTCTTATATGATTCTTGCTTCTTACCTTGTATGCTTGTTGTTTGTTTGTTTCTCACTATTTGCAATGCCATGATCCACATCATGCATTATCTTGCTTTCTTAGATGCCATGATGGACATCATGCTCCATCCCTCCTTGACAATTTACAACTGAAAACTAAAAACTAACAACTAAAAACTAACATTTCTAGTTTGAATTAAATGTACTACACATACTATTACATTTTTACATCTATCTGGTATACCCCTGTTGATCTAACAATCTCCAATACAAACTATGCTATATCTTGAGACATCTTTTCAATTATCATTGCTATACCATGTATTTCACAACATAACACACTTGTAGGGATTTTTATTCTAAGGGTAGTCATTACAAGGTCTTCATTCCTACCCATAGAAGAGGGGGAAATAAATAGGGGTTTGGTCATAGAGATTAGAGCCTTCTACTGATCAAAAAATTAGTTTCCAAACACTCAGAACAACAACTAGAACCCAAACCAAGAAGAGCAGACAAAAAAATAGTGATGAACATAGAATTATCATAAAAAAATCAAAGGAAAAGAGAGTTAGACTTGGAATACAACACTATATGCCAAGGTGTATTGTTTTTAGTGCTCCTATCCAAACAAAGAAACCCATATTTTCCAGAAATAGGCAAAAAGGTAAGTTTAGTTATAATTTTGTTAGCAATAGTAAAGTTTAGAATCAATAGTTTTAGTACAATTTTTCTTAGAGAATCTATATATAGGGGGAATCATGCATGACATGATGACTCTCACTTCCAATTTTAGATAGGGCAGTTGATATAACTTTCAGATTACAAACATCAATGATTGGGGGCAATGTGTGCAACACATTTGAGTTCTTTTCTTTTTGAGTTCAATACATTACCCATGTATTCTCAATAATTGCATGCCTTATTCCATCTATAGGTGGTTGGAATTATTCCCAATCAGCTTCCACATAAGCTTAATTCCTTGTTTTAGAGTGGCTTTTATACAAGCCTAATTTCCACCTTTTGAAGTGGCCAAGATTGGCCTAGTTTCTAGTATACATTTAGCTATCCATGCCACATTATCAGATTATAGAGCATTCATGGGATTTAGAAGCCATATCATATGACACACATTCATATCGGTATCAGTTCATAGCTTCACTTAATGAGCAAAGATGGAGCCAAAGGACTAGCTAGCCTTTGTATTCTTGAGCCACCTACTCAGAGGGATTAGACATATAGTCCAAATATCGATTAACACATGCATGATCACATAGCTTCACTTAGTGGACAATGATGGAGCCAAAGGGATATCCTTTAAATTTTTGAGACATTTTTGAGGAATTGAGCACTTAGCTTTGTTCATGATATTACTTTTGGTTCAACACATACCCAACATTATCCAGTATCACTCAACATCACTCAACATTACAACAGGTTTTATATTGGTCTATGTACCCAATGAGGAGTATTCATTACTTTCTCTTCCTCTTTATTTTACCTAGATTTTATACATTCTTATTTTATACATGGCATGTCTATTAAGAACTAATATACTCTTTTTTTTCTCTTACATATTTACACTTCACGATGTGATGTCTCTACGCACACTCAACATCACACATCTTCATGGGCTTCACCCTTATAGGTAAGTTTAGGCATGCTTTATACTTTTCCTTTATCCTAGTATTTAGCTTTACTTCATCACTAGAATAAAGGGGGTGGGGGGAATGTAGTCATATAAAATATCCAAATTGGTAGTTTGATTGTGGCTTGTGATACCCTTTCCATAAGACCTTCTTGCATGCTTTTGTGACTCTTATAGACACCTTTTTGCTCATTACCACTCATTTTTAGACTTCTAAACCTTCATTATAGCTCAATGAGACTCTATTTCTGAGGCTAATCCTATCCCCCTAGGTCTTGAGCCTGTAGGATAGTAGCACCATACCTAGACTACAGTGTTAGAGCTTAGGGTGTCTTATTTTTAGTACTCCTATCTAATCACATTTTGAGCTGAAATGGTCATTTCCATCTAATTCTTATCCTTCATCATGTTGACCTAGCATGAATACATTTAACCCATGACTAATAGTTCCCTATAAAAGCCCATTCAAAGTTCATTTACAAAGGGAGGTGACAAATCTTAAAAAACAAGTAAGAATTCAAACAAACCACTAAGACAAACTTTCTTATTCTCTGCATACAATCACCCAACACAAATACAAACACATTCAAACTCTCACACCAATCCTTAACCATCTCAATCACTCTCAATTTAGATTTTTTTCATCCATATTACACTATTGCACAAAGCACATCAAGTGGGAGAACTACATATGACTTGATCCTTCTTCAAAGTATTGGTATGTAGGCAACGTGCCCACACAAGGGGTGTGGATCACATGTTCAGTACATATTACACACACTAACCCCCCCTTTTCAAGTGATTCAAATCCCATTTATCAATCATGATGAAGGGTTAGGGTTTAAATATTAAAACAACTCTATAGTGAGCTCCGTCGACATTCAACACTTGAAATTTCATAGGTAGGCCCACACAAGAACAATGCAAAAAACCCAAAAAAATTAGGTCTTTATGGCCAGTTTAGATAACAAAGGTAGAAGAGGACAACAACATCAGACCCCAAAGTGTCCTATTTTTAGCGGTCTTATCCTTTCACAAAATAAAATCCATATTCTAATTTGCAACACTATCCCGATCCTGTATAGCCAGTTTTAGACCCTACAACAACCATTTTAGCTTGTTTTAATCTAATTTATATTTCTCCTAATTTATTGCTATTTTTAGAAAGGTAAAAAAGATAAATAAAATATACAAATCAAGACTGTAATTATTACAATATTATTTACTGATTTATTAATTTAGACCCTTAACTAAAATAGGAATAAAACTCCATTATTCCTAAAAAATTTAAATCAAATATAGAGTTGCTAGAAAATATAAAATCCAAGGGATGAAGAGTATTAAGGTTTCAAATAGAGGTAGACATTTTAGTACTTTTAAACCCTGAAATGGAAAGAAAGAAAGGAATAATAACTATTCCAACAACACACTCCCATTACAAACCCTAAGGAGAAGGTTAAAAGTGAATGTCAAATAAACTATGAAAGTTCACCAATATGTTTTATCTAAATCTGGATTAATGAAAGAAATAAACCTTTTATTATATATAAAATAATAAAATATAATTTTTCTATGAAATAGTATAAGCAAATGTAAAATATGATATGGTTTTGACAAGCAAGTTTGACAAATGTAATGATAAATACAAGAGGACGAAGAGAGATTTAGCTTATTTTTCACACTTCCCTGATCTATATAGATTGAGTGGTTAAGTGGAAGACATGTATAGTGAATTTAGAATGTTCATTGTTAGATCCAATGATTATTTATATCATGAGACAATATCATTAGAAGATGGACAATAGTGGCATCAATCTTTACCCCTATGGGTTGATCCTATCCTTGTATCAAAATATTTTTTGGAAATCAATATGTAAATTTTGGCCTCATACATGATTAATAGACTCAAGATAAGAACATAAATCAATATTGATCCCTATGGGTTAATCATGTCCTAGTGTAAAACCTACTTCTTGATAATTGATTTGTACTTTTAGATTATGAAAAGATCAACAAAAGTAGGATATGAATGCTAGATGATTTGGACCCCTATGGGTTGATCCTATCCTTTTATAGTGAGGCTATAAAACTTTCTTGAATGTTTTAGTTGATTCACTAATGTCCTTTTATACATTCATAATCACTTCTTTATGTGTGAAAACACCTAAAATATATAACCCTAGTTTCCTTTAAAAACACTTACAATATCAAATGGGGGAATCGAGCAAAAGGGATTGAGTTGGACTAACCTTGGTTAATCCCCATTGAAAGATAAAACACTATGTATACACACAATATTTTGATTAGCTTTACCACTTACTAACACTTTATCTCTTACAAAAACCTATTGAGTTTCAATCTCTTTGAGTGTATGTCTTAAAGGGTGCATCATGAAAGGGGTGGGTAGACCAATGGTGTTTCTCAAGATTGTTGTGGCTTTGTATCATTACTACCATTTATCCAACCACTTGATATCAAAACAAACTTCTCCTATGTACATCCATATTCCTTTTCTCCTCTCTTTCACATCCTCTATTCATTTTCTACCTTTATTATCCCTTCCTAAACCTAAAACCCTTTTTGACAATTTACAATACAGAGTCGACTGGGCTAACTCTGTATTCTAATTGATACTTATTTTTATCAATTAGAATACAAATTCGATTATATACATATAATATTTTTATTAACTTTAACACTTATTAACACTTTCTCTCTTGCAATAACCTATCGAGTTTCAATCTCTCTAAGTACACACCTTAAAGGGTACATTGGGAAAGGGGTGGGTAGACCATTTGTGCTTTACAAGATTGTTATGGCTTTGTATCATTCCTACCATTTATCTAACCACTTGATATCAGTGTAACCTTCTCCTATGTACTTCCCTAAGCCTTTTATCCTCTTTTGTACCCTCCTCTAGTCATTTCTCCCTTGATTAGCCCTTTCTAAGATTAAAACCCTTTTTGATAGTTTACAATACATAGTCGACTGGGCTGAGTTTTTATTCTAATTGATACTTGAATTTATCAATTAAAAATATAAAGATGATTGGGCTAACTCTATATTCTAATTGATACTTATTTTTATCAATTAACAATATAGAGTCAATTGGGCCAACTCTGTTAGCTAAACTTTCATAAAGGTTTAGGCTTAGATTTAACTATATATACACATCCATTTACATCATTTAAGAAGAGAAGAGAATAAGAAGAGATATATATTATGCATCTGCTTATTGTAACATCCACAGTGAGATCTAACTAGAAACATGTGATTTTTTTAAAAAGTTAAACACATGTACTATAAATAGGTTACATCATAAGAATCTAACCAGTGATCATATAAAATACTCTAAGTGTGATAACTGTAAATGAAGTATACTGCATCATACATCATTGATCACTATCATCATAAGAAAAACATCATAATACACATATAGAAAGTAATTACAATTAATCAGCCATAACTGATACATGCCTACAACTAATTCTATCAATGTTTAATATATAAGTAATTACATTTCATCATAATAGTGTTTTAATAATAAATATAATATAATACAATGTACATATATAAGATAAATGGCTTCTTGAAGCATATTTCTCCAGACTCTAGTATCTGTGACTATCAAATGTCATCTCAAAAGTAGTACTGTTGTGGGGAGGGAGAGCATCATCTGAGCACTGTTTCACACCAACCATAAAGCAACAATCCCCTAGATTAATTCCATTAGGAAATGGCCCTCCCTTCATGGATGACTAGATAGTGATGGTGTAAGAATCCAAAGAGATAAACTAGTACCTGTGTGCTTTATGATTTCTAAAACTAAACATGCAATGTATCATAGAAACTGATTCTACTAAAGATATTTTACAAACATGTAAATCATAATAATGAAATGACAATGTCTCATTAAATATTACTTTGGTCAAAATTTTCAATAATATTGATGATCTAAAGATCAGTCAAAATCCATACACATCACTTGATCATATTACCTTCATCTAGCATTGTGATGCTAGTAAGCTAGTGAAGTCCATTTCACTACTTACTTAATATCAACAATGCAAGATTTGGTTAACATAATATAACCAATAGTTTCATATATATTATAACCTAATACCAATAATTTCACATAACATGCTAAGCATATGAATAATAAAAAACCATACATTTATTCCATCAAACGTATGAATGAATCTCAAATTATTATCTATCCCATAATAGAAATAATGACTATAGTTTATATCATTAGGTAAAATATACATCTAATTTCAAATTCTAATTACTATAAATGGTTTCCAAACATACTATGCCTTATGATAAACCATATTATAATAGTCTACTATTCTTAAGCATAACTATTAAATACCACAACTAGTAAAATAAAGTAGTATAAATTAATGGAAATATAAGCTTATATTCAAGTAATTAGATATAATAAATAAAGTCTTAGTTCACATGAAACATAGAATACTCCATTCTAGCATTTATTATATTCTCAAGGGGTTGTATGTACACATTCACAAGGTTATATTATATGGAATATAGTTTTAAACCACCCATGGAACTTGTTGTAGCATCAATTTTCACCCTTGGAGAGGGTTATTCAATCTCTCTCCAATTTAACTACACTATGGGAACAACCCTAGGCTATGGATCGCCTATAGTGGGGTTGGGATTCTAGAGAAGGCCGACTTCCTCTTGATGGATCACCTATACTAATGCTATTGCTAGGAAAAGAGTTGAGAAAGGGGAAATGACTCCTTAAAAAGTTAACCAGGTGAAGCACCAAATTTAAATGAGAACTCACATAAGCATGCATTAAACAATGAGGAAGCATAAGATAATGCTAGCTCACACAATCTCATAAAATTAGCTAGTTGCATAAGTGTTTCATAAACTAGGTTTAAATAACAATGAATGAAGGTAAAGAGGAGTTATAAGACTCACTAAGAGATTGCATCAATGATAGAAAGAACACTAAATTAGACTTGCAATTAAATTTAAGACACCTAGAAATGAGTAAGAAAGAAGGACAATGGGCATGGAAGATTCTCCTTCACAATGCCATCATGCACAAACTTTGCTACCCACAATTCAAAGGGGAGAGATAGGTAAAAAAAGTCTTTATTACTTCAAGAGGTCTTTCATACAAATTTTGATAGGGTCTAGCCTTATCAAATGAGAGTCTTTGCTCTTCCAAAATTAAGAGAAAATTTCTTATCAAAAGTGAGAGAGATTACAAATGGAAAAGAATAAGAGATATAGGAGAAAGGGGAGGAGAGGGGGAGCACACCATCTGAGATAATTAATTGAGCTACCATCCTTCTTGATTTATGAACTATCTTTGATCTAATTAGGACTAAAAAGTTTTGAGAAGAAATAAATGTTCTACTTTACTCTCAAATCCTTGAATCCTTTTGATTTGATCTTCTACACCATCTCCACTTGCTTTCATTATGAGAACAAAGTCCTTATATCAATGGACTTGATAGATCCATGATTAAGTCTAATTTTAGTGGCTATAGATACCTATTTGCCAAAGCTATGACTATGTCGATAGATGGGACGTTTCTCCATAATCACATATCTACCTCTACTTTAAAATTTGAGCATAGGTCTTTACTATAGATTGAAAACCAATCCAATTATTGGTTTTCCTATAGTCAATATGTCAATGAATAGCTTATAGACTACATAACATTATTTTTGAATTATATTAGGTTTAAATAGACCTATTCTACCTCTGAACCTTCTAGTAATCGATAAACCACTACACACGAGGATCTCTCATCATGAAACGACATTGAAACCATAAGAAAATTGAGTCTACATACATTAGATCCTTCAATAGAGATCTTGACTGAGATTCAATGGCATCCTTTGAAATATTTGCCTTGATTTGACCTTAGGTCACATTTTCTCTCCATTAAATTCCCTTAGCTTTCAAATTTTAATGTCAGCCATTGATCTTGAATCAAGCTTTCTAGATTATGACATTTGTCAGCTCTACGTTCTTCTATGGGATCCTTCTATTAGCTCTATGATTGAACGTGCTTATGCCATGTGGTTGTCTTGCATTTAATCTAAGCTCCTTGAATTTTTGACCTTACTCACACTATTGATCTGGTAAGCTTGGTGAATGTGTGTCATTGATCTTGGTTTGAATGATCAAACATATACTGTTGATCTAGAATTTACATGATCTAATATACTCTGTTGATATTTGGGGCCCACTAACATCATTAGATTACTATTCACCATTAGATATACTCTGAGCTTCCATGATTTAGACACTTTTCAGCTTCTCATTTTCTTTTGGGATCTACTAACTTGTTGATTTGATGCTCACCATTGATCTTCAACTGCACGATTAAACACACATTATAAATCTTGGACCCACTATCTTCATCAATCGTCATGCACCATTATATCTTTGTATGGACACCTGATATCTTGCCACTTGTTATCCACACATTCATCCTTAAAACATTTGAATTTAAATGGTTATTTCATGAGGCTTAAACTTGACATCTGTGCACATGTTCCAAATTGTTGGTTCAACTCTGGAAACTTATATTTTTAGATAGAGAACTCATCAAGATATGGAATTTGTAGGGGACCTTCTTGGCATGAAAAGCACCATGTCCATGCAACTCTTTGACCCTAGTAAACTTTTTGAGTGTATCTAGAAAATGTGTAACCAGGCTAATCTATTTGCTTTTACATGATGTGTTGTGATGATCTGGTTCTTCTAGGCTATGTAAGAAACCATTGTCTCTTTAGAAGGCTCCAATGATCTTCTAAGACTTTGTACAACCTGATTCATGCCCTTGAATGCTTAAAACACTATATGAACCTACTGGTATTTTTCACTTTACAATCCTAGACCTATTTCTAAGCCTTTTGATCACTTACTCAATCAAGAACTCTACTCAGCTGATCACTCCATACCAAGACCTCTAAAAACTGATCCATCTAGGCAAATTTCCATATGTAGGCCAAAATTGGCCAACAAAAATACAATTAGAAGAACATACCTTACGTATACGTATATGTATATGCTAATAGGCTCATATATACCTATATTCACATTTATCATACTATTATTCATAAATACATAGCTTATTATAGTGTTATATTCACTAAAAAAAATTTGTTTCACATGCCATATATGATAAGTAAAATCATGCATATCATAAAGCTTAATATAAGATAATGAAAGACTACATTGAGCTCTTTAAATTAAAACTATTTAAGGATTTTGATATACTATAACTACAAATATATGCCTACTATCTTTTACATACCAAATAAGGTTTTCAACAATCCTTTGTTAGAATACATCAACTATCAATTTTAATATTGGAATATTAATAAACAAACCATCTAGTTCAAGTTGAGGTTATATATTTTCCTTGTCAAATCATTATTTAGTTATGACTCCCCAACATCTATAGTTTCTTATATTTGGTTAAGTTTATTACTCTACATCTATTAGGTTTTTTTAGTTAGTTCCACTTTAGTGCTGGAGCTTCTCACCAACAAGCTAACGTGTTGGCCCTATCACATGAGAGGTAAGTCTCACACACTCACCTAAAGTGTGAAGTGAAAGACTAGTTCCCAAAGGCTTTGTAGCACAATGTTATATGTTTGTTCACCTTTTATAACATAATTCTTAAAAGGTTATTCAACACCATAAATATACTACTATTATCCTTAATGTCCTAGATTTAACTACCACTTATAACTAGGATCACCATTACTATTTAACAATAGTGATAAAAGAAAAAGATACCAACGACTTAGAAATAAACATCTATCATCCAACATCTAGAATATTTTATCACGTGAAACACAATATGGAAAACACTAGTTTATTATTAATTGCTTACTGAATTATAAGACAATAATGCTATATCTATTCCCCAAATGTCCCTCATGCAAATGATTACAATAGGAGTTTTTATACTTTTTTCCCTGACCAAGTGTCATAATTATAATTTTTATGAATAAATGTCACATGGAATCCAAAAAAACTATGAGTCATGGCTCTTATAATGAGTTATTCTTGTAGACTCGGGTTTCTATACCCCTAGATCCTTGTTCTATGTTATATTTTAACGACCAAGTGTTCTATTCCTTGTGGGATAGTATAAAACCTTTGATGAATGGAGTCAAAGTGTCCCATTTGATTTATTCTTAATAATTCCCCCCAAATCCCTCACGATCCACTTCCCACATGATCCCCTAGTCTTATAGTTCTATTTTGTGTCCTCTATTTTTGAGTCCCTCATGACACATTCTCTCTTAACTAGGTCTCCTGCACCATTGTCCTTACACATCCAACAAATTCTATGCCATGACACTTTTATGCCATGATCCTTATGTTCCTTGATAGAATTTCATCAAAATAGATAATGCTCCTTCCACACTATGTGCCAAAATAGAATAATACTTGGTCAAAATTTAGGGGCTAACATCATCCCACATTATGCTCTTAGTCCATCCCAGATTAAGCCGTATTAGCACCTTCCAAAAATTCTGGCCCCTTCTACTCGAGTTCCTTATTTATCCCATCCCAATGAGATAATGCATTGAGGAATTTGGTGGTTATTCTCTCATTAGCATCTTTTGATTCTTTCAACTCCTTAGGTTGAGTTATAGTCTTGGTCTTTTTCATATATTCATCTAGGATTGTGCTGGCTTCCTTCTAGATGTCTTTTGATTTGGAGACTGCCTTATCAATCTATCCTCAGAGTATGAGAAAACTTGAATTTATCTATTGATGATGGTACTTTAATGGCATCTTCCATCATCTTAACATCCTTGAATGATTTCATGCACTTAATGTGGTCTTTTATTAAAAAGGCAACATCACGCGCTCGTTGCCTTAAGACTTCTTCATCATAGATATGAGCCTTTAATATTTTATTCAGGCATGCTAAACATGAAAAAATGTCATTAAAAATGGGGATAACCTCCTTGAATCTCTCTAAAGTGATATTTAAAATGTCTACTATTATGGTGAACAATTCCATCATCTCTTTCCCCTTATCTCTTGGCTTGGGGCACTCCTTGTATTTCTTGAGCAAAAGTTCTATCAGGGTCTCTAATTTCTTGATGGCATCCCCATATAGTGATACACCATTTGTAAGTGCCGATTCCTATTTAAATTTTTTTTTATAAAGGTTTAAAACCCTTACTTTAGCCTTAGTGGCCTCTTATATTTATTTATTTAAGGAGGCCACTTCCTCGATGAGTGCTTGCTTTTCTACAACTACTTTATTATACATCTTTATGACCTTGGCATGATTTATCTCTATAGTGCATGTATCATAATCAAACAAGATATTATTGCATATTATTTCCATGCCAAATTAAAAAAATGTGGCACTTACCATGATTAGAGTGAGCCTCTATAGATCAATTTTGATGAGGTCTAGCAGTCTTGGAGCATCTGAGCCAAAAAAAATACAATGTAAAGGAATATCAAATTAGGGATCCTCACTATATATCTATATAAGGAAGGAAACCTACTTTTTTTTTTGAGGTCATGTCCTTGTTGTATAAGAGTGACCAAAGATAGAAAACCTTATCTTTTATGTTAAACTAGTAACATTTATGCATAGTGGACAACTCTCTCTATTCTTATTCTTCTTTAGCTAGTCCCTTCCCCCTTTTTGGGTCTCATTTAATCTCATCATCTTGATGGCTTCCTAAGGCCATATCACTCACTCCCACTCCACAAATATCAAGTTGATCACCATATGGGGCATCTTGTACTAGGGATGGTGTCTTCTTGAAGTTTAATCCCAAACTATGAATCTCTACCTAAGAGGGGAATTGTTGGGGTGCTCACCTTAGAAGATGTTGTGGGGTTGACCTTGTGGTAGTCCTTAGAGATGGTGGAGGCAAAGGTGGTCATGGAGGTGGAGAAAGTGGGTGAGTTGGTTAAGGAGACAAAGGGTTTAGGGTAGGTGAGTTAGGAGTAGAATGAGTAGGGGAAGGTGAAGTAGGAGGTGAAGTTTGAGGAGGGGATTGAGATGGATGAGGTGGTAAATGTGAAGGTCAAGGTGGAGGTGGATGTGAATTAAAAGGGTGAGAAGTAGTGGGTTTGGAGGGATACACCTCCATCATCTTCTATTGTTTTTATTGGGCCTACTGGCTATTTGAATTGGTGCTTGGCTCTGTACACTTCCTTTGTGGCTATAGTGCCTGGGGAAGCCTCTCCTTAGGGTCTCTATCTTGAGGGTACTAGAAGGGGCATAACATATAGAAAAATTTATGGACTTGATCCCTGATCAAGATATCCTTAAACTTGATATTGGTTAAGTTAGTTTCCCCCCTCTTCACAAAGGCCTTTTTGCCTGGAACCACATACATTTTTCTAAGGGTGTGGCACTCTACATCTATTTGATCCACCTAGAGAATGTTTGGTTATGCATCATATATAAAGTTGATAGAATCGATGAAGTATCATGCAAAGAAGGCATATAGAAATTTAAGCCATGCTGAAATCTCTCTCGAAGGATTCATGCGAATGTGCATTAGGAAGTAATGTTGCTTTACAACAAATTTTGTTTGGTCTGTAGCCAAAGGGGGCAAATCCTTTGGGATGCACCATTCAATTTTAAAAGCTACATTCATCCCATTGAACCAATACTTCATCTTCATCTTTTAATATGGGGTAATGTGTTGGGGATAGGTAAATGCTTTGAAGCACTTGGTGGGGGACCTGTGAGTGGGGGTACACCCACTTTAATGAACTTGAACTATAATTAGGCACACTGATCTCATAAAAAACTAAATAAAATAATTTATCCCTAAGGAAACATATAATTTGGAGTTTTTTGGGCCTTCTTCACATCCTTAGTTATCTTCTAGGCTAAATATAGTGCCCATTTATACTTTGTTCCCTGAGAGACTTGGTGAGCAATGTGTAGGTGGGCTATGTCTACCTCCTTCTATCGGTTGGTCCCTCTGACCTTGGTAGAAACAATCTATGCTATGAATTTGAGGCTGGGATCTTGTAGGTTCCTTATGTGCATTACATTCCCTTACTTCTAGTATATAAGCATCATGGTGGTCTACTGAATCTCCTCTATATCAAATAAGTCATCTAGGACATTCATCTATGAGCACTGAAGTCTTGTGACTTTACTGATCTTTTTTAGGGTGATATTCATGTTACACCCCATGAAGTGGATATAGTCCTCATGTATGTGTGAGAGGAGGAACTAAACTACCTTAGTAGGCTTGTTAAAGTAAAGCAACTCAAAATTTAGAAGAGGATTGCCTTGTTTAGCTAGTTCTTAATCAACATGTCATAGATCACTTGATTTCTTATGTTAGTAGTCTAAAATTGGTAGTAATTTTTTAGTTCTACTTCATTCCTAAACTGGTAGTGGTTGTAATCAAATATTGTGGTAGTTGACATCTTGGAGACCTAGTTATCAACACACAAGACTGACTTTGGGTATTGCATCTCCTCTATCAAAAGAGATGGAGGGGGAGATGTTGGGGCATTCTGCACTGATGACATCTACACCTACTTTCCTTTCTTCACCATCTTTTCTTCTTGCATGATCTCTCTTGATTATCCTTCTACACATTCTCTCAAAACTCCTACATATTGTACTTGTTTTTGTCTCTATTGATTCTCTAAAGCCTCTTCCCTAATAAGGAACCAATCTTCTCCACTCACCTCTTCCTCCTCTAGTATGGTTGGAAGATTCTTGAGTCTTTTGGAATTTTTATTCAATTACATTACCCTTTTTGGTGCTTGAAGGTTAATCCATGGCCATCCCATGTTTCCAAATGAATACACAATGGTAGACCAACTTATTTTGGCTCTCAAGCTTTATGCTTCAACAATGATAGACCTGTAACCTGCAACTTCAAAGATTCCTACTTTGATACACCAATATAGACTTAAAATCCTCTCTTTTTACCTAAAAACAACCTTTATGACTTTTCCAATCTTCATAAACACTCTGTTCTACTCAATATTGAAGGAATTTGATTGTGTCATGGTCTCTGGTTCTTAGGTTGATTGTTTGTTCTTTGTACTAGCACTTGGAAGATTTATGTAAGGTAAAGTGAAAAATAACTTTACCCTCATATTTATAGGCTCCTGAGGGGGGGTTTACCCTCATTAATCCTTCCCTCCCCTTATCACTTCTATCCATAAATGTAAATATTTTAACAACCTTCATACTTTGAATCTTGTATTAAGCACTCAATGCCTTAACAATTTTATCCCATCATTCTATTCACATGATTCTCGCCATAACTAACCTTGTCACAGTAATGGTCCATCCCTTCTCGTGCCTTTCTTGGAAGTGGATGATAATTGTGTCCCACCTTTCTGGTATAGTAGAAGATAATTGTCACTCAAATGACATGAACGTTTTATAGTGCTTTTGAAGTGCATTGAATAAATCATGCACCCTTAATAACTTGCGTGCCATAGATGACTCTTATGCCTTTGGTACTTACATACCCACATGTCTTACATATCCAATTTAACTTTGAACTTATTATTATTGTCTCATGCATGATGCCTTACCCCACACTAAAAGGGGTTTGTGGTCCTCCATAGAAATACACTAAACATAAAAACTCAAAATTACATTAAAGAAACACACACCTCAAGGGAAGCACTTTTTATTGAAAGTAGTAAATTCTAACCTAATCTCATTAAGCCTTATTGATTACAAATGTTTAGTTAAATAGAATCATAATAAGGTCGAAGCTGACTACCATTATAATGCCCCGAGAGGAACTAACCATCCATTCATTTTAACTGACAAGCCCCGATAGGTTGAATGCTATGAACTATGAACATACCATCCCAATGGATGTGGAGCTTCCTAGGGTGGCATGCAAACTTGGAATCATATAATAAAACTTTCATGCTTGGAGAAAAGATGTTGTTCCTTGGATGGTGATCATGCCACACTTTTTGTTTGTGTTTCTCAACATCCTGACTTCAATGGGTAAAAAATTGATTCTCATCTAATTTCATTAAAACATCAAACTAGGCTTTCAAAGAGGCTTTATCATATAGGTTTACCATATGTGATATCTAGAGAGATGGGACTAGGAACTCCACTAGTATGACTACTTGTTTTCCATACACTAAGTTGAATGGTGTACTTTTATTGAGGTGTTTGTATGTAGTTTGGTAGGCCCAAAATACTGTAGATACTTTGTCATCCTAATCAGTCCAACCAACATTATAAATTTTTGTTAAAGTAGTGAAAAGGATGTTATTAAAATCTTTCATAGTTCTATTGGCTTGCGGGTGGTCTGGTGTCATCTTGTAGTGCCAATCATGAACTCAACCAACAAGATATGAATAATCTCATTTAAGAAATGGGTTCCATGATCACTAATAAAGCTTAGGGGATATCCAAATTGTGTTATAATGTTTTCCTAGATGAATTGCATGGTAGTTATTATAGTACAATATTTTTTTGGTGCTACTTTAACCCAGCATGTGAGGTAGTTAGTTGCTACAATTATGTACCAAGAGCCCATTCATCATCCTGCTAGAGTTATGGGTCCCAAAAAATCAATAGACCAATTTTTAAATGGCTCCTGAGAAGGAATAGGTTACAATGGCATAACATCTCTCTTATTTGATTTTCTTATGCATTGGTAGACATCACATTGCCTAACATACACCTTTGTATCTTTGAATAAAGTTGGCCACTAGAGTCTGAGTAACACCTTGCATGTAGTAGCCTTTCTAGCTTAGTGTCCTCTAACAATACCATCATGGACTTCTTGTAACACCTCAGGGTGCTCATGTTGCATTACACAATGATGAAGCACCTCATCATGATCTATTTCATAAAGATCTCTTGTTATGAGTTGATAAGGTGTGATGTAGACCATAAGTTGCTTTTTTTCCTATGGAGTGAGGGAGTTAGGCACATAGATAGTGTTGAGAAATGTTACAATATCCTCTAGCTCTTTAGGTACGTGAGTAACTCAAAACAGTTATACATCAAGAAGATCATCTTCTATGGCATGTGAGGGTTCTCCATTTTTAATTTAGGATAAATGATTAGGTCCATAGTTGGTCTTTCTGGGCTTTACTACCACAAAAAAGTAGAATTCTTGGAAGAGGAAAATCTAGTGGCAAATTCTCCCATGTAGTACTAGTTTGTTGACAAGATACTTAAAGGCCTCATGGTCTGTATAGAATTTAAATGGAGTGGTCAGAAGGTACTACCTAAACTTTTATAAAGTGTAAACCATAGACAAAACTTTGTGCTCGATGGTGGTATAGTTCTTTTTAGCCGATGTCAACTTCCTACTAATAAAGTAAATCAAGTGATTTAAGTGTCCTCCATCAGGTTGTGTAAGTATCATGCTGACTACCATCCCAGATGAATCAACATGGACATGAAAAGGCTTTATCCAATCATGGAATTGTAAGATTGGAGTGATAATTAACCTTTCTTTGAGTGTTTGAAAAGCTATTTTTCAATAACTAGTCCATATAAACTATTCATTATGTTTTAAAAACTATTCTAGGGGCACTGCAATCTTGGCATAACCTTGAATGAAATTTATATAAAACCCCATGTGCCCTAGGAAAGTTCATACCTCACACTGAGTCTTGGGTACTGGCAGTTGGAGAATCACAAAGACCTTAGTTGGTTCTACCAGGAGTCCTTCCTTACAAATAATATACCCAAAAAGTAAACCAAAAGGTGTCATGAATAGGCACTTATTCAAATTTAATAAAATTTATAGCACCCTACAACACTCAAGCATGAGTCTTAGATTAGCACAGTGGTCCTTGACCAACCCATATACCGTCCAGTCATTCAAGTACACTTGGAGGAATTAATGAATGAAATCTTTGAAAGCCTCAATTACTATCCATGAAAACATGACTAGGGCATTTTTCAACATGGAAGGAATGATGGTATAGGAAAAATATCCCCATTCAGTGGCAAAATTAGTCTTGGATTAGTCTTCCTCAGCTATCTAGACTTGGTGTTACCCTGAGAACCCAACTGTAAAAGAATATACTTCATAACTGACAACACCTTCTAGGATTTCCTCTATAAAGGGCATTAGAAAAGGATCTATCATATAGGATGCATTTGTGACATGATAATCCACACAAATATGGATATGCCCATATTTTTTGATACTAATTACCATGGGACTAACCCATTTAAATTCATTAATGGGAGTAATTACTCTAGCATGGAACATGCTATTGATCTCTTCTTTCACTCATGCCTAGAGGTTAGAGTTCATCTTGTATGGTCATTTCTTCATGGGGCAAGCACCGTCAATTAAATTTATGTGCATCTTTCCTAGAGAAGGGTGAAATCCTTTTATTTCTCTATAATTCCTTGGAAATACATCCTGATATTCTTTCAACAACCCAAAAATCTTTGAAATTTCTATGTTAGTCCAATAATTTCTAATTGTAGCCATCTTTGGCTCTTGCTTCATGCCAATGTTACATTGAATAATTTGAATGGGCCTATGATAAGGGATGTCTATTGGATAACTTATGTCTCAAATATTTTATGAACTAGTACTTGTAGGGACATCTAGGTGGTTAGTTAAGGGGTCGAGTGAAGTAGATCCTTCACCTTCATCTACTTGGAAGACAAGATTTTGCTTTCCCCGATGGATATATTCACGCTATTCTTCACTAAGAATTGATTAGGTGGGAGGCTCAATGAATAAATACAAGTGTTCTTTAGGTTCTTGATGAATATGCTATAGGTAGTCTTTGATGGGACTTGGGTCTCCAATGATTTCTTCAGACATGGCTTGAAAGGTGAGGCACAAGTCCATATTCAGTGAGGAGTAAGATAGCACCAATGTCATGTTACCTTTTACTAACTACCAAAACCTTATACCCATGTGCCTCTCTTCATGAATATACCATTCTCATGCCCAAGTGCACAAAGTCTCATAGAATGCATGCACCTAGAAGTACTTTGGTAAGAATGTGTTCTCAGTCTACCATATTATCTCACAAGCCTCAATGTGAGGTTTGGGTGCTTGCAATCCATTGTAGTTAAGTGTTCCCTTGACCTTATTATCATGATGAAATATGTGGTAAAGAGCATCTCATACTTGATCTCAGTACAAAAGGTTCTCTTTATGAGTACGCCACCATCTAGTAGTGGTACCATAAAAACCATGATCGAATGACCTCATTCATTCATATATTCTTAGTATCATAGAATTCTTTGAGATGCTGGATAAAGTCACGTACCTCCATTTGGCCTTAGAATCATGGGGTTTCATCAAGTCTTTCTACTGGTGGTCCCACTAGTGTTCCTCTCATTTCTAAGCCCATGAGCTGCACAAACTTATGACATTTAGGAAGCTGACATGGGATGATTTCTCCTTTTTTTATGGTGCTACACAACCTTCCAATGAGATCATAGTTGCCATGGACCCAATATTTACAATAAATTCTAATAGTATTTGAAATTGACTAGTTATCCATCCATCAGAGAATACCATCTAGTGTTAGATCATGTTGTTCATAATTTTAAGTAGTAACATTACGCAAGTGGTTGATATCTTCATCAACATTTACGAACTTGATATAGGGAGGTCTTTATGCGTGGTCTAAATGTATTAATACACACTGATCAATATTCTCAAAATTAATGTATTAGTTTTTAAAGCTTAAGTCTACATGGTTCTCATGGCATCAAGGCCTTCCTAGTAGGGTTGGATAGTCATTAGTTTTTGCTAAATCTAAGACCTCAAAATCTACTTTGAAGGGAACCCCAAGTATTCCAATGATGACATTCTTGAGGACTTTGATAGGATGAACTTGAGTCTTATTTGCCATAAACAAGACATAAGGATAGGGATGCAGGGATGGAATAGACATTTTTTTCAAAGCATCTTTAGGGAGAACATTAAATTTTGCACTAGTATCTACTAGAATATTCTAGATAACCCTTTTATTGATAACAAGATTAACCAATATCTCTCCATCAACTAGGGGATTAGAGGAATTAGGAGTTTATTGATGTTGAGCATGATTTAAATAGTGATATTCACTTTGTTGACTAAGGTGAGGGTGGAATTCTTTTGGTAAGTGGGCCTAACTTTTAATCCAAGTGCTAAATTGGGGAATAATGTCCTCATCTAGTATACGCTTACATAGTTCTTGGAAATTATCCCGTAACACTGGTTAAGGTTCAACTTCATTTTGCATTATGATGTGCTATGTCCTATCCTTATCCTTGAGCTATTGAATCTTGACTTGGATTTCTTGTACAAGTGCTATTATATCCTGAAGGACATCCTTTTGTTGTTGAGCATTAGTGTACTTCCTAGCTCATGGTTTTTCCCAATGTACCTTCTCGACTGGGTTGGTCATAGATTGAGTCTATCCCCCACTACAAGTGGTGATATTTAATTATTTCACTATTGGGGTGGTTGGTCATGCATGCCATTGTCGTTTGTATATTTGAATCATGCTGGCACCCTTTTCATTATATTCCTTAGTGATAACCAAATATAGATTAAAACATTCTTCTAACCAATGATCCTTTTTACAAAAAGCACACGTTGGGTATTTTAGGCAATCCCATTGATAATGGTCTAGTGACCCACATTTTTAGCAAGTCCTAGGTGGAAATCATTCACCTTGTCCATACCCTCTCCCTCACCCATGATATCTACCATTGTCTTGGGTATTAGCAACTGAGGTTTGATGCATGCCATGCGCTTGAGCTTCATGGATGTCACTGATCAATCAATAGTCATTAGTGTCATGGGTATAGGCATCACAAATCTTAAAATACTCAAAAACCTTAGTGTTCATAGCCCATTACAAAAGAGGGCAAGAATGGACATCATGATCTTCATGGTAGTATTCACAGGGTTATTTTAGTACTGCATGGATGTTCTTGCATGGAAAGATGTTCCTTGTATGCCCTTTAATTTCATAGTCGGTACACCAAACACCATTGTATGTCTCATGTGCATTATTTTCCATCAAAATTTTAAGATGTGATGCAATGGATGCTATCTATTCCTCCATAAAGGGACTAATCTTGGTATCCATGCTTCTAACCACTTCAATGTGGAGGGCAGCTTCAAGAGCCTCACGTACACTAATGAAGGTTCTTTGTGAGAGAGTCTGATGGAAAGGTAACAATAATCTTTCCAAAAACCATTGTGCATGCTAAGTATGATTTATTTCATTTGATAATTTATAAAACAAGGTTTTGAATCATGCATCATACTCACACATGCTCTCTGTATGTCCTTGCTTTATGTCCTTCAATGTTGCTATACTTTGCTGCTCAAACTCAAGAATGCCAAATTCTTGTAGGAAGGCTACTTTGAGCTGGTCATAGTCAACCACTAATTATTGAGGGTCAAACTTTTCATACCATTTGTGCACATACTCTAAAAGCATGGTTACAAATTATGTAGCCTTTTGTTCAGAAGATGTGATGCTGTGTGCTCTCCAAATTAATTTGTACTTGTGGACATACTCAACTGTATTCTCTAATCCTCGATATTTAAGTAAATGAAATATCATCTCATAGTAGACCATAGTAGGTTATTGAGTGGGTGGTTACTAGGAAGATCCAACTCTAGTTCCATGAGGGGTTCCACTTCCACCTATGCCTCCCGCTAATCCTCCTTCAATGCTTCTAGTAGTAGTGCCCATGGGAAGAGGCATGGTAGAGGGTTGGTTTCCCAAGTTTGGGCGTATACTCTAGATTTGAAGGCTAGATCCACCAGGCATCCCAAGCTATGCCATATAATTCCCTTGAAGAGGAAAAGATAATGTAGATTCTCAATAATTTCCTAATGGCCTAGTTTTAATTTCTTGTACCTATTTAATTTCTGACTCTATACTATCTGTATCCTAATTTTATATATGTATTCTATCTGACTCAAAGGCATGAACATGCACTATGGTGGGGGATCCTAGTTGATTTAGACTTGCTTCCTTGATTCTTTAAGTCCAACTCAGTTATCTTTTATAGGATAGAAGTGGCAAAGAATGCAGATAGAAAGTGATGGGTCCCTCATGCATATCTACCTACCTACAAATCTTCAAAGCATTCCTCAAGGTTTCTTGATCTCTTCCCATGCCACTAAATCCTATGATACTCTATTGAGATTCATCATAATTTTTTTCCATAATGCTCACTGGCTTGCTACCATGTTGAACCCACAATCTTCAATCAACCTCTAGTCTCCCCTTCCAAATATGTAGCTCATGCACATGAGATTTTAACCCTCCATGGGTAGAGTCTCCAATCCAAGGTTAACAATTAACTTCTTAATTTCAAAGGCAAACAATGAGATATAACATCCCATTGGATCCTATAAAAATTTGAATTTTGATTCCTTAGGAAATGAATAGGTGGTCACAACACACTCTAAAATGTAGCTGTTCTGAATGCCTCTCTACCAAAAGTTAACTCCTCACATCTAGGGAACTCCAAGTCATGCTAAACTCCTTTTCCATTCAAGTGTCCACGGCTACCTTCATCTAAGATTTTGGGATCATCCTTGAGCATATGCTAATATCCAAACATGCAAGAGAATTGGGACCTCAAAAAAGAAAGTTTAATATAAAGAACTATAGAGATTCTAATCTACCCACTATCATGCAGAGATTCTTGGTTCAAGATACATAACCACAAAATTGTATTCAACACTGGTAACCCATTCTTCAATATTCTCTAATGTAATGCACTCAAAATTTTTCTCATGATTGTGCTCTAACTACTTCAGGTCCTGACAATGGAACTAACATGTTGGGTTCTTTTAGTTAGTTCCACTTTGGCGTTAAAGCTTCTTCCCAACAAGCTAGCGTGTTGGCCCCATCATGTGAGAGGTAAGTATCATGCACTCATCTAAAGCATACAATAAAAGACCAGTTCTCAAAGGCTTTTTAGCACAATGTTATATGTTTGTTCATCTTTAATAACATAGTTCTTAAAAGGTTATTCAACATCATTAATATACTAGTATTATCCTTATTGTCCCAAACTTAAATACCACTTATAACTAGGATCACCATTACTATTTAACAATAGTGATAAAGAAAAAGATGCCCATGAATTAAAAATAAACATCCATCATCCAACACCTATAATATTTGATCACTCATAACACAATATGAGAAACACTAGTTTCTCATTAATTGCTTATTAAATTACAAGACAATAATGCTATATCTATTCTCTAAAGGTCCCTCATGCAAATGATTATAATAGGGGTTTTTATACTTGCTTTGCCCTGATCAAGTGTCATAATTCTAACTATTATGAATAGATGGCACATGGAATCCCAACAAACTAAGATTCATGGATCTTATAATGAGTTATTCCTACAGATTTGGGTCTCTACACCCCTAACATCTAGCTCTATGCTATATTTTTGTGGCCAAGTGTTCCATTCCTTATAGGCTAGTATGAAACCTTCGATGAATGGGGTTTAAGTGTCCCATTTGATTTGTTATTCCTAAATACCCCCATGTTCCTCATGCTCCACTTCCCATGCGTTCCCCTAGTCTTCCACTTTTGTCTTGAGTCATTTATTCTCAGGTCCTTTGTGACACATTCTCTCTTGACTAGGTCCTCTCACACTGGGTCTCTTGCACCACTGTCCTTCCACACTTGGCAAGTTCCATGCCACAACACTTATGTGAAATCATTCTTCTACACCATGATGGACTTGCATCAAAATAGACAATGCTCCTTTTGTGTCGTACGACAAAATGGAACAATACTTGGTCAAAATTTAGGGGCCAACATCATCTTATTATAAGATCTATTTTCATCGATCCTTTTGCATGAAATATATTAATATTTAAATATATACTCATGTATAAGTCTATTTTTATGAACACACATCCTAAGGTACATTTAAGAGTTATATATATATATATATATATATATATATATATATATATATATATATATATAAGAGTTTATATATTCTCATAAAACATACTACCATTCTCCTATGCTACACAATGAATTTCATATGCTTGCTATGATAAGATATAACCTATCCATAAAACCTATTATAATATGATGGAGGTTATGCTAAGCTATTTTTGCTTCATTTACTAACCAATAACTATATTGAATCGGATTGGTAGGTTTGAGCTAGGAAAAATATTCTGTAAACTAATACATAGTTAACAAAGAGATAATATAGTTTATTAATGACTTACTCTCAAATTCATTCCAACATATATTTGATAAATCTACCTATACTTGAATCAAGGTAAAGTGTTATTCACAAATGGTTAACTGGATTCTTAAAAGATGTTATAGGTATCATTGCATATATTTGATTTGATTTAATATCAATATAAATCACTTCTCTCTCTCTATATATAGTTATTAGATCGCCCAATAAGTTTGGTTAAATATGGTGCTATTGTATAAAGTCATAATGCCCTTCTCCCCCTCACCAAAATGTATAAGCCACCCAATTCAAAGTAAAAAGATATAATAGTATTCAGCTAAATATACAGGTTGATAATGACTTTAATATGTTATATTCATATATTATCAGATCACTGCATATTTTATTTACACAGGCCATGAATGTCTAGGTTAGCATTGTTCAATAAATATACACAACTAGCTACATAGATTACTCTACAATCCTTAAGTGGTTCACTGGGTATTTCCTAAACTTAATAGATCACCTAGTTCTAAGTTTAACAAATCACCACTCTCAATTTGATCTTGGTATTTTATCATAATGTAAATTCTTTTTCTTTTGTTTTTCTAGATTTCCAAGTATTATTTATCCTTTGAATTCATGTTTACTGATGGGTCACTACCCAACATACAGTCTGGTAATTCTTTTTTATAGTGTAATATTTCTATAAAACACTGAGTCGATGCTATACTACACTATACTTAGTAAGATATGAATATATGCTACTAATATTCATATTGACTTAAATAAATATTAAATAGTTCACCAATTCAAAATATCAAATATTTGTTATGCCTTAGGTTTACTAATATTCCTAAATATTTAAACCGCCCACTCATACAATTATATAATAGACGTCTAGATCACTATAATCACTTAATTCACTATTATATGTTATTGGTTGTCTATGGCATGGATGGAATCTACTGGTGTCTCTTTTTTTGTCTATTGGTTAAAAATATATCCTTTAACAGTCCATCATGTGTATATAGTTCCATGTTTGTTATACAGTTCATTGTATCTAAACACACAAAGTTTCATAGAGTCATGACATTGCCTACATTTTTCATACTATAGTAATAGTAGAAGATTACATAGAAAATAATTAGCAACACCTACTTGGAATTTCCTGCTATTCTTTTGTTGGATTGCTTATCTTTTTTCTTCTCTCACTACATCCTTTCTTTCTCCTTCTCCTCTATGTATTATGCACCTCTTTTTTTTTTGTATATATTCATTCTTATTCTATATGAAAAGGGCACAAATTTTTAAGATTTTTCCTTTCATTATTATTTTTCTTTATTTTTCTCATTATTTTAATGAATATATATATTTTTTGTTTTTTCTAATTTTAAACCTCTTTATTTATTATTGTTTTTTATTTTTCCTCTTTTTGTGTATTTTGAGAATTTCCTTTATTTTTCCTATTTTCCCTTTTAAAATATAAATTATCATATTTTATTTCTTTTATTTCTAATTTTGATAATCCATATGCTTGCTAATTAAATTAGCTCTTCAAATATCATGATAGTTTAATGATAAATCAGTCAATAAATCCAAATTTAAATCTAATTATGAAAATCACATTTCTTTAAGCATTTAATGGTCACACACGTAAATCACGCAAGACAAATTCCATAAAATCATTAAACTATGTTAGCAACCATGTTAAACTATTTAGTGCAAATGGCATCAAAACACATTATGCTAAAAATTTATTATACATCTAACATGTGCTAGCTAATGTGGTGTGTGCAGGGTTCTAGCTAGTTTCTTTGCCATCTTACAACAACTCTATCTAAGTCACCTTCTCTAATGAATTCTCTCCATCCATCACACTCTAAAGGATGAGTTCTCATGTGTCAACCTCATAATAAGCAGGTAGTTAGACCATAACATCATGATATACATACATTATAAAATGTAAGTAAAATAAAAAATCAACATGTTCGTAATGTAAACATATACACTACAACTAACTCATAACAATGTAATCATGTAACCTAAACAATATCCAACTATTCCATAATAACATATATCTCAAAGCTTAGTCAAAGTAACCCAAATCAAATTTGTCAACTATAAATATCCATATATAATCAAATAATTTTCTTAGCGAGAAATCGAGATGTAACATCCTTCCTCCTAACGCCATTCATCATCTTAGATGACTCTTATTCAAACATAAGTTCTAAATTAAAAATATTATTTAGCAAAAATATATCATAGTATCTAATCAAGCAAATAAATATAGAAAATGATTGTAGAACTCATCATAGTCCTCCTAAGTAGCACTATACTTAGAGTATTGGTCCCACTGGAGCTTGCACTATGATATCTCTCTATTATGCAAATAAAATTTATGAGTGTCAATTACCCTAATTGGTTCTACCATAACCACCCCAAGATCTAGAACCTATAAAGCATTCCAATCCAACACATGCATAGGATCAACTATATACTTTTTAAAATAGAAAACATAGAAGATATTATGTAATAGAGTTAGGGATGGTGGAAATATAATCCTATATGCTAAAGGATTGACCACTTCTAACACCTTGAAGGGTCCCACATATCTCAATGATAGTTTCGCTAACTTCTCAAATTTAATCAAGCTCTTATGTGTCTTAACCCATAAGAACACTTTATCACCTACTAAAAACTACCTATTTGTCCTGTTCAAATTAACATAACTCTTCTACCTATCATTAACCTCAACCAATCTCTGCCTAATTAATTTGACTTGCTCTTCCATTTCTGAAAGCATCTCAGGTCCAATGACTACCCTATCCTCTAACCTATCCCAATTGATTGGTGTCTTGCACATTCTTTCATATTGTGCCTCAAATAGTGCCAACTTCAAATCTGATTGGTATAAATTATTTTATGAAAACTCAACTAATGAAATATAAAATTCCCACTTGTACTACTGATCAATGCATTACATATGAAGAAGATCTAACACCTAATTAACTCTCTCAGTTTATCCATCAGTCTCTCGATGATATGCTGTGCTAAAATTTAGTTGCATATTCAAAGTTATATTTAGGGTTACCTAAAATATATAATTCATCTTTAGATCATGATACAAAATGATCTTCTCTAGGAATCCATGCAACCTATACACTTCCTTTACAAACCTCTTTGTAAGGCTAGGTGCATCATCTATCAAATTACCTAGTATAAAATGAGCCACCTTGGTTAGTTTGTCAATAACTACTAAGATCGTATCATGCTTGTTCTATGACATTGGTAAACTTTGGATAAAGTCCATACTAATCACTTGCCACTTCCATTCTAATATCATGTAGATATAACAACCCATCCATATGCACATGCTCAACTTTCACTCATTAACATTCTAGATAATGTTATATGGGTATGTGAATGGAGTTGGGGGATAATTCTATGGACATACCCTATAATACATACATATTATGGTTTATCATTAATGATCCATAGCGTGTATGTGTTATAATAATAATATGTACACGTTATTAAAATGAATAGGAATGCGTACAAATTATAGGAATGTGTATGCATTCCTCTATGTTTTAATAATGAGTACACATTATTAAAACTATAAAAAAAAACCCTCATCCCAATATATTCACATTTTCCTCATTCCCATTTGCATTTTGGTTTCAAGTTCACATTTGGCCCTGCAAGATTCAAGTTTTACCCTCCATTCACTAGATCGATGATGCTGTCGTGAAGAAGAGGTATGTTTTTTGTAGATTAAATCAATTTTTTTGATTTTTTTTGAATGTGAATTATAATTTTATTTTTTTATTTTTATACAATAGGTCAACATGATCCACATAACCCTTCACCTAATCCTTTGCCTTACCTTCCACCCAACCCTTCTAACCCTCCACCTAACCCTCCTATAGTTCCCCTAGATCCCCTAGGCAGCCAGGAGGAATTAATTCTTCACATAGTGGAGAAAAAAATTGAAATTGAGCAAATAATTAAGAGAATGAGGAAACCCACTTCCACAAACACTCATAATACCTATTTGTCTAATAACTTAGAGTTGGTATTAGTTAAAGTTAACTTGATAATGAGTCAAATTGATAGATGGAGGTCATATAGGGATAGTTAAAGGGCTTAATATGCTAATAAATTGTCAGCATCTGAGGTGAAGAACAAAAATATAACAAAAGATCAAATTTGTGCCTTATCTATCAACCTGACCACCAATGCCCTATTTCCCATAACAACCAAATGTTTTCCAATCTATTGATGCCAACACGATTTAATTAAGGCCAATTTTTGGGAGTGATGGTGGTTGGTGTTTGACTATCGCACTTGTAATAACCATGAGGTCTCTTTATAATTTTTGAGGAAACTCTATTGCAAGTTTTTCCTCAATAAAATTCTAAACTACTTTGACTATGGTGAGTTTCAACGCCAAGGGAAAAGCTTTGCATAAGATCGACTAGGTACACATCATGCATCTAATCAACCTGTAAGGATCCCTACCCAAAAACCAATTCATCAGGATATTCCCTCTATGGTGATAGATGTTATGGAGATAGACACTTTGGATGTGCTTAGTGAACTTATTGATACACTCATTCATCATATGAGTAGACTTTTAGAGACAGATGCTCAAGATACTCTAGTTAGTGGTCATACCTGACCCCATTGATGTAGATGTTGTGGTGCTATATGCATTGGACCTTCAGATGATGATAGTGGCACTTCAAGGGGCTTAGAGGATGTGGTCTTTATTGATGAGTTATTGGCACACACATTTAGTTCAGATACGTTGGGAGTCTCTACACACGTGCAGGTATCTTTTATACAAATTTAATTATAAATTTTAAGTTATATTTATAATTTAAAAAGGTAATAACTAATTTACATGTTTAAATTTAATAATATATATGTATTTTTTTTGTGTTCTAGGAGGAGACAATGCCTTTGACATCACAACTAGGTAGTGGGCCGACCTAAGCTACTACATCTATCTATCTCAGTACGACACATACATTTATAAAGGTAAAATTTCAAGTGAATCTTATATAATCTAGATGTTCATTCATACACCTTAATTGCATCCTTGGTAGATTTCATGTAAGAATATATATAAAATCCCAAATATAGTTTTGTTAGACTTTTTATTATTTGATGTATTAACATGGATTGGCATAACTTGTTAAAAACTCATCTTCAATCTCAACTACATTTTAATAACTTATGTAGTTTCCATAGCGGGTCAATCCCAATCAATAGGATTGGATGCATACACACACACACGCATGCACGCGCACACACGCACACACACACACGCACGCGCGCGCACACACGCACACACACACACACAATTCATTTGATAATTTTTTTTGGTATAATATATTTCTATCAATTTTCCAATTGATCCTAGCATGTCTTCATCAATATTCACACCACTCCTTTCTTTTAAATACTAGCCTTATAGCTAGATAATTGATTCCTTGTTATCCTAATCATATATAGCGATTCAATATATATGATCAATATCAAAAATGGTCATAGCTAGAAATTCAATTCCCATCTTGATTCCAGTCAAGCATAATAATTTCATCTCTATGGAGTTATAAATTTAGATGGCATAGCCTCTTGATCCCATTGTACCTAGTCAATTCCATTGGTTTATTAGGAGAGTATCCATTAGATACCATTGGTTTGTTGGGAGAGCGTCGACTATAAACTATGGCTTATATGTATATGGCATAGGACTTGTGACCATATACAAATAGGGGACCTCAACTCCATATAGATAGATGGGGTTGAGTGGTTTGTTAGCACCACCTACTTAGGGGGCCCAAAGACCTATTATATCTAGTTGGGGGAGAGGTTCTATTTATATCCATTAATGTAGAGCTATATCAACTTCTATACCAAAATATACTTATATCTTTAGTATAACCCCCTTCAAGTACTCAAACAATAGCATGCTCTCATTCCACAACTTATGGACACAATGCTCTGTCAAGGTTATGTATAGGGGATCAAGATTACAAAGTTTCATTAAATTCCCATGGTTAAATCTCTCAAAAATTCCCAAAGATCACTAATCTAGGGTTTTTCATTCCATGTACATACTCTCCAAAGGAATAATTTGAGCTCCCCTCTAATATTATTTTGTTGAAAACATACTAATGACATCTAAAACATACCAATTTGACCTTTTCATCGAAGGCCCCAAGTCTTCATTGTACTTATTTTCCACATTTTCCCAAGTAGGAATATAAGGCCTACTAGGCATAATTCATGTTCTTAAAGATTATTTTTCCCCTGTGACCTTATTGCTCACTCTGGACCCCACTCTCACACATAATACTGACGTTTGGCCATTTCTCCTCCCATAGACTTACCCCAACCTTTGAACCACCTTCAACACTTGAAGTAGGGAAGCCATAAATTTAGTTATCATAAATGTCATTGAATTATTTTAAATTTATATGCTGTGTGTAAAGAGGGTTTGCGGTTACAAGTTTGGTGGATTGGCATAATTGATCCATCTTTTTACTCCTCACCAAAAGTTTTGTCATAATATCTTCTACCTCCAACTAGTGACTTTGCCTCCAGAACTAGAAAGTGAAAATACACCACTTTGAGCTCATACATATAGGCAAATTACACATTTTCCAAGAACCTTGACACCCACTTCCACCCGCAAGTGAATTTTCACTACTGTTTCAGAGCATGGAAACACTGATAACAAATGTTGTCAATGTTGAAACTATGATCTTGGAACTCAATTTTGGGTACTTTTTGGCTAATAAATGGAAATTACAACACATTAAAATGGGTGAATAACATTTATGAATAGGTTCTTTACCTACCATCTGGCTAGATGACAAACCCACCACCAATTCTGGGCTCAATAACGTCCTTCCCAATATAAGAAAGAGGCTGATTTTAAGACTAACTTCAGGCATGCATAAAACCAATATTGTAAGTCATATGGAGGAACCATAAGATCCATAATTTTTATGGGAAATTCCTCTAATTTTAACTCAAATCTAGTCTAAATAACCTCTAAGAGCAATTCATGCCAGAGGTTTTAGTAAAGGGTCCTAAAATGCAAATTTTTGGTAGTGAAGAGACAACTTCTTGACCTCCAACTAGAAAATTTGCCTTAAAAAATAGTAGGTGTAAATAAATAAATTTTAGCACATATATATATGCAAATTACACATGTTCCAAGAACCTTAACACCCACTTCCACCTGCAAGTGAATTTTCACTACTGTTCCAGAGCACGAAAACATTGACAATAAATGTTGTCAAAGTTGAAGCTACATACTGAGAACTCAATTTTTGATGCTTTTTGGCTGAAAAATATCACTTCCAACACATTCTAAGGGGTGAATGACATATATGAATAGGTTTTTGACCTCCCATCTAGCCTGGATGACAAACCCACCACCCATTTTAGGCTTAAGAATGCCCTTCTTAATACAAAAAAGATGCTAATTTTTAGCCTAACTTCAGGCATGCATAAAACAAAAAATATAAGTCATATAGAGGAACCATAAGATCCATCATGTTCATGGTAAATTATTATAATTTCAATCCAAATATAATCTAAATCACCTTTAAGAGTAATCCGTTCTAAAAGTTGCAATAAAGGGTCATAAAATGCAAATTTTTGGTAGTGAAGAGACAACTTCTTGATCTCTAACTAGAAACTTTGCCTTCGGGACTGGCGGGTGAAAATCCATTAATTTGAGCATATATATATAGGAAAATCATATGTGTTTCAAGAACCTTGACACCCACTTCCACCTATAAGTGAATTTTCACTACTATTCTGGAGCACAAAAACACTGACAATAAATGTTGTCAAAGTTAAAGCTATGGTCTAATAACTCAATTTTTGGTGCTTATTGGCTAAAAAATGGAATTTAAAACATGTAAAAAGGGGAAAATAACATATATTACCAGGTTTTGGACCTCCCATCTAGCCCGGCTGACAAATGCACCACCTATTCTGGGCTCAAGAACGTCCTTCCTAATACAAGAAAGAGGCTAATTTTTAGCCTAACTTCAGACATTCATAAAACTAAAAATTTAAGTCATATGGAGGAACCATAATATCCCTCATGTGAATGGTAAAGTTATATAATTTCACCTTAAATTTAGTCTAAATCACCTCTAAGATCAATCTAAGCTAGAAGTTGCAGTAAAGGGTCCTAAATATAAATTTTTGGTAGTGAAGAGACAACTTCTTGACCTCCAACTAACAAATTTACTGGTAGATGTAAATACATCACTTAGAGCACATATATATAGGCAAATTACATGCATTATAATAACCTTGACCCCCATTTCCACCCACAAGTAAATTTTCACTACTGTTTTGGAGCACAGAAACACTGACAACACATATTGTCAAAGTTGAAGCTATGGTTCAAGAACTCAATTTTTGGTGCTTTTTGGATGAATAATAGGACTAAAAACATGTTTTAAGGGGTGAATTACATGTAGGAATAGTTTCTTGACCTCCCATCTAGCCAGCTGACAAACCCACCACCCATTTTGGGCTCAAGAATGCCCTTCCCAATACAAGAAAGAGGCTAATTTTTAGCCTAACTTTAGACATGCATAAAACCAAAACTATAAGTCATATGGAGTAAATGTAAGATACCTCATGAAAATTGGAAATTACTATAATTACACATTTAATATATTATAAATCACCTCTAAGAAAAATCCATGCCAGAAGTTACAATAAAGGGTCCTAAAATGCAAATTTTTGGTAGTGAAGAGACAACTTCTTGACCTCCAACTAGCAACTTTGCCTCAGTGACTGGCAGGTGAAAATCCACCACTTTAAGAATGTCTATATAGGCAAATTACATGTTTTTCAATAACATTGACACCCACTTCCACCCGTAAGTGAATTTTCACTACTGTTCTGGAGCACAAAAACACTGACTATAAATGTTGTCAAAGTTGAAGCTATAGTCTAAGAACTCAATTTTTGGTGCTTATTAGTTAAAAACTGGCACTACCAACACATATAAAGGAGATAATAATGTATAGGACTATGTTATTGACCTCCCATTTGGCTTGGATGACAAACCCACCACCCATTCTGGGCTCAAGATTGCTCTTCCCAATACAAGAAAGAGGCTAATTTTTAGCCTAACTTTAGGCATGCATAAAACCAAAAATGTAAGTCATATGGAAGAAATATAAGATCCATCATGTGAATCGTAAAGTCCTCTAATTTCACCTTTAATATAGTCTTAATCACCTCTAAGAGCAATCCATGCCAAAAGTTATAGTAAAAGGTCTTAAAATACAAATTTTTGGTAGTGAAGAGACAACTTCTTGACCTCCAACTAGCAACTTTGCCTCTAGAATTAGCAAGTGAAAATCCACCACTTTGATCACATCTATATAGGCAAATTACAGATTTTCCAAGAACCTTGACATCCATTTCCACCTGCAAGTGAATTTTTACTACTATTCTGGAGCATGAAAACACTGACAACAAATGTGGTTAGAAGGCTATAAAGATAAATAAACTTGTCACAAACAATTGTTTAGGAGTGCAAAAACACCACGTAATTTTAATAAGCTTCTCTTAGCTTCAATAATATGAAATTATTTACTAACAATGCCAACCATGTGAAGGTGGAAGCTAATTTGGTACCACTAAGCTATAAAAAAATGTTAGTAAGTAATTAAAGATGAAATTTATGCATGTACTACCTACAAAATCAAAAAAATTTGGTAAAATTGATTACACCTACATTTTACTAGTCAACATACCTATGCATTTCAATCCAATGAACCACTTGGATTTGATATAATCTTGATAGTATCAAGAATAGCTTCATGGTCTGACTCATGAACTTTTCATAGATTCTTGTTTCTTGGCCTCCCATGATATTTTTGCAATTGAATATTCATTGCGAGAACCAAATTTGAACAGTGTAGAATCTTCCTATGAGTTTTAAAGTCTTCAAACAACCATACATTTGAATTTTTTATAGGATATCATCGAAGCCAAGTTCCAGTAATAACCATAGACCTCGTGGAATAATCAACGTTTTCTCCATTTACAACCAGGGAAGTCAATTTTTTCTTTCCATTTACACATCGACATAAGTAGTAATTTGTTCCCTCTTCATTGTCCTCATCTGCAATAAAGGAAAAAAACATGGCCTACATCATAAAAATTAATTTTTAATGACATTATGAAGGTATATTATGAGAATAAATAGTACATAAAGATTAATCTTCTACCTGGCTATACTAGATTGGATATATGGTTAAAGTCACGCGAGGATGTCATGCCAGTAAGTTATAATACTAGTGGAACCTGATATGTGTTGATTGGAATTAGAGGTTTGCAACTCCAGCCATCCACCCACTCTTATGACTCACACTAATTCCAAATAAATTCCATGCATGTAGAACAAAATCATGCCAAATATCATGTATGAATTGTCTAAAAACCTGCATTTGAACTATGAAATGAGTAGAGCTCACTTGAACCTATTAGAGTCATATAATCCTCATAATTTTCCAAGTCTTTTTCTTCCATTAACCAAAAATGTCTACAAATAGTAGAATTTAATTAAGCACTATGACATATGTTCTCATTACACCAATCAACCATAGTTTTTTCATCAATCAAATTAGTAACATTATCATATTTTAACTCCTCCATTGTAATGGCTCTTTTTATACATGCTCCAGCACCATCATGCTCCCCTTTTCCATGGCCAACCTTAGTGAAACTCCAAATATGTTCTACAAAAGTGGTAATGTGCATCATAATAAACTAATAAAACATTCATGCATTCTTGAATTATGATGTGCAATTGTCTGACCAAATGTAATGCCATTTGAAAGTAATGTTCCTCTGAGTCAACTGTCCATAGAACCTATCAAAACAACCTTGCACATACTCTATACAATGTGATCAATCATCACTGATATAGAAATGATGCTCTCTTAATATTTTTTGATCTTCTTCTATACTGTTAGGTGCATGCATGAATACTATATACATGAATATGGAAATTTGTGTTCAGTTGTAATACTGTGATTGAACTTCCATTTGTGGTTTGAATGTGTTATTTTTTACAAAGTCAACTACTAAAACAATAGAATCAAGTGAGAATGTGTCCTTGATTATCTTGAAATATTCATCTAATTGTTTAGCCCTGTGTGTGCCTTGCATACTCATAAATAATTTCCTCCATGAATTTGACCATAAAACCTGAAACATCTATCTCTTTCGTAACAAGCTCACACCTTTTAGATTCTTTGCCATCTTTTACTAGATAAGTCACATATTTGTATTTGATCAAACCAACCAATTCTTGTCCAATTGCACTTGTACACTCCTCATGGATACATTTTTTAAATTTTGGCAATCCACAACAAATGTTGCAATTTTCATCCAAACATGATTTCTTATAAAAGAATTATCCATCTAGTCTTTCATAAAAAATATTTGAAATAAATTCCCTAACTTATTTGGGTGGAACTTATATTCCACACTCCTAAAAAATGTTAGTATTATGCAAAGTACAATGAATATGGTGAAAAACATCATAGTGCATTGAAAATTCAACATGTTTCCTACAACAAGTGGTGCACATGTGATTTATTTTTACATAAAAAAAGTTTGGCCATCTCAAAAAGTCTTTGACTAATAGTAATTTGTGGATGTTTTTCTAAAAACTAAGAGTACAATTGTGTTTGAGTCATATACAAGAAATGTTTCAAATGTGGTTCATGATTATGAAAACCAACTCTTATTTTAACTACATTTCTTGTATTGGGTGAAACTCTTGTATTATCTTTCCAAAATTGTGCAAGTAATTCTTTCAAAACATCATTTATAGCCTTGTCCTTTCATGGAAGTCTACTAGAGAATGACTAGAGCTCTTTCCTATTGGGTTCATTAAGTCTTTCACGTATTCCAATTGCTTTTATTAATGTTTTTCTATTTATATCAAGTTTTTGACTTGTTTTTTAAATCAACCATTTCCCCCCTATTTTACCACTTACTGCACAAGTTGTCATTATATGTTGGGCAACATTAAAATCTTTGTTGCATGATTTTAGGCCTACAATATGATATGCATCATTTAGATTTTTAACAATTTCATCATTTTCATTATCTATGTTAGATGTTATTAGTCCTAATGTGTACATTATAGGTCTAATCATAAGCAATTTCATCAATGAAACAAATAATTGACATCTTTGACTATCATACTCCAATTTAAGAAATAAATTATCCCAAATTTCTTGAGCCAATCTTCTTGAATGGTGGTCAGACATTTTGTTATGCATTGGTTTCAAAATATTTTCATCGACTTCAATTAAGTACTTATCTTTTCTATGCATAATTCTTGGAGGTGTTGTTATTATTGGAATCTGTTCAGAGGGTGTTTCAAAATCATTATATGTTTCCATGAAATTTTCTTCAAATGGGTTTATTTATTCATTATGTGTTTCCATGAAATTTTCTTCATTGTTAATTTCATCATTATTTGAGTCCATTAAATTTTCTTCATTGTTTGTGGGTAAAGTATCATGCATAGGCTCTTCACCAACATAATCAAAAACTTTAAACTTTTAATGTGAATTTCAACATTATCTATTTTTTTATCCTCAATTTCATCATAATTCAATTAATTATTGTGAATTTCATCATAATTCAATTCATTATTATAAATTTCATCATTATTTAATTGATTATTGTCAATTGCCTCATTATCTAAGGCATTTGGCTCATCAAGGTTATTGTTTGTACCTTATCTAAAATGAATTGCTTGCATTCATACCTAGTTTTTTCTCTCTCAACTCTTCTAATTTCTCTAATGTTTTATTCTTAAACTTCTTTATCCTCCCTGAGTGTGAACCATAGCCCATTTTTATAAACGAAACCAATAAAGCACTTCAAATGTGGGGTCCAAAAAAAATTACAACCAAAAAAGTATGCAGATTACATAGTACGTAGGGAATGTCTATGGGGACAACAATCTTGATTAGGGATAAAAATAGATGTCAAAAAGTTAGTTTTTGTTTTTATTTCAAATAATGTGTATACATCTCTATAACACATACACATTCCTTTAAGTATAGGTGTATGCTATACAAACAAGAAAAAAAGCTCATATTCAACTATTTTTTCCATTATAATACTACAACATGATGTAATAACACTCAATAAAACTATAATATGATGCATAAATCCCTAATAAGATGCAATAAGACTATCAGATGTTGTAATAACACTATCATATCATGCAATAAGGTTTAATATGATGCAATAAGACTATCATACAATGCAATAAGACTCTTATGCGATGTAATAAGACCATCATGCAATGCAATAAGACTATCATACATAATAAATCTCTAATATGATGTATTTAGGATATCATATGATGTAATTAGGCTATTGTATGATGAAATTAGGCTATTATATGATGCATTAAGGTTTAATATGATGCTTAAATCCCCAATATGATGCATAAATCCCTAATATGATGCATAAATCTCCAATACATGATGTAATAAGATTCTTGATAAGATTATGAGGCAATAAGACTCAATATGTAATACAAATTGAGCTAATTTTACCCAAAATCCCATCATAGGTCCTTATAAAATTAGGTGAATAATAGATTCACAAATTAGTAGTAATCACATTCATGAATTTATTCATTTGTGATGAAATCAAGGAACTTAGGGTTTTTTTTGTTATAAAATTAGGATTTAGGGTTAGGGGTTTAGTATAATGGGTTTGTACATGTGTAGATGTCATAAAATTAGGGTTTAGGGGAATGACATACATGCTCAAGTGATAAAATTAGGGTTTATGATCAACATGTCATAAAACATGACCTAATTTAGCCCTTTCAATCACATTGTAAACTCTAGTTAAGGTTCAATGGGTTGAAATTGGCCACATTTGCATTCAAATATGAATTTATGATTAAATTAGGGTTAGTTAAGTCATACATGTTGAATCTAGATTATACAATTGATTGGGCCATAAATTTGGTTTAGGGGCTCAAATTTGCCCAAATCATGTCCCTAATTGAACCAATCAACTAATTGGTTCAATTCATTATAGATAGAGTCATACTTAATTTTGAACCAAATCATATATATTATGATCTTATAGTTATGTTAAGAAGGGGTTCAAATGGGCATTTAATACCTCCTCAATTGAATTACCCTATAATTGAACCTTGCTGTGTCATGTGTGTACCTCATACACCCAAACTTGTGTTAAAGCTATCAGAGATGCATCAAGTCCTGGAAGTTTTAGAGTTGACAATGCCTTGGGAGGCCATATTCAATTACATATCACCATGTGTACCTCATACATGCTCAAAAGTGTCAACACTTTTAGAGGTATCAGGTACTATAAGCTTTAAAGAGATAAATATCAGATCCCTGTGAGGCTTGATCCAATTAGATATGTATGTACGTGTTTATCTTGTACACACATATATTTGTGTTAGAGATCTAACTATCACTTGTGCTAGAAACATCAAATTTGTTAGAGCATTAGGATGCCTAATCCAATCACATATTTCCACATACATGTGTAGGTATAGTACACTTAGAGAAGTGTTAGAGTTGTCAGATATGCACATCTTTGATACTTGGACATGTTCCATCACTGCACCAACCAATCTAACGAAGGCCTATTCATAAATTTATGAATACATATACATAGAAGCCAATAATGTTTAAAGATTGACATTGATCCAATCAACTCATGTATAGTAAATAATTCACATGTATGTGGTGTAATCCTCTAACTTGCTATTACTATATAAAAGTTGTCATGTAGATCCCTTTAAGGTCCCATCCAAATTTCAAGAAAACACCAAATGTTATCAATTTCTACATGTATACATATTAAAATTATTTATATCCCTCTACTTTGAATTACCTTTAGAGATCCCAAAACTTACATTTATATTAGGTCCTACACGTAGGAGAGAACATAATTCAGTAATGGACGAGCCTCAACCTTAAATTCGAAGCTAGAGAAAGAATTTTGAGACACATACTACTTTATTGCAATCCACCTCAGTTTAAGGTCATTACAATGAAGTATTCAAACAAGATGATTGAAGATATATGTAAATATATATATATATATATATATATATATATATATATATATATATATATATATATATATATAATCTTGAAACCTTTGGCAAGGGGGTGCACATTGTTTTTCAATTATAATCAACCATCTATATGAGGTGAGCAATTCATCATCCACATGAAAAATTATTGGGTCTCTCTGCTCAACATCATCCTTGAGAGGAAGCAGGTCTTAGATTTAGAGGACATTGTCATAGGTTTAATGTATCTTGAATAATTTAAATAGATTTTGAGCTAGGATAACTTATACATATGTCATACTTGGTCAATGCCTGGTTTATTCCATCCCTTAATGGTTTTGAACAAAGTCCCTAGTGCAAATAGATATTTTCTAAGCTATACATTCATCACTAGGCACGTCATCTTAAAACAACATCTTAATAAATTACCACATCATCACTAATGGATACATGTGACCATTTCAAGTTTATTGAGCTCAAAACCACATCTTATACAAAAAAAATGTGTACCCAACTTGAGAAAAATATTTAACAATTTAACATGTAAATACATTGTAGGTCCATCATCCTACTTTCGTATTTTACCATCCCAATTACATAGTAAGGTATAAAACTCTATGGTATTGATAAGCATCAAGTGTTGTCTAGCTTGTTTTTGAGATTATAATTGTTGCATCCATGGTGCATCTAGGACTAGTCCCATGTCAAAGACACACTCTTCAAATGATGTGGGAATAGATGAAGTGGTTGATGGTTATGCCATGTGTGATGGAGGGGTAGATGAAGGATGTGCACAGAATGGAGGATTAACCATATTTTCACAATAAATATTAATTTTAAGTAAATTTTGAATAATTTATTTGAATACATTATAGGAATCAAGTGAATAATTTTAACAATATAAAACTCTTGTTAGACATTCAATTGGGACCTCAAAATGCACCTATTGAATTTGATGCACTAAGTGACCTTAGAGGAAATTTAAGTGACTTTATTTAGCATAATTTAGGATTTTTTTTTGGATAATCCAAGGCATGATTCATAGGTATTAGGCTCCATTAGATATCATTATTGAAATAGATATCAAAGATATACACTATTATACCAAGGGATCAATTCTTATTTCTACTTACACAAGATTATCTATACTACATAGTCCAATTCAATGGGTTTGCCACTTAAACAAATTAGTTCAAAATTTATAAATAAAGGGGTTTGGTCAAAGATATCAAAGAAATAATAAAAGGGTAAGACAATATTTTAGGCAAGTAGGATAATATCAGTAAGAAACACAAAATTTAATTGCAAGTTAGGCAAGTAAGGTGGTAAGGTATATCCTTGCCCTATTAGGGGAAAGATCCCAATAGCTGCACACATGTTTTAATTTTCAAATAAGGCTTTTGTTAACATGTGTTCTATTGATGAAACATATTCATGTATATACTTATATATTAAAGTGCACCAAAAGCTGAACATGTAATATCTAATACTTGTTTAACATTTATTCTATAAAATTAAAAGTAACCAATCACATCTTGACAAGTAAGAGTCAAGTATTGATACTCTAATGCACAATGATTGGTACACTAATGGTTAAGTTTTGATCATAGGTTTAGAAAATGCATTTTATGACCTCTTGTAATAAAATCAGTTATATTATCAAATGTATAATGTGTTAAACCTTGAAACCTTAGTTATAAGTAGTTAAGATGACATAGTGAAATGGGTAATTTTTTTGAAGTCTAATGCGAGGTTATGGCACCTTAATTCATTATCCAAAGCTAATGGGACCTTTCCCCTATAAGAAACAATAAATTTAACATTTCCCCTATAAGGATGCACAGGTAATGGGACCTTTCCCCCATAACAAACATGAAATTTTTTTATTTCATTTTATGTCTAAGAAACACGTATGCGTTATATAAAATGTACACATTATTTATTACATTATATAACACAGACATTATTTAAATTTGAATTTTAAACCGAGCCTTTAGGCTTGAAAATGGCTTGGATTTTCGAGCCAAAGGCTTGGGACTATGCATCTACAACCGAGACCGAGAGTTTTAGGAAAAACCAACAAATTTTGACTTTAATTGTCAAATATGCTATGGATTTCGACATCAAAATTGGAAAAATTATTAGCGTTATGGTGAGCACATTTTCCTCTTTCTAAATGTATAATTTTTATAATTTTTGGGCTATTTTAAGGGTTCAAACTATATTTATTTCTAATAACACCTTTTTTAGGCCACTACAAGCCTCACCCATACATGCTTATTCATGTATATCTAATTTGTTTTTCATTGATCCAAATGCAAACAAATTTATATGTTAATGAACTAGGCCTAATTCTACACACATTAAAAAAAAAAGAAAAAAATTCATTTTTTTGAGGTAGTTAGGGTGGTTCGAATGGACGGCTATCCATTTTTTTGTCAATTTTTAGGATCTACTTAATTGCAAAATTAATAATAAAAAAATATTCATAAAAAAATATAATTTTTTTTCTGTAACACACTAGAAGAGATAATCTAAATATTCACCAAAGGGTTTCTAACAATATTAAATGATGCTAAAAAAATAGTGGCTTGCATGGAATGGTACAATTCAAAATTTCTTAAAAAAAATAGGAGGTCCTCTTCAAATTTTAGATGTTTGACCTATTTATAATTAACCATTTTTCAAAAAAAAAAGTTTTTTGGAAACTAGACTTAAAATTCTACAATTCATGTTTTTATACCATCTTCAAATTTCAAGTTTAGCCATATCTAATTATCTATACAAGTTTACATTTCTGAAATTTCAAAAAAAATCATGTCCATGGGTAGGCCCTTCTTTGTCCCCCAAGTTGGTGCACTTACCCATACATATTTTGCTACATCTTTCTGGATTCCCTTATAGAAATACAATGGTCTAAGCTCTGCCATGAACTTGGTTACTCCTAAATGTCCCAGATTTGGGGCATTATGCAATTCCTTTAACACTGTGTTGTACATATTCTTTTGATCTAGCACATACATCCTTCCATTGTAATGAAAAAGACCATCACTCTTTAATCTGAATAGTTTATATCAAGGATTACGAGTATTCTTAGATAATTTTTTTTGACCTAATAATAGAATTCATTTTTTGGTGATAATTCAATCACTCAAGCCATGAAAGTACTCTTGATAGTAGCCATAATTGCTATGTACCTTCTATGACTTAGGGCATCAACTACTCTATTTTTTTTGCCTTTAATATAGTTGATGTTAAAATCATAATCAGACAAGAACTCAAGCCAATGCTCTGATGAGCATTCAAATTTGGTTGGGTGAAGATGTAATTGAGTCCCAACTTATCCATCTTGAGCTCAAAAAGTTTTCCCAACAAGTAATGCTACCACACTTAAAAAGTATGCACAATTACTGCACATTTTAGGTCATGAGGGGCATAATTCAACTCATAAGGATTTAAATCCCATGACTCATAAGCCACCATTGCACCATCCTACATAAAGACTCCTCCTAGTCCATCCCCTGATGCATCTATGATCAATAAAAATTGACCATTAGGGTTAGGAACTCTTAACACTGGTGCTGATGTGAGCCTTCTTTTCATTCATTGGAAATCTAGTTCACACTTCTCTGACCAGACAAATATTTGGTTCTTACATTATAAAGATGTAATTTCATTAGCTATTTTGGAAAAATTTGATACAATATTCTTGTAATATCCTAATAATCCCATTAAATTTATTACCTCATGTACATTCTTCAGTGCCAACCATTCCATAATGGCTCTTATATTTCCTAGATCTACTGAGATACTATCCATAGAGATAATATGTTCCAAATATTAGACATTTTTCTACAAAAGTGCACACTTAGATAACTTTCCATATATCTTGTGCTTCCACAACTATTATAGAACCAATTCTAGATGCTGAAGGTACTCCTCTTCATTATTTGAGTATATAAGAATGTCATATAGAAAAACCAAAACAAATTGATCAAGGTAATCTCTGAACACACTGTTCATGAGGTTCATGAATGTTGCCAGAGCATTTGTCAACCCCAATTCTATCATTGTGAACTCATAATGCCTATAATAATTTTTGAATGTTATCTATTAAATTTCCTCATCTTGTATCCTCAGCCAATGATATCCTACTCTAAGATCAATCTTAGAAAAGACTGTTTCTCCTTGCATTTGATTGAAAAGATCATCTGTACAAGGTAGTGGATACCTATTTTTGATAGTTATTTTTTTCAACATTCTATAGTCAAATCAAAGTTAAAGAGTACCATCCTTATTCTTGACAAAGACAATGGGTGCACCCCATGGTGACACACTAGGCCCGATCAACCCTTTAGACAATAATTCCCTTTAGATAATAATTCCTATAGTTGATCCTTTAATTCAACCAACATTATTACTTCCCAATTTCACCCTATGATTTTAACCTTTGAATCCATGGATTTAATATGGTTAATAATTGATTTTTATTGCTTTGACTTGAGCATTATGACATATATGATTAGGAATAGTGATATTGATGATTAGTATGCATGATGTGATAGTTGTAGTTGATTATTATATACAATATAGATGTATACTTGTTAGTCTTACATCATAGGTTTATATAGTATGATGACTCAGACTAACTACATATTTGTTGTGAAGTGGATGTAGGATTGGTCTTACCCTCAGAACATGACAAGGGAGAGCATCATCAAAGAAGATAATGTAGATGGGATGATTTGATAGAATGGAAATGCTAGTAACCCAAATTCACACACCACCATAGATTGACTTGTTAACACTTTACGTTGATCTGGTTTGGTAGTATTATGCTTGTTGATGCTATAGTAGTTTACATTGATTGTGTTTCAGCTGTGCATTAAAAAGGAATGAATTTATTATTTGGTAGTGTTAGAATAAATTCTATGGGTTATAATGATCATTGTGTTTGTGCTATGCTTTACTATGTGTTTTATTAAATTATGTTATTTAAATGTATCTTTCATTAGTAAATTAAGATAGTAACTAATACTACATTTTTATCTTGTCAAAATAATGATTAAATATTATTATAGTGGAAAATTATTTATTTATAGTATATAACATATCTTATGCAAAATATAGCATGTGAATATCCTATTTGGAACCTATTCTCTAAATGACTAATATTATGATAAATCAAGTGGACTTAAACACTTAGCATTAGTATAGTTGCATTCATTTGAAGGCTTTGTTTAAGCATGGATATTATGGAAGCTTTGAAGAAAGAGTTATGTTAAGTTACCTTGGTTATAATGTGAGAAAGTTAGGGGTTAAAATGAGAGTTAACCGTGATTGAGTAATTAATTTGGGGAAAAACTATGTTGGCTTCTGAGTCTATTATCTTGGAATAAACCCTACCACTAGGGTTAACTCAAGATTTTTTCCATTATTAGCATAGAATAAATTGAATGATGACGGAAGGGAGAAACGGTTTTTTAAAAGGAAATGTGGAATGATTTTAAAAAGACATAACATAAATAGAAGAGAAAGGAGACTGGAAGAAGGAAAGAGAAGATTGAACAAAGGAGAGAGACCATTCCCAACATAGGTAAAACATATTAGGTTGGTGAAATATTAAAATTTATGGTATATTATTCTGTTAGAGTGAATTTTTGTTTATGGGTTTTTGTTTTGTGAATTATTGTGAGTAAAACCCATGGGGTTCTAGAGGGCCTTATGGATGGTTCGGCCATCTACAGACCCCTGTATTCAACCCTATAAACAAGTAAAGATATACTTTGAACATTGAATGGAAGATTTAATGTTTGGTTCAAATGATTTTTGAATAAGTTTGTTTTTTGAGGTAGATTTAAAGGAAAAAAGGGGGTTTTGGTTAAGTAAAATTTGAGTGGTATGTTTTTAAATCCTTAGTATAAAATATGTTCAGCCATGGATATTCAACAACCCTTTCTAAATGTCGATTTGGGTTTTAAAAAAAATATAAACCTTTATGAATTGTTAAAATAGAGATATATAAATATATTTATATATATCTATGAAATCAGAAAACTAAACACTACGAACTTGGAAAATAAAACGTAGGAATAATATATGAATATGTTTTTTATATTCACACAACAAAATGTGACTTCATATGTTATAAAAATAGAAAATAGAAGTATATTTATATATAAACATATAAACAAAAAATTAAATTTTGATTTAGAAATTAAATAGAAAAATTTGTATATATATTTATATATGAAACTAGGCGCTAAACTAGTAATGTTGGTCACTAAAATACAAATGTTGGGTATGAATAGTGAATTAAATCTTTGTGAATTGTTTAAAATGAGATATGTAAATATACTCATATATCTATACAATAAAAAAACAAACACTTCAAAACTTGGAACATAAATGTAAGTATATATATGTATATGTTGTTATATATACATGTAGCAAAATTGAGACTACAATGATATTCAAACGAAAAAAATATGAGAATATATATATATATATATATATATATATATATATATATATATATATATATATACACACACACACAAAGAGATTAAAATATCTCCAAGAAATAAATATAGAAATATATATATATATATATATATATATATATATATATATATATATATATATATATATATATATATATTTATATATACAGAGTTGAGTGCAAAAATTGGAAGGATATGCATATATTTTATATAGAACTTAGCGCTATAGTTATAATAATCTCTATATATAAATATATATGGGATTGGGCATTAAAACTAGTAAAGATGAGTCTGTACATTGACATATATATTCAGATTTGAACCATTAAATTGATGGAATTAGTGCAACCTGAGGACTTGATCTTTAGATTTATCCTAGGGATAATAACCCAGTAGCTAGTAATGATATTGGTTACCTAGAAGTAATTCATTTTACTTCTGCTGTAAGGAAATTATCTCTAATGGCAACTTATTATTTTTATGTCTGTGCATAAATGAAATAATAGAAAATAATGATAATATGGCTATAGACAACTAGTTGACTAAGAAAAACATAGTTTTTATATGGAAAGTCATTGGAATAAGAGTTTAGTTTGACATAAATATAAATATGTATTTTTCAAGGGAGAAATCTAATAAACTTGATTGAGAAATCTAGAAATACACACACATATATATAATAAACTTATATATATATATATATATATATATATATATATATATATATATATATATATATGATCGAGTTAAATCTAGCATGGTCATAGACTCAGATAAATCAAATAGTAAATTCAAAACCTGAATCTAGAAGTATAAAATTAAAGGCTTATGTGGATATTAACTAGGAAAAGCCAATAAATGTTTTGGTTACTATATAGATATATATATATATATATATATATATATATATATGTTTATATTAATGACAATATGTATATGATTTCATCTAAGTCATCGAGTTAAATATAGCATGGTCATAGACTCAGATAAATCAAGTTGTAAATTGAAAACTTGAATCTAGAAGTATAAAATTAAAGGCTTATGTGGATATTTACTAGGAAAAGCCAATAAATGTTTTGTTTACTTGACTTATTACTTGTTGATTACATATTTAAACTTAGTTGTGTTATTTTAAAACCAAGAAAAAATGTTCATTAGAGCCTTTCTAAATTTGTTCGTATTTTAAAAACCAAATTCAATCATATTGGAAATATATGAAAGGTCTTTTAAATGTATTTGTTTTGTATGAACAAACTAGATTATGCTTTAGAAATATATACTATTATTAAGTTAATATAAAATTATGTTGTCATACTCGGTTGGTATGATCTTGTCAAAGTGTACCTATTTATACTAGATATAGCATGAGAGTAATTATGATGCTTTTTTTAACATACTCAGGTGGTATGATAATGATATGGATTATTTATCTATTATATACATATCTATAGTTTACTAATAGATTCATATTATGCATTTGAAGAGAAAAATGTAAAGTTAGATTATTCTCAATTTTAGCATGTTCATATTTCAACTATTAGGAATAATCTAAATAAATCTCTTAAGTTTTATATATGCTATGTTATGTATATTATGAGTCCCACATTGATGATACTAACCAAGTAGTGAGATGGATTTATCAAGCCTAGTTAGCATCATCAATGCTAGGTATGGATAATCTGATCAAGTGATGTGTTATGAATTTGACCGATCTAGGTGATTATTTGCTATTTAAAAATTTGGCTAAAGTAATTTTAGATTAATATTGACATCTCATATATTTGATTTTCATGTTGTACGATATCATACAGTGGTTTCCACAACTTTACTTTGACCAAAAGCTTATATATTTTTAGAATTTGAAGTAAGGAGAGTTGATGGTGAATGAGTACTAGGAAAAGTTCACCAAACTTCTAAAGTATGTACATTAGTACCAAATTGATGAGAGGTTTAGAATTAAGAATTTTATCATGGGATTGAAACCCTAAATTGGTGGTGAGGTAGATGTTTATGGGCCTTTTAATATGGACCAGGTATTCGAGAAGGTAGTGAAATAGGAGTAAAAATTGAAGTCTCTAGCTCAAGTTAGGGAAAATTTCAAGAAAAGGTTTGGCTATTCCAAGCCAAATTTAAAGAAGAATAACTAGAATCAAAAGAGTGGAGACTCCAAGGGATAACCCAAAAATTAGAATAAAAAATTCAATAGTGGATCTAGTAATAGGAAACTAGGCAATGGCTCCAAAGCTGGTTTCCTTGGAAACTCTCAAACTGACAGGAAAGGTCCACCAGATAGTTGTTTCAATTGTAGAGGAAATCACTATGCTCATGAATGCCTTCAGGATAAATCAAAGAATAAAGGTCCTAACCCTCAACAGGGAAATTTTTAGTAGTGTATTCATGCAATGATTGATAACTAATAAGTTGAATTTCAAGCATCACCCATAAAAGTGTTAGGTATTTTGTTTCAACCTCCAATTTCTATTTTGATAGATACAAGGGATACTGAATGTTTCATAGCTCCTATAATGATTAATAAGTTCCCTATAAAATCTAGATATATGGAAAATGCATGGTCAATATAATATGGGAATGACTATAAAGTCTTGGTTGACAAGTGTCTAGTTGAAACAGTGATTGAGTTGCCTAAATTTTCAACTGTAGTTGACCTATATGTAACACTACTAGGGTCATATGACGTGATTATAAGAGTCAACTAGATTGCTAAACACAATACCAAGTTTGACTATTAATTAAATAAGGTTGAATGTCTTGATGATTTTGAGAATTAGACATAATTGCAGGGTGAAAGGAAATAATTATGGCTTAGACAAATTTTCATAATGCAACTCAAAAAGGCTCAAGTAAAAGAGTGTCAAGCATTTATCATCAAGATAAATGAAATGGAGGAAACTAAGGAATAACCTCTCAAATATTTCCCCTTTAGATATTTCCATGATATATTTCTTGAAGAATTAACAAGTTTGCCTCCCAAATGTGAGTTTGATTTCTCTATCGACATCATACCTAGATCAAAATCATAATCTAAGGCACTGTATAGAATGATGACCAATGAATTGGTCAAATTAAAGGTACAAATCTAGGAGTTATTGGCAAAGGGGTTGATTAGGCATAGTGTGTCACCTTAGGGTACACCAATTATTTTTGTAAAGAAGAAAGATGGTATACTCTTTGACTCTACATCAATTAAAAAATGCTGAATAAGGCAACTATCAAGAACAGGTATCCAATACCTTGTATAGATGATATTTTTGATAAAATGATGGTGTAACGATATTCTCTAAGATAGATCTTAGAGAAGGTTATCATTAGTTGAGGATTTATGATGAGGATATTTTAAAAACAACTTTCATGACTCACTATAGGCATTAGGAGTTCACGATGTTACCTTTTGGATTAACCAACACACCAACAACATTCATAAATCTCATGAATATATTATTTAGAGACTATTTAGATCACTTTGTTTTAGTCTTTTTGGATGACATTATTATCTATTCTAAAAATGAAGAGGAACACCTACAACATCTATAATTGGTTCTGCAATGGTTGCAGAAGCACATGCTATATGACAAGTTATCTAAATGTGCATTTTTCTAGAAAAGAGTGCAATATCTAGGGCATATTATTTTTGTAGATAGTATTTCTATAGATCCATCTAAGATAAGGGCCATTATGGAGTGGCCAGTACCTATAAATGTGTATGAGATAAGGAGTTTCATGGGGTTAGAAAGCTATTACAAGAAGTTCATTCTAAATTTTTCCAAGATAGCTAATTCAATTACCTCCTTGAAAAGAAAAAACCAAAAGTTTGACTGGTCAAAGAAATGTGAATTAGCTTTCTAAGAGTTGAAAAGAAGGCTTACATCAACAATAATATTGAGAGTTCCTGATCCCAATGGTTAGTTTTCAATGATCATAGATGTGTCAAGAAGGTTTTAGGTGGAGTCTTTATGTAGGATGGTGTAGTGGTGGCTTTTGAATCAAGGAAGTTAAAAAATCATGAGGTGAATTATGCCCCTCATGATCTTGAACTTGTAGTGATTATTCATGTTTTGTAAGTTTGGTGATATTATTTGCTAGGAAAACCATTTGAGCTCAAGGCTGATAACTTGGGAATGAAATATATCTTCACCTAACAAAATCTAAATGCTCATCAGAGAGGTTGGTTAGAATTTATTTTTGACTATGACTTTGATATCAATTACATCAAGGGTAAATAAAATAGAGTAGCTGATGCTTTGATTCATAGAAGGTACATAGTAATTATAGCTACTATTAAGAGTACTTTTAGGGATCAAGTCATTAAGTTTTCATCAGGAGATGAATATTATGAGTAGGTTAGAGAAGAATTGTCTAATAATTTTGAGGATCCTCGGTATAAAGGATTCAATTTGGAGAGTGACAGTCTTATGCATTTTAATAGGAATATGTATGTGCTAGATGAGAAAATCTATGAAGCACAATGTTAAAAGAGTTACATAATTCCCCATATTTGGGACATCCAGGAGTAACCAAACTAATGGCAAAGCTTAGACCTCTATATTTTTGGAAGGGAATCAAGAAGAATGTCACTAAATTTTTGTCACATTATCTATAATATTAGTAAGTGAAATTTGAACATGTGCACCCAGATGGATTACTATATCTACATGATATACTAGAGTGTAAGTGGCAAGTGATCAGTATGGACTTTGTCCAAGGTTTACCAATGTCATGGAGTAGGTATGATATGATCTTGGTAGTTTTTGATAAACTAACCATGGTGGCTCATTTCATACCAGGTAACTTGACAGATGCTACACCTACCCTTATGAAGAGATTCATAAAGTAAGTGTATAGTTTGCATTGATTCCTAGAGAAGATCATTTTGGATCATGATCCGAAGATGATTTATAGGTTTTGGGTTACTCTAAACTCAACATAGGAATGTAGCATTATTTCAACACCACATATCATCCAGAGACTGATAGTCAGAATGAGTGAGTAAATTAGGTTCTTGAGGATATTTTACATTTATATTGCATGGATAAATAAACAAATGGGAAGATTATATTCCATTGGTTGAGTTTGCTTATAATAACTCATATCAGTCTACATTGAGGATGGCACTTTTTGAGGCACTATACAGTAGGAGGTGCAGGACACCAATCATCTGGGATAGGTTGGAGGACACGGTAATCTTTAGTCCTGAGATGTTTTTTGAAATGGAAGATAAATTCAAGATAATCAGACAAAGATTGGCTGGGGCCAATCATAGACAAAAGATTTATGCTAATGTGAAGAGGATAGATAGACAATTTTCTATTGGTGATAAAGTGTTTTTACAAGTTAAGTCGTAAAAGAGTTCGATTAATTTTGAGAATTCAATAAAACTATCATCCATATATGTAGGACCCTTTAAAGTGTTAGAAGTGGTTAATCCTATTGTGTATAGGCTTGCATTGCCACTAACCCTAGCTCTTTTACTTATTGTTTACCATGTATCATATCTCAAAAAGTATAGAACTGATCCTTCACATGTTTTGGATTGGAATGCTATGCAGGTTCTGAATCCTGGGGTGTTCATGGTAGAACCAATCAAAGTAATTGACACTCAAAAAATTCATTTGAATAATAGATAAGTGTCATAGTAAAAGGTCTTATAGAACCAATACTCTGAGGATAGTACTACTTGGGAAGACTATAATGAGTTCTTCAAGTTGTTTCCATAATTGTTTGCATGATTGATACTTGATACTATGTTTTTATTTTAGTTAAACTATTTTGATATTCAAAAACTATTATTTGAATAAGTGTCATTGGGATGATGACTAGTTTTAGGGGGGGAGGATATTACATCTTAATTTTACCCTATGATTTTAACTTTTGAATCCATGAATTTAATACAAATAATAACTAATTTTTATTACTTTGATTTGAGCATTATGACATATACTATTAGGAACATTGATATTGATGATTAATATACATGATGTGACAACTATAGTTGATTATTATGTATAATATAGATTTATACTTGTTAGTCTTACATCTTTGGTTTATATATTATGATGACTTGAACTAACTACATATTTGTTGCGAGGTGGATGTAGGATTGGTCTTACCTTCAAAACATGAAGAGGGAGAACATCATTGGAGAGGATGGTATAGATGGGATGATTGTAGGATGATATAATGGAAATGCTAGTAACCCAAATTCACACACCACCATAGATTGAATTGTTAAAACTTTATGTTGATCTAATTTGCTAGTATTATGCTTATTGATGCTAGAGTAGTTTGCATTGATTGTTTTTAGTTGTACATTAAAAATAAATGAATTTATTGTCTTGTAGTATTAGAATAAATTATATGGATTATAATGATCATTATGTTTGTGAGATGCTTTACTATGTGTTTTATTAAATTACATTATTTAAATGTATCTTTCATTAGTAAATGAAGATAGTAACTAATACTAGATTTTTATCTTATAAAAAAATGATTAAATATTATTATAGTGGATAATTATTTATTTATAGTGTATAACATATCTTATGAAAATTATAGAATGTGAATATCTTATTTGGAATCTATTCATTAAATGACTAATATTATGATAAATTAAGTGGACTTAAACACTTAACATTGGAATAGTTGCATGAAATCATTTGAAGGCTTTATTTAAGCATGGATATTATGGAAGCTTTGAAGAAAGAGTTGAGTTAACTTGGTTATAATGTGAGAAACTCAGGGGTTAAAATGAGATTTAAGCTTTATTGAGTAATTAATTTGGAGAAAAACTATTTTGGACTCCAAGTCTATTATCTTGGAATAAACCCTACAACTAGGGTTAACTCGAGATTTATACCATTATTGGCATGGAAGAAATTAAACGATGAAGGAAGGGAGAAAGTTTTAAAAAGGAAGTGTGGAATGATTTAAAAAAGACATGAATGCAAATGAAAGAGAGAGGATACTGGAAGAAAGAAAGAAAAAATTGAGCAAAGGAGAGAGACCATTACCAACAGAGGGAAAACATATTAGGTTAGTGCAGTATTAAAATTTATGGTATATTATTCTGTTATACTAAAGTTTTGTTTATGGGTTTTTATATTATAAATTATTGTGAGTAAAACCCATGGGGTTTGAATAGAGGGCGCTGTGGATGGTTCTTCCACCCACATACCCCTATATTTAACTCCATAAACAAGTTAAGACATACTTTGAACATTGAATGGAAGATTTAATGTTTGGTTTGAATGATTTTTGAACAAGTTTGTTTTTTGAGGTAGATTTAAAGGAAAAATGGGGTTTTGGTTGAGTAAATTTTGAGCGGTCTATTCTTAAATCTTTAGTATAAATTATGCTTAGCTGTGGATATTCAACAACCCTTTCTAAATGTTGATTTAGGTATATACATATATATATAAACCTCTGTGAATTGTTTCAATAGAGATATATAAATATATTTATATATATCTATGAAATCAGAAAACTAAACACTACGAACTTGGAAAACAAAACATAGGAATAATATATGAATATGTTATTTTATATTCACATAGAAAAATGTGACTTCGAATGTTATAAAAACATAATATATATATATATATATATATATATATATATATATATAAAATTAAATGTTGGTTTAGAAATTAAATAGAAAAATTTGTATATATTTATATGTGAAACTAGGTGCTAAACTAGTAATACTGGGCACTAAAATAGAAACGTTGGGTATAAACAATGAATTAAATCTTCGGGAATTATTTAAAATGAGATATATAAATATACTCATATATATGTACAATAAAAAAATAAAGACTTCAAAACTTGGAACACAAATGTAGGTATATATATATATATATATATATATATATATATATATATATATATATATATATTGTTATATATACATGCAACAAAATTGAGACTACATTGACATTCAAATGGAAAAAATATGAGAATACACACACACACACACACACACACACACACACACACACACACACACACACACACACACACACACACACACACACACACACACACAAAGAGATTAAAATATCTCCAAGAAATAAATAAAGAAAATCCATATTTATTTGTATATATAGAGCTGAGTGCAAAAATTGGAAGGATCTACATATATTTTATATAGAACTCAACACTTTAGTTATAATAATCTATATATATAAATATATATGGGACTAGGCACTAAAACTAGTAAAACTAAGTATGTACAATGACATATATATTCAGATTTGAACCACTAAATTGATGGAGTTAGCATAACATGAGGACTTGATCTTTAGATTTAGCCTAGGGTTAATAATCCAATAGCTCAGAATGATGTTGGTTACCTAGAAGTAATTTGTTTTACTTCTATCGTAAGGAAATTATATCTAAGGGTGACTTATTATTTTTATGGTTGTGAATATATGAAATAATAGAAAACAATGATAATATGGCTATAGACAACTAGTTGACTAATAGAAAAATAATGTTTATATGGAAAGTCATTGGAATAAGAGTTTAGTTTGACATAAATATAAATATGTATTTTTCAAGGGAGAAATTTAATAAACTCAGTTGAGAAATCTGGAAATATACACATATATATAAGGAACTTATATATGTTTATATTAATGCCAATATGTTTATGATTTCATCTAAGTCATTGAGCTAAATCTAACATGGCCGTAGAGTTGGATAAGTCAAACATTAAATTGAAAACCTGAATCTAGAAGTATACAATTAAAGGCTTATGTGGATATTAACTAAACAAAGCTAATAAATGTTTTTGGTACTTGATTTATTACTTGGTGATGACATATTTAAGTTTAGTTGTGTTATTTTAAAACTAAGAAAAATTATTTGTTAGAGCCTTTCTAAATTTGTTGGTATTTTAAAAACCAAATTCAATCATATTGGAAATGTATGAAAGGTCTTTTAAATGTACTTATTTTGTATGAACAAATTGGATATGCTTTAAAAATATCTGTTATAATTAAACTAATATAGAATTATGTTGTCATACTCGGTTGGTATGATCTAGGCAAAGTGTATTTATTTATACTAGATATTACATGAAAGTAATTATGATCCTTTATTTAACATACTCAGGTGTTATGATAATGATACAAATTATTTATTTGTTATACACATAGATATAGATTACTAATATATTCATATTATGCATTTGAAGAGAAAAATGTAAAGTTAGATTATTCCTAATTTTAACATGTTCATATTTCAACTATTAGGAATAATATAAATAAATATCTCAAGTTGTATATATGATATGCTATACATATTATGGGTCTTGCATTGATGATACTAACTAGGTAGTGAGACAGATTTCTCAAGCCTTGTTAGCATCACCAATGTTGGGTATGAATAACCCAATCAAGTGATGTGTTATGAATTTGACCGATCCGAGTGATCATTTGTTATTTAAAATTTTGGCTAAAGTATTGTTAGATTAACATTGTCATTTCATATGTTTGATTTGCATGTTGTGTGATATCATGTTCGAAATACATTATTTATGATACATGTAATGTAGTAGAAATCTTACAACACATGGGGTACTAACATGTCTCATTCTGAATTCACATACCATTTTATTTGTCTATTCATGAAGGGGGGCCATTCTATGGGGGATTGTGTGGGGGATTGTTGGTCCATGGTTGGATTGGAAAAATGCTTAGATGATGCTCTCCCTCCCCCAATGCAGTTTATACTTAGAGACAACACTTGAGGTTACCAGAGATATATGAATTGGTACAACTTGAGCTCTAGAGAGTTAGTTATGTTTATATTGTATATAAGGCTAAATGCCTATTGAGTTTGCAAATGTAATATTATTGTATTTGAATAGTAGTTTCTATATTGTGAGACCAATCATGGCTATGTCATTGTGTATTTATTTTCTTATAAAGCTATAATACTTTATGTTGCATTCAAAATTAAAGTTGAAATTATGATGTTATCTGTTGTGATAATATATTTTGATTTTAGTTTCCATGAATCTAAATGAATGTTTGTCAAGTAAAGTTAATTTTTTTTTACTATATTTTGTTTAAGTACAACTAGGTCGGTTGCAACAAACTCAGTGGTTGTCATCCTCTATGGTGCCTTAAACGATGGTTTTGAACCAGGTATGATGTCGATACATAAATCAAACTCACATCTAGGAGGTAATCCTGGAAACTCTTGTGGAAACACATCATGAAAATCTCTAAGAAATGTGTAATCTTTGAGACATAGTTTCTTAGATTCCTCCATTTCAATATCTTGATAATAAATACTTGGCACCCTTTTCTTTGAACTCTCTTGAGTTGCATAGTATAAATCTACCTAAACCTCAACTCTCTTTCCTCACCCTAAATTTATGTCTAATTTCCAAAATCATCTAGACATTCAACCTTTTTCAGATAGCAGTAAACCTTGGTCTTATGTTTCTCAAGCTAGTTGACTCCTAAGATCACATCATATGACTCTAGTGGTGCTACACATAGATCCACTAATATTATGATTTTGGGAAACCTAATCTTTCCTTTAACTAAAAACTTATCAACCATGAATTTTTAGTCAGTCTCATACTATATTGACCATACATTTGCCATTACTCTAGCTCTTCTAGTTAACTTAATAAGCATTCTAGGAGCTATAAAACATTTTGTAGCCCATATATCTATCAAAACGGAAACTAGATGGTCAAACAAAGTACCTCATAGCTATATAAGTAATGCTTTAAATTTAGCTTTTCAATTATTGCATGAATCTACAACTAAAAACTGCTTTACTAAGGATTATGACCTTTACCCTTTAACTTGTCCTGAGTACAGTCACGAGCATAATGGTCATCTCCAAAAATGAAACAACCTCCAGGTGGTCCTTTCCTGTCAGTCTATTGGTTTCCCTTGAAACCACATTTGTAAGCATTGCCCTATTTTTTGTTGCCTAAACTATTGTTGAATCTGGCATTCTAATTTTTGAACTACTTCTTGGAGTCTCCACTCCTATGTTTCTAATTCTTTTTTTTTAACATTGACTTAGAATTTTCAAACTTTTTCTTGAACTTATCCTTGGCCTATGAAGATACTTCAACTTTTGTTCCTATTTGATCACATTCTCAGAGACTTGGTCCATGGTAAGAGGTCCATGAACATCCATCCCACCACTGATCTAGGGTCTCAATCCCATGATAAACTTTTTGATCCTGAACCTCTCATCTCCTTAGTACTAAGGTAAATAATTTAGAAGTTTGGTGAATTGCTCCTAGTTTCATTCACTGATAAGTCTCCCTTCTTTATATTCTAGAAATCTATGAAATTTTGATCAAAATAAAGCTATGAGAGCCACCGTGATTTTAATAATTCTATGAATTAATCCTAAGTAGTGGTGGTTGAGTTAAGATTCATTTCCAACCTCTTGTTATCCTACCATGTAGCTACATTGCCAACCAACTAATATGCTCCCCAAACTGTCTTGGTGATCTCAGAGTAGTTTCAAATTTTAAAATACTTCTCCATCTCAGTTAACCATGCCTCAACTCCATCACCTAGAATAGTTCCATCAAACTTAGGTGGGTTTACCTTCTTCATATTTCTAGCCAACTCTATAGCTACTTAAGCTCTAGCATATTGAGGATTTTATTGCTCAATGATATGATCTTTAGGTACGTCTTGCTATTCTTCCTCTTAATGGTCATGAAGCACCTACTCTATATTTGTAATCCAATCCTTGGTCTCATTCTTGGCTATGAAAATCTGATCCATCTTTGCTAATTACTTAATGTCAAATCAAATAGGATCAAACAAAAGGTTACTTTTATTGACACTCGATGGACCCTCTCTAGAAAATTTAACTTTCACCATCCTCCATTATATCAATAGAAGGATAAAAAAACATTAACAGAATCATTAGGTCTTAGAGTTAGATCCATAGCTCTGATACCACATGTAACATCTCTATTGTGATCTACCTAGAAATATGTGATTTAATTTTTTTTAAAATACATATACTATAAATAGATTACACCATGAGAATATAACCAGTGATCATATAAAATACTCTAAGTGTGATAACTGTAAATGAAGTATAATACATCATACATCATTGATCACTATCATCATGAAAAACACACCATAATACAAATATAGAAAGTAATTATAATTAACCAGACATGTCTGATACATGCCTACAACCACTACTGTCAATGTTCAATAAATAAGTAATTAAAAATCATCATGATAATGTTTTAATAATAAATACAATACAATATAATGTACATATATAAGATACATGGCTCCTCAGAGTATAGTTCTATGGACTATAATATCTGTGGTAATCTCAAGTGTCATCTAAAAAGTAGTAGTGTTATGGGGAGGGAGAGCATCATCCAAGTGATTTTCCACACCAACCATGTACCAACGATCCTCCACACTAATCCCATTAGAGAATGACCCTCCTTTCATAGATTCGTAGATAGTGATGGTGTAAGAATTTAGAGAGATATGATTTCTAAAACTAAACATGTAGTGTATCATAGAGACCTATTTTACTAGAAAGATATCACATAAAGTAAATCATACTCATGAAATGATAATGTATCACTAAACATTACTTTGTCCATTTTTAAATAATAATAATATAAGAATCAATCAAAATTCATACACACTACTTGATCAAATTACCTTCATCTAGCATTTTGATGCTATTAAGCTAGTGAAGTCCATATTACTACTTACATAGTATCAAAAATGCACAATTTGATTAACATAATATAACCAATAGATTTATATAGATTCTAACCTACTAGAAATAATTTTATATAACATGCTAAGCATAAGAATAATAATAAAAAATATATTTATTCCATTAAACATATGAATGAATCTCACATTATTATCTATCCCATAATTTAAATAATCACTGCAGTTTATACCACCCATGTAAAATATACATCTAACTACAAATTATAATTACTATAAATAGTTTCCAAACATACTATGCCCTATGATAACCCATATTATCATAGTCTAGTGTTATTAAGCATAACTACTAAATACCACAACTAGTCAAATAAAGTAATATGAATTAATGGAAACATAAGCTTCTGTTCAAATAATTAGATATAACAAAGAAAGTCTCAATTCACATGAAACATAAAATAATCCATTCTCACATTTGTTATATTCTCAAGGGGTTGTATGCACACATTCACAAGGTTCTATTATATAGAATATAATTTTAAACCACCAATGAAATTATAATTATAAGAACACACCCTTACATATATGTATATGTTAATAGGCTCATGTATACCTATATTCACATTTAGCATACAATTATTCATAAATATGTAGCTTATTATAATGTTATATCCACTCAATGGCTTTTGTTTCACATGCTATATATGATAAATAAACTCATGTATATCATAAATCTTAACACAATATAATGAAAGACTACGTGAAGATATTTATATTAAAACTATCTCAGGATTTCGATATATTATAACTACAATAGATGCCTACAATCTTTTACATTCCAAATAACGTTTTCAACAATCCTTTGATAAATAGATCAATTATAAATTTCAATATTAGAATATTAATAAATAAACCATCTAGCTTAAGTTGAGGTTATATATTTTCCTTGTCAAACTGTTATTTAGTTATGACTCTTCAACATCTGTAGTTTATTATATCTGGTTAAGTTTATTACCCTACATGTTATTATAAGATCTATTTCCATCGATCCTTTTGCATGAACTCTATTCATATTTAAATATATACTCATGTATAAGTCCTTCTGTATGAACACACATCCTAAAGTACATTTACAAGTTACACACACACACACACACACGCGCGCGCGCGCGCACACACACACACACACACACACACACACACACACACACACAAGAGTTTATATATTCTCTAATAAGCTATAACCCATCCATAAAACCTATTATAAGATGATGAAGGTTACGCTAAGTTATTTTTGCTTCATTTACTAACCAATAGCTATATTAAATTAGATTGGTAGGTTCAAGCAAGGAAAAATCTTTAGTAAACTTATACATAATTAACAAAGAGATAGTATAGAGTATTAATGACTTACTCTCTGATCTATTCCAATAGATATTTGATAAATATGTCTATCCTTGAATTAAGGTAAAACAATATTTACAAATTATTAAAAGATGCTATATGTATCACTACATATATTTGATCTGATTTAATGTCAATATAAATCACTTATATATATATATATATATATATATATATATATATATATATATATATATATATATATATATATATATATATATATAGTTATTAGATCACCCCATAAGTTTGATTAAATATGGTGCTACCATATAAAGTCATAATGCACATTTTCCCCCTAAATGTATAAGTCATCCAATTCAAAGTAAAAAGATATAATAGTATTCAGCTGAATGTACAGGTTGACAATGTCTTTAATATGTTATATTAATATATTATTAGATCACTGCATATTTTATTTACACAAGTCATGTAGGTCTAGGTTAGCACTGTTTAATAAGTATACATAGCTAGCTACATAGATTGTTATACAATCCTCTAAGTGGTTCGTTGGGTATTTCCTATACTTAATATATCACCTAGTTCTAAGTTTAATAGATTACCACTCTCAATATGAACTTGGTACTTAGCATAATGCAAATTATTTTTCTTTTGTTTTTTTAGTTTGGCAAGTATTATTTATCATTTGAATTCATGTTTACTGATGGGTCACTGCCCAACATACAATTTGACAATTCTTTCTTATAGTCTAATATTTCCATCAAAGACTGAGTCAATGCTATACTACACTATACTTAGCGAGGTATGAATATATTCTACTAATATGTAGATCAACTTAAATAAATATTATATAGTTCACCGTTTCAAAATATCAAATATTTGTTATGCCTTAGGTTTATTAATATTATTAAATATTTAAGCCACCCACTCATACAACTATATAATAGACGTCTAGATTATTATAATCACTTAATTCACTGTTATATGTTATTAGTTGTCTATGGCATGGATGGAATCTAATGATGTCTATTTTTATATCTACTATTCAAAAATATATCCTTTAACAGTCAACATGTGTATATAATTCCATGTTTGTTATATACAGTTCATTGTATCTAAGCAAATAGATTTTCATAGATTCAGAAGGACATTGCCTACATTTTTTATACCGTAGTATTACTAAAATATTACATAGACAATAATTAGCAACACTACCTAGAATTTACCACTATTCTTCAATTGTATTGCTTATCTTTCTTCTTCTCTCACTACGTCCTTTCTTTCTCCTTCTCCTTTGTGTATTATGCACCTCCCTTTTTTCCTTGTATATATTCTTTCTTATTCTATATGAAAAGGGCATGGATTTTAAAGAATTTTCCTTTCATTATTGTTTTTCTTATTATTTTAATGAATATATTTTTTTGTTTTTCCTAATTTTAAACCTCTTTAATTCTCTTGCCTTATTATTATTTTTTAAAATTTTTCCTCTCTTTGCTTATTTTGAGAATTTCTTCTCTTTTTCTTAGTTTTCCTCTTAAAATATAAATTATCATATTTTATTTATTTTATTTCTAATTTTGATAATCCATATGATTTATAATTAAATTAGCTCTTCAAATATCATGACAATTTAATGATAAATCAATCAATAAATCCAAATTTAAATCTAATTATGAAAATCAAATTTTTAAAAGCATTTAATGATCACACACACAAGTCACACAAGATAAATTCCTTAAAACCATTAAACTATGCTAGTAACTATGGATCAAAATCCACCCTTCTGATTATTTTGAGTAGCTCGTAGTCAGTCTCGAGCTCACTCAATGTATCTAGAAGTTGCCTTTCATCCTTTTCCTTTCACGGGCCCCCCTTTTGTATATTTTACCTAAGTATTAGCCTCCCTTTGATTTTGACACATGGAAATTTGGTGCTCCTTCAGCATGAATAAGTCCTCAGTTCATCTTAGAGTAGTACCAGCTCAACACATAGTAACCCAACACTCATTAAGTCTATCTCCTTTTGGTCAAAACTCTGAGCAGTGTCATTGGCTAATGGGGTGATGAGTGGGACCCACCAAATAGACATCAAGGGAAATTTAGTTTCTCCACATGGTGCCTTTGTGCCCATTTTTACAAGGAAATGCCCAACTCCACCTAGATAAGTGCTTACTCAACACATGGCATAGTAGTGCTTATCTAAGAGCGGTTTTGATCTATTAGACCTTTGGGTAGTGCCATTGACCAACAAAGAGGAGGGGGACCCACCATGTGGTTATAAAAATGAGGAGATGAGCCTTTCCATGTGGCATCATGACATTTGTTGAAGGCAAATTTTTTCTATTAGAGCTAAGAATTATGCCATTGGCTAGGGTAAGCAGATCTTAATATGGTATATCAGAGGTAGCCACATAGATGAACATGTGGCATCATTATACTCCTCCTAAGTGTCATGACCATAACAAGGTAGATTAGTTATGCCATACCTAAGATCTGGGGTTTAACTGAATTTATGAGCTCAAGTGCTTCAATTAGGTGTAATGACATCATCATATGTGTGAGTGCCAAGATTTCCAGGTTCACCCCCATGAGAAGCTACTACACCTATATATTCTAGGCTCATCCCTTTTGAAAGGGTTGGTTATCATTTAGTTTGTATTTTTTCTATTTTAACAACCATTTATAATAGAATAGGATTAATAGTAGCTAGAATTTTTTTCATTTTATGACCTTAGCAGGTACCCCTCACAGTGGTGATTAGATGTTTTATATTGTGCCCTTAAGGCCTTCTATATTCTTATCTCCACCTAATAATGAAGAGGGTGTGATGTTCTATGCAAATTTAATGAATGAAGAGTTATCTCTACTTTTTATTTCCTTTTTTTCACTTTTATAGTATTAATCCTTGTTTGCATCATAAAATTTAATTCATGCTTTATGCTCCTTTATGGTCTGTAGTGTTTTGAGGATTCAATTTATTTTATATAATTATAGGTTAACTCTTTAAATCTCTTGGTGCATCACCTTAATTAGTTTTATCTCAATATTATTTGTATTTCTCTCTTGTCTCTTTTTATCCCCAAGATAAATTAAAGAGCTGACTTCTAAAATCCTAAAGGTTGCTTTATAGAACATAATTTGGTCCCATGCCTGTAAAGCTTCTAATATAGGTTATTTAACCTAAAGGGAGAGTTTTAGGCATCAATAGTTTTTATTTTTTGACACACCTGATGGGACCTATCTACTAGTTTACCCAATTAGAATCTTGAGTTTATGAGCTAAAAGATTGTTACAAGGTCATAGACAATAAAAAATATGAGCCTATTAACACCACCTCTAGGAGATCCAACTTGAAAAAGGACCATGGGATCTAGCACGACTCAACAACCACAATAATACATAGCTTTTCTAGGATCACCAAGGAACTTTATATCATGGGATAGCGATAACCCGCTATCCCCTACTGCCCTTGGCTACATAGGACCCCATTCCTGTAAATGCCTTGAAGGCACTCCATAAATTCTTGGGAGAAGATTTCAAGACTGCAATAGAACATCTCTAAGATGTTGCAAATGTGTGTATTGTACACTATGTCAATGCAAAAAACATAGCCTTGAGACTAATAGCTACTTCCTTTAAGGGGTGAACTCTTGATTGGTATCTATCCTTGCCACCCAATTCTATATCCACTTGGGATACCTTGGGAGATATATTCTTTGAGTGGTTCAATGAGAAGGTAGACCAATCATCTGTCCTACAACAACTGATAACTATCAAGAGGGCCCTATAAGAGGCCATTATTGATTTCAATTCCAGGTTTGAGAAGACCTAGCAAAGTATTCTAGTGGCTACTTAATTTACCATGGGTATGGCCATCATTTTCTATCTTAAGGAATTTAACTTAGATATTGCTATCATGATCTAATCACTCAGAGGATAGACACCATCAGATGCTTATGATCTATCAATAAGGCTGACAATAATTTAATACATGTGGGAAAGCTTCTTCCTTGGCCACTAATGCTAATGTTCCTAGAAATATAAATGCCACCTCAAGAAGAAGTCCCAAGTACCTCAGGAGCACTACCTTCTATGTATGTGTATTTTCCCACTTAGGCAAGCATGTCTACATCATCCTCTCTAGCTATAGAGATGAATGATATGAAGAGTATTTTGTGAAACTTTTCCAATGAGATAATAAATCTCAAAAGGTAATAGGCTATGCATCCAAATACCCCTTTTAATAACTACTAAGAAAGGACAGTACCATACCAATAAACCTAGTATCAGGAGAGGCAAGGGCAAAACCACCAAGCACCAAAAAATTAGATGTGACCTACAAATCAAATGGTTGTAGTCCTTAATCCCCTACACATTATATCATCAAATGTAAATAGAGGGCTAGTCACTGGCCAAAACAACTTGGCAAATGACTCTAATTCATGGTTTTTACCCTACAATGATGCTCATGGACCCTAAAATTGTGTAATGTGCAATCTATAATAGAAGATTTCCAAATAATGGTGACAAGGGAATGCACCTAATTCAACCTATGGATACCAATCTCTAGGGATTGAGAATATAGTCTTAATGGTGCAAATGCGTAGAATGTCCCTAAAATAAGAAGAATAAATAGTCCCAAAGCACACACTTTTCTCCTAGGTAGAAGGTGAAGATGTAGTCTATACTAGTGATGTTCCTATATACAGAGCTCCATAAATTTAATCAGACTATTATACATACTCCAAGAAAAGGTTGGCCAAGATCCCCTAAGTTACAATAAGGCCTCAAGAAATTTTTTTAAAGGGTCCAAGATCCTAACCTACACCTCAGACATATCAAAAACATAGAGAAATAATGTAAAACAAGGTAAAAGACCTTGAAGTTCCATCCCCAGGGTCATACAATGTGGTAGAGAAACTAAAAAAGGTTTTTAACAATGTTTCTATTTAGGATGTCCTATCTATTCTTGAGCAAAAATCTTTACTGAAAGAGGCCATGGAAGAATGAGGAAAAACCATATGGGAAAATCTAGCTATAGAGCCCACACAAATAAAAGGAAAAAAAGGCTAGCATGAGTGCGTAACCCCAGATACCATCTATATTCATGAATTCTAGATAAGGGGTAAGCAAGACAAAATTTACCCCATTCTATTTAACACTTATTATGGGGAAAAAATTACTATATAATTCCATGATCAATTTTGGTGCTATCAAAATGGTGATGCCTAAGGAAATAATAGATGTATTACAATTACAGTATTAAACCTTGAATAAAAGAGTGATGTAGTTGGATGAAAAGAAGGTTAAACCCTTAGGAATCATCAAGGTTCTCCCCATCACATTGTATTCATATCCTAACATTTTTGTATCACAAGATGGTGTAGTGATAATCCCTCCCATCTTCAGGCTATGCCTATCAAGATATTTTACCACCAAGATATGTGGGTACCTATCATTGGACTAGTTTCATTTGATTCTAAGGAATAAATATGACTTGAAGATAAAGGTTCTATCTAAACCACTTCATCTTGAACATATAGCAGATGAAGTCATGATGAAATTTGAAGTGACACACACCACTTTCTAAAAAAGGGAGACACATTATGTGTAAATGCTCAAAGGGGAGAAATTAGCAGACATCAAAACCCTGGAGGAAGAAGCCCTCATCAATGAATTCATTAAGAGTGACCCATTCACAAACTTTGATTCCACTAATCTCAGAACTGACATAATCTATGTTAAATACTGGGCCATTCCTAGGGTCATAAAGAGGAAGGAGGGCTACAGCATGGGGGATAAAGGTGAGTCCAAATTTTAGACTCTATATTTTGATGGTACAAAGTGCAAGACTAACTTCAAAACTGACATCTGACTAATGTTTCCTTCTAAGGAAGATACCCTCAAAACCTTTTGATTCTTATTTTCTTGCACAAATAATAAGGCCAAATATGAATCATTAGTTCATGGCCTCAGCCTTGCTGAGAAGATGGGTGTACAATAGTTGAAAGTATTTAGTGATTCTGAACTAGTGATAAGGTAGGTAAGAGGAGTTGTAGCTACAAAGAATGTGCATATGAGATTGTATCACCATTGTATATGGGTTATGATCTAAACCTTCAAAGCTTTCAATGTTTAAATCATCCTTAGATCTATGAATGCAAAGGTTGATAGGATGGAAATAATTAGATCCCAATTTAATCTAGTGACAAACTTGTTCACCAATGAACAATCCATGTGGTTTATCATCAAATTTTCCATCCCTAATAATGACCAAAATTAGCAAGTGTTTTGAAAGTGATGCTTAGATTGCCATGTTTCTCTAATAGTCATGCAAATTCATGGAACCATTGAAACCAAAGATTGAAGAGGCCTATGGGGACTAGATCATGTAATTAAAAACCAATAAATTTTCAAAAGGGCTCATCATCTTAGGGAATCTATTCAATTTTAATGATGCCAAGAATGAAAAATAAAAATTTGTCATGGATAAAGATGATTAGTCCATACTTGATGTCAGAGGTGAAAGAAGGCTGAACGTGGGAAAGGAGGTTCCCCAAAAGGATAAGGAGTAGTTGTTCTCCTTTTATGAAAAGTATAAAGGCCTCATCACATGGACCCATGATGACTTGAGAGGATATGATCGTGAAGTCATTCAACACACTATAGACTTGCTAGAGGGATCTAAACCTATCCGATAAAAGTAATGGCTAGTTAACCTAAAAATTGAAACTAATCAACTCAAAGATTATATACCTAATCAAACATTTGATTTGGGTATCAAACTTAGTTCCTATGTAGAAAAAGAGTGGAGAGATATAGCTGTGCATAGAATTCTAGGACTTGAGTAAGGCTCACTTAAAGGATCACTACCCCATTCCTTCTATGGAATGAATCCTCCAGATATTAGTGGGTGAAAAAATGTTCTCTTTGTTGGATATAATTAGGTATGGGTAAATGAGGAGGATCAACAAAATACCACATTCACCACAAAGTGGGGAACCTTCATGTATGCGAAGATGCCTTTCAACCTTTATAATGCTAAGGCTACATTTTAGCAAGCTATGGACATGGATTTTAAGGACCCAATCAATAAGATCATCCTCATCTATCTAGATGACCTCACTGTGTTTTTGAAGAAGAAAGAAGACCACTTTAATCATATGGAAAAGGTTTTCCAAAGGTGTAAAAAATTTGACGTGTCTCTTAACCTAAGAAATGCATTGTTAGAGTCTTGCAAGGCAAGATGCTTGGATACATAGTATCCAAAGAAGGGGTATCCATCAATATAGAAAGAGTATAAGCCATCAAAGACTTATACTCTTTCTATATTGATGGAGATCCTAGTCTTTCTTTGGGAAGATTAACTTTGTCAGTCGATTCATATCTAACTTTTCAAGATTGGTGAGACCAATCATGCTGATGTTGAAAAAGGACCATGCCTTCAAATGGACACCTTAAGGGAGAACAACATTTGATAAAATCAAGTATGTGATATCCACCACACCTATACTAGTTAACCCAAATTTTCCAAAGATTTCATTATATACATCTATAGGAGTGAGCATAGCCTGGCAATTATGTTAACTCAAAAGGAAAAGGTAGGAGGAAATGATCACTTGATCACATTCTACTCAAGAACATTGCATGGGTATGAATTCAAGTACAATTTCATAGAGAGATAGGATTTTGCCTTTATCAAGGGGCTCAAAAATTTTAGGCACCTTATGACAAGAAGAAAAATAATGGTGTACATGGCACACTCCAATGTCCACAAATACATAATGGAAGGAGAAATCATCAAAAAATGGGCCAATAGGATCACCAAGATCTTTGAGTATGATATCAAAGTTAGGCTGACTAAGGTGGTTAGAGGAAGAGGAATCTATGAGTATTTAACCCAATGTGCAGAGAGGACCCAAACATGTCAGAAGCAATCCTAATGAAACAACACAAAGCTGACATACCTTGGGTGTTAAATAGAATCTGATTTATGCCAACTGACCACTATCCTAATGGATTCCTTATGCATAAAAGGCATTTATATAGGCTATAAGGGTATAGCTACATGTTGATCTAAGGAGTCCTATTCAAAAGAAACTTTGATGGCAATATGATCTGATGTGTTGAAAGATACCAAGCTAAGAAAATCCTCTAAGATATGCATATCACTCCCCCAAGTGACCACTTCTCAGTAAAAAACACTATGACCAAGATCATGTACATGGGGTACTACTGGCTGACCATGTTTATAAACTACCATTAGGTAGTCATAAAATTCCAAAAATGCTAGTTCTTTTTGGGGAAAAGGAAAAATTTGACCACAACATTGAATTCGATTGTGACCAATGAACCCTTCAAATAATGGGGTTTAGATTTCATCAGAATGATCAATCCCATCTCTATTGCTAGTCATAAGTGGATATTAATGGCCACCAATTACTTCACTAGGTGGACCAAAGTGGTCCCATTGAGAGATGTGATCGAGAATATGATCCTCAACTTTTTGGAGGAACTGGTAGCAAGGTTTGGTTGGGCTAAGACAATCATCTCTGACAATGCAAAGGCATTATTTAGGTATAAGATTTATGAGTTTATGCTTCAAAATAGTATCTTCTTAAAGACTTCATCTAATTATTACCCATAGGGGAATGGGTTGGTAGAGTCAATAAATAAGAATTTGATAAGGTTGACCAAAAGGATGGGTGTCAATTGACAAAGTAAGTGGTATATGCATGTAAAAATAGCCCTATGGGTAGACCACATCACTCCCAAGTGGATCCTAAGGACTTTCCCATATGAACTCATGTATGGGAAGGAGGTAGTCATGCCTATGTCATTAGAGATCCCCATCTTACAACTTATAATTTTTTATAAGAATGTGAAGAATGAGGTGATGGAGGTTAGGCTCTCAGAGTTACTTAGCCTCAAATAAGTAAGAGAGTAGGTAAGTGATGCAAAAATCACCTAGTGGTAAGTGATCAAATGACGATTCAAAAAGAAAACATCAGACCCAAGATTTAAACCCAGGGATTTGGTCTTCAAGTATGATTAAAGAGCCACAAAGCTAGGTCAACATGCTAAGTTTGATTATTTATGGAGAGGACCATTTCATATCATTAGTGATAGATAGGGAAATGGTTTCTAGTTGGAAGATAAAGAAGGCAATGTATTGGAGATCCTAGTTAATGGGATCAACTTGAAACATTTCAACTAGTTGACCTACCTCCCCCTTATACATAGTTAATTTCCTTTTTTGTTTGTTTGTTTCCCTTATTAGCTTTTATTTCCCTTAGTTTGTTTCCCTTCCCTTTGATGTTACTTTTGAATAGGTGCTATTGGCACAAGTGGCTCCTCTTGTTACCACAAATCCTCACCCTAGACCTCCTAAATTTTAAAACATTCTCTAAAAGATAGTTATCTACTCACCTCTCCTACTATTAATGTTAGACACTCTATATTACATGATTCCCCATAAGGTTCACCATAAATATATTGTGAGTTATTCCTCAATCATGTGTGTCACCCTTAACATTTATGGGGTGCCCTAAATTTAAAATTTCCTATGATGGTCATGCCCAAGAGTGTCGGTGTATAAATACCCCTCTCCTCATCTAGACAAACACCTAGATGCATTAATATTTTTGAGAGAATTGAGTAATTGAGTAAGGTATAAAGAGTAGAGAGAGTTGAGCAAAGAATTGTGAGACCTTGTGAGTAAAATTGTTTAACCCAACATCTTATTTGGGATCAGAGAGTGATTTTAAAGAGGAATTATTGAGGTGGAAACTTCATCATCTTCATCAAGATGTGAGAAGCATCCAAGAAAATAGAGAACCCACAGCTTGGGTAACTAGGGAGATGTTTCCCTTCCATATTTTATGAGCAAATCCTATGCCTCCACCCTTGCTCAACCAAAAGAGAAGGTGATAAACGTCAAAAATATGGCCAAAGGGCATTGTAGAGATAAAAAATTGGTCACATATTTTATAGATGAGATATATGACCCAAAGCTAACTAAAAACCCCAAGATCTTGAGGGAGGGTACCCACACTTGAATGATTGAGAAGGTCTAGAGGAATGACTATAACTCATTTAGGTATAGAATGTGGGACTTCATGCTAGCCTAGTTCATGGTGCCCTATGTTCATCCATGCGTAGAAACATATGATGCCAACACTAGTGTAATTATGGGGAACACCCATTTGAGGGTGAAAATCAATTTGAATGCCAATAGGGAGATGTTTTGGATCCCAAGTGACCTAAAGGCTGACATCTACAACATGGAAAACCTTTAAGATGTTTGGGACACTTGCATCTATGACAAGGCACACTTCATCAATTTTATCCTCTAAAGTGGCTATATAGAGGCACCTCCTCTCCCTATCCCCCTAGTGAGTTTCCCCATGAAGTACTTGAAGGATGCCTTGTCCATGTTGGCCTTTATCTTCAAGATGAACTCAAATACCAATGCCACTAATTTTTAGTTAGGGGAACTCTTCCTCCTGAATACGATGAATAAGGGGGAGGTTTATAGGATGGATTTTGTAGACATCATCACCACCACTATGAAGGATGAGTTGGTAAACTTTTTAATGTGGGGTACTTTCTAGTATTCCTCCTACATCCTAAATTTCATTTTATTCCAACACTCCTATTTCTTCTCTACATATCTCAATCTAAACTCCTTCGAGATGGGTTTTTTCCTTGATGGTGACCTCAATCATAGTATGGACCCACATCCTATCAATCATGTAAGACTACTATGAGTTCTCAAACTCTTTTTATCCCCTATCATCATTGACCTCAGTTGAGAGGTCATTACAAATAAGATGATAGATGCGTAATGATCATGGCTCACCAAGAGCAGGGTTTTAGTTGACTAGTTATTTAGAAGCCATTTCACCTTCATATGAACCTATGGGTTTAAGGGAAAGCCATTCTGGCTCCTACACCTATTGATAGATAGAAATTTTGCCTTGGAGTTGGCCCACCAACTTGATGTGGTGGACTCCATCTATAGAGCAAAAAAGAAGAAGGGTTTGTATGATGTTCCCTTCACAAAAGAAGGCATCATAGTGGTAAAAAGGTTGTAAGAGTGCCTGATCACATCCAAACTCATAGATCTCATCCTTGAATTGATCGATGATAGGTGGATCTATGACCTGATTGGTTTTATAGCCTCCTTAAAAACTACTAATGCACCCAATCACCAGCCTTGACCATACCTTTAGAAGAAGAAGTCACCTACATAAGATGACCCCAAGTATTACGTAGATCTATCTAAGATCTCATTAGACACTCGTAGGCCATGAGAGTCCTTCTATGATGTGGTCTAAATGTTTAATCCCTCTAAAAGGTTAATAAAGGGACTAAGGGCACAACTCACCTAGAGGGATTAGAGTGAAGAGAAAATAGTTGCCTATACAAAATATAGGCAAGAGATCGACAAGTTGTACTCAAAATTTGAGGATGAGGAAGGAGATGAAACTTTTGAAAGTATTTGAGATGAACATCATCTAGAGGAAAGCTTGACAGAAGGAGGATTCTCTATCAAAGAAGAGTAAAAAGAAAGAGAAGAAGAGGAAAAAGAAGATACCCTTGGGGAAGAGGTAGAGGATGTACCTCTAAAGAAGGAAAAGGAATTCTCAAATATATTGAAGCTGTTAACCTGGCCACCTCCTATATACCCATAACACACATCCCCACAAAAACAAAATCCTCTTTAGGGTACCTCATTGCTAGATCATCACAACAAAAGTGACTTGAGGTACAAAAATATATTCCTCTACTAGATCCCCCATAGAAGAATATACACTTCTTATAGCCCCTTATTTCCACCTCAACATCTTTATTCATCCCCATGTCCCCATCCATACTTTCACCTCAAGTTTTAGCACTCTCTACTACCCAACCAATTAATTCCATAGACTCACTCTCCTCGTCATCCACCCAATCCTCTACTGAGCTCACATGACTTTACTCCATGATCCCAATCTCCTCCTTCACACCTTTCCTTACTCCAACTACATCATCTGCATCATCTTCTATCATGGTAAAATTTCCCTCCACCCCACTTAGTGGGCTCCCACCTTTCTCTCCATCCACCATCACCCTTCATCCATTCACCTCTAGAGGAACAACATATGTTGCTTCACATCACCAAGTTACCATTCCATTCACATTGCCTTAAGGACTCCCCTTTATAGGGAAAAACATTCAGTCATCGAACCAACACCATCAATAGATATATGCCATGAAGAAAGCCTAAGAGGCCCAATTTGAGAAGAGGAAAGGAAAATAGAACAAATCCATGGTGATAACTCATGTGTGATTATTCTTTGACCCTACACAATAATCCCTCATGATTGCACACATGGCCCCTCAAGTAGTCAAGACCCAAGATCAAATGTAGCTAGGAGACTATGTAATACAATCTATCAGGCTCAACCTCAACTAGGCTAGACCCACTAATAGGGTCAAGATGATAGAATAAATGAAAAATTCTATGACTACAGACTACATCAAAGTGACCCAATAGTTGGAGAAGACTAAGGTATAAATCATCAACGTGAAGGCCATAATTGATCACCTCAATGTTGAGGCTAAAGCCAAAGATGTAGATCTCAACAGGGTGAGGTCTGACCTTCAGATATTTTTCTCTAATGAGAGTTTCTACATAGAATCCAATCAAAGGAAAACCATGGAAATCCAACTATAGGATAAATAGACTAAACTAGCATAGATCCATCAAAATCTCTTAGATTTTAATTAGGATTTTCAATAATTGTAGTAGTAGGCATAACAAGAGTCCTTGATCAAGGACTAAGAAATCATTTAGCTAAAGAATGACCTCATCACCTACTCCCAGACCATGAATATCCTCCCAATTATTCAACAACTATACATGTCCTACTAGGAGAGGATCAAAGGAGCAGTCATGAACTTGAATCTAGCCCTCATCTTCATCATAGATTCATAGAAGTTGAGCTCCCAAGTAAGCATATCCATCGATCATGTCATTTCCTTTATAACCACCAAGGTACAGATACATGACTCCTCATCTAAAATCTTTAAAAAACTTATGATGAAACATAATAGGCAACAAGGGTGGCCAACTAGATGTAAGTGGTGGCAAAGGTTAATGAATTTTTAGGCTATGTAAGGCAATTACCAAGTGTAAGGAATTCCTTAATGCCTTAGAAAAAGAAGTCCAAGATAGATGGGGACACATTGAACAAATAGTAAAATTAGGATTCCCATCCCCATTATTGGTGGATAATAACATCCTACCAAAGGACCAAATCAAAGCACTACTAGAGCAGAAATAGAATGACCAAATCAAGTTCACAGTTCTTGATCAATTGCTTGGTGTCTTTAAAGTGGAAAAATTATTGTAACCACTGACTCAACTAAAATTTTAGATGCTGGTGGTAGTACAAGGTTTTGGGAACATGCCCTTTAAGGAGATTATCTACCTAGATAGAGCCTCTATGGCTCTTAAAAAACCCCAACCCAAAGAGGAAGAGTGGGTACCCTTTCAGGTAGCTCTTCAAAAGTTGTAAGTTCATAGAACTTCCTCCTAATTTGAAAATTTTGCCTCAACTAGTCCATGCACTAGAGTTTTGGGTTCTCTCATCCATAGGTAGATACCCATGTGAGTCATCAAAAATTATGGATCAAATTATTTTGAGTAGCTCATGTTCAATCTCGATCTTGCTCAATATATTTAGCAATTGCCTTTTTCCCTTTTCATTTTTTGGGGCCGCATTTTGTATATTTTGCCTAAGTATTGGCCTCCCTCCACTTATGACACATGGCATCTTGGTGCTTCTTCAACATGAAGAAGTCCTTAGTTCATCTTGGCATAGCATTAACTCAACACATGATGACCCAACACTCATTTGAGGCCATCTCTTTTTGGTCAAAAATTTGAGCAGTACCATTGGCTAATGGGGTATGTGTAGGACCCACCAAGTAGATATCAAGGTAATCATGATTTCTCCATGTGGAACCTTTGTGATTATTTTTATAAGGAAGTGCCCAACTCCCCCTAAAGAAGTGCCTACTCAACATGTGGCATCATATCACTTATCCAAGAGTGGTTTTGATTTATCAGACCTTTGAGTAGTGTTATTAGCCAATAAAGAGAAGGAGGGAGATCCACCATGTAGTTATAAAAAGGAGGAGATAAGCCTTTCCACATGGTACCATGACGCTTGTCAAAGGCAAAGTTTTCTTTTTAGAGCTAATAATTACACTATTAGCTAGGGTAAGTGGATCTCTATATGACATAGTAGAGGTAGCTCTAGAGATGGACATGTGACATCACTACACTCATCCTAAACATCATGACCATAACAAGGTAGAGTAGTTTCACCATACCTATGATCTGGGGGTTAACTTCACTCGTGAGTCCAAGTGCTTTATTTAGTTGTAATGACATCATCATATGTGTGAGTTCTAGGATTTCTAGGTGTCACCCCTATGAGAAGCAAATTTGCGTATATATTATAGGCTCATCCCTTATAAAAGGGCTGGTTATCATTTAATTTGTATTTTTTTCTATTTTAATATCCATTTGTAATAAAATAGGAGTAACAGTAGCTAGCATTTTTTTCATTTTATGACCTTAGTAAGTGCCCCTCATAGGGGTGATTGGATGTTTTGTGTTGTGCCCTTAAGGCCTTTTGTATTATGATCTCCACCTAACAATGAAGAGTATGTGATGTTCTATGTCAATTTGAATGAAGATTTATCTCTGCTTGCTATTTCCTTTCTTCTACTTCTATAGTATTAATCCTTTCTTGCATCATAGACTTTAATTCATGTTTTATGCTCATTTATGGTCTATAGTGTTTAAAGACTCAATATATTTTATGTAATTATTGATTAATGGTTTAAATCTCTTGGTGCATTACCTTAGTTTTATCTCAGTATTATTTGTATTTCTCTCTCATCCCTTTTCATCCCGAAGATCAATTAAAGAGCTAGATTCTAAAATCCCAGACGTTTATTTACAGACCATAATTCAATCCCATGCTTGTAAAGCTTCCCATAGAGGTTATTTAACTTGAAGTGAGAGTTTTAGGAATCAACAAAAAGCATGTTAAATTATCTAATTCAAATGTCATAAAAAAACATTTTACTAACCATTTATTATGCATCTAACATGTGTTAGCTAATGTTGTGTGTGCAGGGTTCTAGTCAATTTCTATGTCATCTTCCAACAACTCCATCTATGTCACCTCTTTGATTATGCTCTCCCTCTATCATGCTCTAAGGTATGATTTTTCCTGCATCAACCTCACAACAAGAAGGTACTTAGACTATAACATCATGATATACATACATCATAAAATATAATTGAAATAAAAAATTAACATGTTCATAATATAAACATATACATTATAGCTAACTCATATCAATGTAATCATGTAACTTAAAAAATATCTAGCTATCCCATAACAACATATATCTAAAATCTTATTCAAAATAGCCCAAATCAAATTTGTCATCTATAAATGTCCATGGATAATCAAATAGTTTGCTTAGTGAGAAATCAGGATGTAACACTTATCCACCATTCTACTTGAGGAGGATAACTTAGAGTTTCATTTTTTATTTAAAGATATATATATATATATATATATATATATATATATATATATATATATATATATATATATATATATATATATATATATATATATATATATATTATCTTGTAGATAATTCTTTTGGATGCATTGATAAGTTATATAGCCTAGAGATAATTTATTCTTTTCATCCTTACATACCACAATAACCTCTTGCAAAGCACCTTAGCCAAGAGAGACATTTAGGCTTAGTGGGTTCATCTTCAAAGGTAAGTATTCCTAACTTTGTTCCTCCTTTGTAAGAGTAGATAGATATGCATTTGTACTTCTCTCATATGCATTAGGATTTCATATATATTGACATGAGTATATGTCTTCTATGGATGTTTAATTTTTATGTTTATTACCCCCACTTTGTGCCACAGGCTTTGGTGAGCACTAGATTAGACTTTGCTTTGATTTTATCATTTGTACATTAGTGAATATGAAAATATAGGACCTATTTAGGGTTATTGCATAGTTTTTATTGACTATAGGCTTTGGAACCCTCCCTAGTGATATTATTGTGGTAATATATCCCTTGGCTAGGTCTAGCGAATCCATCTTGGTCATGACCCTGAATATCTAATGTATTGACAATCAAAAGTATAAGTGAGATTTATCTTCTCTGAACTAGGATTGATTTATATATTAGTTGCATTTCATTTTGCATACATTCTAGTGAACCTAATGTGAATCAAACCCTTGTAGGTTTTCTTTCACACCATCATTTTTATCAATACATAATTGACCCATATAACTTTGTATCCTTATAGGCTATTTGAGTTTCATCAATTACAATATAAAATCGACCCATACGATTGTGTATCCTTTTACGCTATCTAATTTTCATCATTTTTAATACACAATAAATCCTTTCAAATGTGTATCCTTATACATTATCTAATTTTCATAATTTATAATACACAATTGATGCATATAACTATGTATCCTTCTAGGCTATCTTAGTTTCATCATTTGTAATACATAGTCGACCCATATGAATGTGTATCCTTGTAGCCTATATTAGTTTCATCATTTTACATAAATAGTCAACCTATACGACTATGTATTTAGTGGATTTTTATCACATACTCTGTCAACCCCATTGACTCTATACCTGCTGGACAATATTGTTCTGTGTGTGGCCAACTTTGTCCCTATTTTTCCTTTTTAATTCCTAATCTTAGATTCTTCCTTCAAGAATCATGATATCCCCTAGTAGAATATTTTTGGACATCCTTAATTCATTTAGACAATATATGAGATATTCTTTCCTTCCTACCTATGGTATCCAAGAGGATGGTCACTCTTGGTGTAGCTTTTCATCAAATCACTCTAAGTATTCTCAATCTCGATTTACCTCATATTTTATAGTCGATCCAAAAAATCCTCAAAGACAAATCCCAAATCATGCCAATTATACACCTTATACCACTTTTACACCTTCTAAACCTTGAAGTTGTAGACTCATCAACACATCCACTTCACAAGTTGGAACTACACATTATGTTCCACCTATTACAACTAATACTCATGATCCTCTTGTTACACCCATACCAATAACACTTAGCATCATCACTTCACAAAGTAACATGGTTGAAATCAATCCAACTAATGACCTTAATGATTCCCAATTCTTCAAAAACCTTTATGATATTACCATTTACACTCCTAATAAGAATGGTGGCTTTACCAAGATTCCTTTTTCTTCTACCACACTTATGACAACTAACACTAATGTTGGGAATCTTCCTCTCAATACCAATGTTGGGAATACTCCACCCAATACCCCTCCTCCCACCAATAATAGTAACCCTCCTCCCACCAACACTAATAATCCCCCTCCTAATAACACTAATACCCCACCTTAAAATACTAATGCAAAAATTGACACAACTCAAATTCTTACTCAAAATATTTAACAAATTAATATTATGCAAAAAACTAACCATTTCCAAATGATTAAAATGCAACAACATTTATCACACATGATTAGTCAACCACCTCAAGTCATCATGTCTTAACCAAATCAAAATTTTGTCCCTCCTCTTAGATATGCCAATGGGAATATCATGCCTCAACCTTTAATGCATAACAAAATGATTCAACATATTCAAAATGAACCTTTAGCTCCATTCATTACATCCATAGATAATGGAAACATTTCTCCAACTATCACATATGATGGGATTAAGGACCCTACTATATTTATTAAGACTTTTATTAATCTCTATAAGGAATGGGTATAAAATAACACCTTTGCTACCACCAAGCTCTTAGACAAAACCTTTGTTGGATATGCACTTGAATGGTATAACCAACTTCCTAGACATTCCATATCATAACTAGAGGATTTAGTCAATGCTATAGTGAAGGAATTCTAACATGATGACCTTCCTTAAAATTACCTTATCCATTTCATCAATGCCAAGCAAATTCCTAATGAATCTTTTCACACATTCATCAAATGATGTAAGTCTCTAGCTCACAAAATGGACCATAACATGAATGATGATACTCTTTTAAAACTATTTATTACTGATCTTGAATATCTCCTTCAATAATAAGTTCAAATCTTATCCATAAAATTTTAGAAGAAGCCTTAGACCAAGAAAAAAGGTAACACTTTCTTATGACTCAATTTGAAACACCTCAAACAACTTTTAAAGAACCTTTCCAATCATTTTCTCATAACATCAATTCTTGTAAGCCTACCCAATATCAAAATGGAGCATCCAATTCAACCAATTTTAACTCAACCTACCCTCCCTTGAGTCTACAAGCACTTAAGAAGATATTACCACCCTCTAAATTGATGAGATTTGGTCCTTCCAAACCTCCTCCAAAATGGTACAATCTTGATAAGTTTTGTTGGTGTCATGCTAAGATAGGTCATTCTCATGAGTATTGTCATGATTTTCATAAATTTCTTATTTATTCCTTGCTTGCTCCACATTTAAATATTGACACTCTAACAAAACAACACTATCAATACTATCTTTAAGCATTACAAATTCAATCTAAAGAACCACAATCGCATCAACATCACTTAAGTAATGATCAACAAAAATTAACTCATACCTCCATCTCATATACTAATCTTGTCTAAACCAAAATTAATCCTTATTTATACACCAATAAGGAAAGGATGGATAACTTGAACAACTTCAAATGGGTAGTTTTATTTGTCCAATCTTAACCTCTTAAGTCACATTAACCAATGGAGCATCTAGTCGAAATTCCTACTCCAAAGTGCATCATACATGGTCCTCCTTTACCTTTTAGACCTATTCATACCTCTCTTGAAAATCCTACTTCAATTTTACCACCCTTAAAATCTAATAAACCAATATATTTACCTATCTCCAAATGCACCTACCAACCCAATGCAAATCATTCTAATGGTTCAATTTCACCTCAAACAATCTCACATGTTGGGGCATCTCGTGAAGCTCATCCACATATCACTATAGACTTTAGGGAATATTGTGATGCCCATCCCTATATATAATTACCCTTTAGGCATCTTGTGATGCCCAATATTATTCTACAATGTAGAATATCAAACAAATTAAACTTCAAAAAACCTTCAGAGACATATAGGTTTGTATTTCACATGCTCATCTTTGATATAGATGTTATCATAAATTTTTCTTGTTATGTTTATCTGATATTTATTTATTTTTATGCACTTTAATTCTTTTAGTTTCATTTTAATTTCACCATTATTTCCTTTGGATTCTTTGGTTTTATTTCACTTTATAGTTTGTGAGTTACATTTTAATACCTTAGATAGGACCAAGTCTTCCTCACAAACACACTTTAATCACATAATTGTTTTCCTTTACGTTTTTTGGTTTCATTAAATATTAAATTTGCCTTTAGTTTTATTTTGGTTCTTAGATATCTCTTTCATTATTATATTTTTATGTCATTCTTTGCCTTAGTATCTTTATGATTATTTTTACCCTTGTTTAACATTCACCTCATTGGTGTTCACCTTGTGAGTTGCAATGTAAAACCATGGATAAGACTAGGCTATCCTCACATATTACCACATTAAAACATATTTAAATTACTTTTCCCATATTTTATGATGACTAATACTTTCATTGGTGCTTATGCTAGATCTATTGTAGGTTAGTATGGCTTCTCTAGTGACATGACTATCATAGCATAGCCCCATCCCTTTCATAACACTATTTCATCTCCTTGTGATCAATTACGAGCATATTCATCATTGTATCACTTATTACATGAATAGATCTCTTATTATCCCTATCTTTCCCTTATTTCCTTTCATTTGAGGCTCACATCGATCAATTTTGGGATTGCACACTTACTTGTGGACAAATCTAGGAGTCTTTAGACACATTGGTTTTTAGGTCCTTTTCTATAGTAACCATGTGTAATATCTCTTATTTTTATCACTTATTTAACTCATGATTGGTTCTCAAAATTTGTATGGAGGAAGAATATATATATATATATATATATATATATATATATATAATTTAAAACCCAAATCATAAAATACAAACAAAAGGCAATGATTAAAAGGAAAAAAACAATATTAAATGTCAGATCACACCAAAAGATGTGATCTATATTTGGCACATCTCCTATCTTAGTTGACTATCAAACTTCACAGTTGGACTCATGATAGGGATGAGGTCCATTGGGGTGTGGTAGGTGTTGGTGGAATATTTTGTCGATCAATGTACTGATAAACAAAATAGGTCTGATCAGCCAAAGTAGGAAGATAAGTCATCCAAATGTGCAGTTTTACAACATCAGAAAGACACTGATCTCTCCTCTCATCAAGGGGAGGTTCCCTGTAGGTATGCTATATATATATATATATAGAAAATAATACTCATGGGTGGGACAAACCATCCATCTCTCTTCTTTCAGAGATGATGTGCGCACATCAAAGGAAAAAGTTAGGGGAAATGATAGACAATACTCCTCTTCTTTCAGAAGTACTATTCAGAAAACCACAAGAATACTCTTGGCAGTAACAACAAAATGTAGCAAAGGATGTAATAACTAGAAAATCAAGATGCAACTCAAAGTCTTCACCTGAATTGCTCAAGAGTAAGATACGAAGGACAATGAGAGCACAAAGTCGCCTCAAGGTCTTTTATATAGAAATGAAAATCAAACAAACTAAAGGGTGATTATGGGGGCACAAAGTCTCTCCATAGTTGACTCTTTATGACACCTTTTTTAACTACTGTCACTAATTCTGCTTGTTGAATTAAATGAATAGAAGATATATTGAAGAAAAAGACATAAGAACAATTTCCTCAATAACAAAGATATTACAGCACAAAGTCTGAAAAACCAATTGATTTATTATTCCAGTAACAAAATATGATCAACAATCTGAGCTCAAAGAGAGTTTCATTCTAATTGTCAAAAAAGAGATCCTTATTACAATAAAAGAAAGTCCCTTATATAGCCTCTTCAAGAAGGACTTGGGAACAATCAATACATCATTTTGCATTGGAATCTATTAATAAGACACGCTGAAACTTAGGGGTGCTTTACCCATTTGATATTATCAACGCAAGGAAATAAGTTGCACTTATTGAAAGTTTGTAACTTTTAATGTTCCAGCTAGCGATCTGATCTTATCTTCATCATTCCTCCTTCTCTGGCTAATTGAATCGGGTCCTAGATTTAATTTACTATTCTATTCCTTTTTCACTTTTTGCTAGTCTTCTTTTTGAAATCTATGAATGTATGATAGGGATGAGGTCCATTGGGGTGTGGTAGGTGTTGGTGGAATATTTTGTCGATCAATGTACTGATAAACAAAATAGGTCTGATCAGCCAAAGTAGGAAGATAAGTCATCCAAATGTGCAGTTTTACAACATCAGAAAGACACTGATCTCTCCTCTCATCAAGGGGAGGTTCCCTGTAGGTATGCTATATATATATATATATATATATATATATATATATATATATATATATATATATATATAGAAAATAATACTCATGGGTGGGACAAACCATCCATCTCTCTTCTTTCAGAGATGATGTGCGCACATCAAAGGAAAAAGTTAGGGGAAATGATAGACAATACTCCTCTTCTTTCAGAAGTACTATTTAGAAAACCACAAGAATACTCTTGGCAGTAACAACAAAATGTAGCAAAGGATGTAATAACTAGAAAATCAAGATGCAACTCAAAGTCTTCACCTGAATTGCTCAAGAGTAAGATACGAAGGACAATGAGGGCACACAGTCACCTCAAGGTCTTTTATATAGAAATGAAAATCAAACAAACTAAAGGGTGATTATGGGGGCACAAAGTCTCTCCATAGTTGACTCTTTATGACACCTTTTTTAACTACTGTCACTAATTCTGCTTGTTGAATTAAATGAATAGAAGATATATTGAAGAAAAAGACATAAGAACAATTTCCTCAATAACAAAGATATTACAGCACAAAGTCTGAAAAACCAATTGATTTATTATTCCAGTAACAAAATATGATCAACAATCTGAGCTCAAAGTCTCAGCAATGCCTTACAATTTGGGCAGAGTTTCATTCTAATTGTCAAAAAAGAGATCCTTATTACAATAAAAGAAAGTCCCTTATATAGCCTCTTCAAGAAGGACTTGGGAACAATCAATACATCATTTTGCATTGGAATCTATTAATAAGACACGCTAAAACTTAGGGGTGCTTTACCCATTTGATATTATCAATGCAAGGAAATAAGTTGCACTTATTGAAAGTTTGTAACTTTTAATGTTCCAGCTAGCGATCTGATCTTATCTTCATCATTCCTCCTTCTCTGGCTAATTGAATCGGGTCCTAGATTTAATTTACTATTCTATTCCTTTTTCACTTTTTGCTAGTCTTCTTTTTGAAATCTATGAATGTATTCTGGTCTGTATGTTTAAAGGATCAACGGCTCATTCACTGTGTTGAATTTGATGTTTTCGGGCACATCATTCCTTTGTCTTCTTTTGGTGTTTCTGTTTGGTACTTTTCTGGATTGAACTTGCCCTTTCAGGCCTTAAGCAAGGACCTATTTTGAGTTGGGAAGAGTCTCCCACAAGGGTATCTACCCTTTGAGTAGTCTTTGAATGGCCTTCAGTCTTCTTTGGGAAACTCTTTGATCTTTGGCGATGAACCAACTGTTGAACCGTTCCATTGAACCAAATGTTGAACCATTTGACATTGAACCAAGGCTTTGAACCAAACATTAAACCAAGACGTTGAACCAAATTTTGGTTCAATAGTTCAAACAAAGCCTTGAACTGACCGACAAACTATTTGATTAAACCAAAGAATGAATCAAAGTGCTGAAACTGAGTAGATGAACCAAATGTTGAAACAAAGTGTTGAACCACTTGATTAAACTTGCCTTTGAACCTTTTGATGTTGAACCTGCTGCTGATGCTTGCCAATGGAAATTTCTATTTGAACCAAGGCATTGAAACAATTTTGAAAATGACCAATTGTTAGAAACTGATTCTTTTGATTGAATCCACCTGCAAAAGTCGTGAAGCCCATTGAACTTGTAGAAATGAGCCTGTTTGTAGTTCGTAGATTTATGAAAAGCTTGAAAAATGAGGAATTTGAATGCCCAAGACAAAATTTAGAAAGGGAAGAGATTATTTTTCTCTATAAGACCAAAATAATTTAAATGTTGTCCCAAAAATAGCTAATATTTTTGAGGGACAACAGCTGGCTCTAGTTAGCGAACTTCTGTCAATTGCAAAAAGAATTGAAAGGAGTAGAATCTAGAATCTCTAGTGTCTTCATGTGTACCATTGGGTTATGGAGTCATGCTACCTAGAAATGAAAGGCTTCAAAAATGGAAACAAAAAAATCAAAATATAATTAAAAATTGTACAAATATACATATATACATATGCAATGATCTGATACTTCAAGAATTGAAGTATTTCAGATGCTGCTTCTTGAGAGACAGTGAAAATAGTGCACCATTTTGGTAAACTAGCAAGAAGATATTTTGTCCCTAGAAACAGTGACGAGTGAATGGAGCTCTCCACCAAGAAACTAATTTTTTGCGTCTTCCTCTTGGTCTTTCCTTCTTTTTGCTTTGTGGCAGGACGTGGTCTTCAAACTGAAAACCATAACTCCTTGCTCTCCCTGCGAAGGGTTCCTTTGCCTAATTTTTATTTGTAACAGCATGGTCCATTACCATAATTGGTTGTTCTTCTAATTTAGTCTAGCATATGATTGGATTGCCCCTATCAAACTCCTGACAAACTATCAGATTAACATCTCCTTTGATGTGAACGAGTTTGACTTCTTCATCTTGAGCAATCTTCAATTTAAGCAACAGAGATTCACATCTAGTTGTGTTGTTGGTGTTGCTGACTTGAAAATTGAATGAAGGAAGAATATATCCTTGAGGAGATATCAACACAGTTCCAACTTCTTCATTGGTGGAACAATTGCTGTCATCATCAGAAGCTGATCTCCTATCAGATTTCTCTTCATTAGAGATGGAAGATCCTTCTTTGTTTATACTACATCCTACCAATTCTCCTGAAGTCTTGTTTGGATCAATTCTTGGATTGTCAGCTATAGGAATTTCATCTGTAGAAACATGAACATCCTCTATGGTAAGGAAATAATTACCCTTGCCTGAAGACTCAGATAGAATTTGTGCTACAGGGGCTGATGTTTGGGTGACCACGTATTTTGTCTCAGACAGGTCCACATCTGGTTCTCTATCAATGTCTAATTGCTCGAGATTGACTTGCAGGAATTCAAACTTAGTCATTTGAATTTTGGTTTCCTTGACATGATCAATCATGTTAAATGACTGGAATGGATTTGGAAGAGAGGATGGGAGTTCATCCTTTTGATTTCCAGGAGGGGAAGGACTAGTTTGCAAAGCTGAAGTAGAAGGTATAGAGATATTTGATTTACTTACTTCTTTAGTAATCACTGGGTCCTTTGATTGAAAAGGAAGAGGGGTTCTCTACTCAGCAATTGAAATTGTTGGTTGGGGTCACTCCTCTATCTTCTCTTTGTTGGCCTACTGGGCTGACTGATTTTAGGACTGGTGAATACTGCGTATGATCCTTTGATTGCTTCACCTTCACTTCTGGATTCATCTTGGTAATTTAGGAAACCAATGTGGGAGTCACCAACTAATTCTTCTAGATCCTCCTTAAAGATATCAGTGCCATTTTCTTGCTCTAACTTAGGTTGGAAATAGGAAACATGCTCTGTTTCCAGATATCCAACTACCGAGTTTGTTGGAGGTGCTTCAAAGGCAGGATTTCTCTGTGGAGGAAGAAGATGATTTTATTGTCCTTGACTTCTAGCAGCATTGCCTTGATATGGCTGATTAGGAAATGTCCTCCTTGATATATCTTTATATAGAGGAGCAGAAGACATACTTTGTGCCATTTGCCTTTTTAAGGCTAGCAATTCATTTTCCAGCTTTTGTACCATTGGATCAGTGGTGACTGTGGGTGAGTATTCAGAAGATGAAGAGGGTTTAGCTCTATTAGGATCTCTCCTTATCTTTCTTGCCAAGATAAGGTCATCTTATAGCTTAGTAGACAAGTCTTGAGAAACCTCAAGGTCTATGTGTCTAGCTCGTCTTAATAGAAAACTCACTTCAGGCAGTTGTGAGTTGATGAAGAAACACATGAGATTCTGAGGTGTCAGTTGGGTGATCATGGGAATTCTATGCCTCAGCTTGTTGAACCTGGCAATGAAGTCCCTCATAGGATCATGGGGATCCTTCTTCATCTATGTGAGTTGGGCCAGCAAGGCATGTGCATCTTCTGCATGCTTGAATCTTACTTCAAACTTGTCTTTAAGTGTATCCCAGTCAGTCACTGATCCAGCTTGCAGATGGTAGAACCAGTCTGTAGTAGTACCTTGTAGTGTCTCCACAAAAATACTGACTGCCACGTCTTCAAATTCCACCCCTATCACACTACAGGCTATGGTGAAGGCTGCAATGTGTTCATTAGGGTGGACTCTTCCATCACCAAAGAATTTGGGGAAATTCTTCCTTGAACTGAGTGGTAGCTCATGCAGAGGTGGAGTCAAGTTGAGTGGGCCAAAAGAGTTACCCTAAGGGCCTATAACTACCATGATTTAATTATGAACAATAGGGATAACACATATGAGTGGAGTTTCCAGATTATAGGACAAAAATGGAAAAGAAACTAGCCCTACTTTAGCTTAAAGCTTGAGGCTTCAAACTGCACTTTCTTTCCTAGCAGCTCTATTTTTACAGACCAGATAATATAATGGAGATGGATGAAAATGGTAAGGCTATAAATGGATAATGGGTAAGACATGAAACAGAGTCACCAGAGTCTATAATGGATAAGGTTATAATGATAATGGGTTATATAGGTGATGTTTCAATCTAAAACTTGAGGTTCCAAATTGCACAATATTGTGTATATCCCCAGTGGAGTTGCCAAAAACTGTTGGTTGAATATTTTGTCGATCAACATACTGATAAACAAAATAGGTTTGATCAACCAAAGTAGGAAGATAAGTCATCCAAATGTACAATTTTACCACATCAAAAATACACTGATCTCTCCTCTCATCAAGGGGAGGTTCCCTATAGGTATGATATATATATATATATATATATATATATATATATATATATAAATAGAAAATAATACTCCTGGGTGGGAAAACCATCCATCTCTCTTCTTTCAGAGATGATGTGTGTAGATCAAAGGAAAAAGTCAGGGAAAATGATAGACAATACTCTTCTTTTAGAATTACTATTCAGCAAACCATAAGAATACTCCTGGCAGTAACAACAAAATGTAGCAAAGGATGTAATAATTGACAAATCAAGATGTAGCTCAAAGTCCTCACCTGGATTGCTCAAGAGTAAGATACGAAGGACAATGAGGGCACAAAGTCACCTTAAGGTCTTCTATACATAAATGAAAAGAAAACAAACTAAAGGCAATTATGGGGGCACAAAGTCTCTCCACAGTCAACTCTTTAGGACACCTTTTTTAACTACTGTCACTAATTTTGCTTGTTAAATTAAAGGAACAGAAGATATATTGAAGAAAAAGACATAAGAACAATTTCCTCAATAACAAAGATATTACAACACAAAGTTTGAAAAACCAATTGCTTTCTTATTCCAGTAACAAAATATGATCAGCAATCTGAGCTCAAAGTCTCAGCAATGCCTTACAATTTGGGTAGAGTTTCATTCTAATTGTCAAAAAAGAGATCCTTATTACAATAAAATAAAGTCCCTTATATAGCCTCTTCAAGAAGGACTTGGGAACAATCAATACATCATTTTGCATTGGAATATGTTAAGAAGACACGCTAGAACTTAGGGGTGCTTTACCCATTTGATTTTATCAATGAAAGGAAATAAGTTGCGCTTATTGAAAGTTTGTAACTTTCACAGTTCCAGTTGGCGATCTGATCTTATCTTCATCGTTCCTCCTTCTCTGGCTAATTAAATTGGGTCCTGGATTTAATTTACTATTCTGTTCCTTTTTTGCTTTCTGTTGGTCTTCTTTTTGAAATCTGTGAATGTATTTTGGTCTGTATGTTTAAAGGATCAATGGCTAATTCACTGTGTTGAATTTGACATTTTCAGGTGTGTCATTCCTTTGTCTTCTTTTGGCATTTCTATTTGGCACTTTTCTGGATTAAACTTGCCCTTTCGGGCTTTAAGCAAGGACTATTTTGAGTCAAGAAGAGTCTCCCGCAAGGGTATTTAGCCTTCGAGTAGTCTTTGAATGGCCTTAAGTCTTCTTTGGGAAACTCTTTGAATCTTTGGCGATGAACCGACTGTTGAACCATTCCATTGAACCAAATGTTGAACCATTTGACGTTGAACCAAGGCTTTAAACCATGTGTTTGAACCAAACGTTGAACCAAGACGTTGAACCAAATTTTGGTTCAACGGTTCAAACAAAGCCTTAAACCGACTGACAAACTGTTTGATTGAATCAAAGCGCTAAAATTGAGTAGATGAACCAAATGTTGAAACAAAGCGTTGAACCACTTGATTGAACCTGCCTTTGAACCTTTTGACGTTGAAGCTACTGCTGATGCTTTCTGATGGAAATTTCTATTTGAACCAAGGCAATGAACCAATTCTAAAAATGAACAATTGTTAGAAACTGATTCTTTTGATTGAATCCACCTACAAAAGTCATGAATCCCGTTGAACTTGTAGAAATGAGCCTGTTTGCAGTCTGTAGATTTTTGAAAATCTTGAAAAATGAGGAATTTGAATGCCCAAGACAAAATTTAGAAAGGGAAGAGGTTATTTTGCTCTGTAGGACCATTATAATTCAAATGTTGTCCCAAAAATAGATGATATTTTTGGGGGACAACAGTAGGCTAGTAGACTAGGGTAAGAGGTCTCATTATATCATATACTATCTAATGCCACCTACTTTCTCACACCCATACCTAATATTCATAGTAAATTGATGGTTCTGTAAGGGGTCTTGAGGAATGGGGAATATATTGTGGGAAGGTAGGTCCATTTTAATTTTCATACATATAGCCTTCATGGGATTATTTATGTACTTCACCTGTTATCCCAAGCTTTGTGTTCATTAGTCAAAGTGTCCTAAGTCCTTGTTGTCAATAGTTTATAGCCTTGATCACTTTCCTAGTGTGTCTCATTCTTGCTAAAGATGTTCACATCACCCATGTGGTGCCTCATGTTCCTTATTTACATCATATTTTACTTATATTCCCCTTGTTGAATATTGCTTTTAACTGATCACATCTTTGATCACCTCTACTTATTTACGGCTCTTTGACTTAGTTTGTGAGTTACATTGTAAGACCTTGGATAGGACTAGGCCTTCCTCAAAAACACCATTTCACAATTTTGTTTACCACACCATCTCATTATCACACTAGTCATGTCATTAGGTGGTTATGTTTTATAACATTTTATCTTAGAATAAGTACTAAGTTTGAGTTTTCATACTTTAGGTATTTTAATTTTTATTTATCCATCATGCTCTTATTTTATTTTTGTGGACTTCACTTATCTTAAATATAGAATTTGACATTCTTACATGTTTATCTTTATCTATGAATTATTACATCTTGACTTAAATTTCATTTTCATTTATTTATTCTTTCTTCATATTATTTTGACATACTCATCTTACATCATGACTTACATTTTATTTTCATTTAATTATGTTTTCTTCATCTTCATTTGACATAATTGTATCACATCTTGATTTAAACTTCCTTTTTAGTCATTTATGTTTTTCTTTATGTTTGATTTGAAAGGATTATCTTATATGGGCTTAATTTTAACTTGCTTACATATCTTTATTAGAGTTTTCTTGCATTGATATTTCATTTGTCGTTCATGTTTTACATGCTTCCCAACATGATTTAGTATGTTCTACTTTCCTTTTTGCCATTTTTGTTTTACATGCTTCCAAATGTGATTTAATATGTTCTACATTAATTTTCCATAATTTTGTCATTTACATGCTTGATCCTTTGGGTCTAACCTTGCCTTAACAATCCTAATTTGCTAATTTTCTTAAGAAATTCATTGCTACTTTGACCATCATATGTATGCACACATTGATTCTATTATTAGTTTTGTATCCCTAGGGTTTTTTAATGCATGTATTGCAAACTCTATGATATAGACTAGGATATTTTCATGAAGTCATTCTATATAAAGGTAAGTCAAGGTATGCATATGGTAATTTTAGTTACTTACATTTCATTTTAGCATTCCTTTTTGTATGCCATTTTTAGTTATCTCAGTTTCATGTGTTGCTATGTTCTTTCTAAAAGCACCATCCCCTATTACACTCATGTGACACATGATGAGCTTCAAGTGGGGCATATGTAACACATAATATTTTTATTAACTTTACCACTTACTAACACTTTTTCTCTTGTAAGAAACTATCGAGTTTCAATCTCTCTAAGTGCATGCCTTAAAGGGTGCATCAAGAAAGGGGTGGGCAGACCATTAGTGATTCACAAGATTTTTATGTCTTTATATCATTCCTACTATTTGTCCAACCACTTTTTATCAACACAACCTTATCCCATATACTTCCCTAAGCCTTGTCTCCTCTCTTGAACCCTCCTATAGTCATTTTAAACCTTCATTAGCCCTTCTTAACCCTGATTTTTTTTGATAGTTTACAACACAAAATTTGACTGGGCCTACTCTGTATTCTAATTGATATTTATTTTTATCAATTAACAATATAAAGTCGATTCAGCCAACTCTATATTTTAATTTATACTTATTTTTATCAATTAACAATACATAGTCGATTAGGCTGATTCTATTGGCTAAAATTTTAGAAATATTTAAGGTTAGATTAAGCTATATATACACATCCATTTATGTCATTTAAGAAGAGAAGAGAAGAGAAGAAGAAGATATATATATTTCACATATACTTATCTACCATTTTACTTGAGGAGCATAACTTAGAGTTTCATACTTTCTTTGGAGATATAGATATTGCCTTGTGGAGAAGCCTTTTGGACATATTGATAAGTTGTGTAGCCTAGATATGATTTATCCTTATCATCTTTACATACCACAAAACACCTTGGCCTAGGGAGAGATTGAGGCTTGATGGATTCATCTTTGGATATGCATTTGTACTTATCTCCCATGCATTAGGATTATGTATACATTTACATGAGTATATGTATTCTATGAATTTTTACTCTTTATTTTTATTACCCCCACTTTATGCCATAAGCTTTGGTGAGCACTAGATTAGACTTTGCTTTGATTTTGTCATATGTACATTAGTGAATATGAAAACATAGGACCTAGTTAGGTTTATTGTATAATTTTGCTTGATTGGAGGCTTTGGAACCCTCTTTAGTGATATTATTGTGGTAAAAGATCCATTTTCTAGGTATAGTGGATCTATATTGGTCATGACCTCAAATATATAATGTATCGTCAATCAAAGTGTAAGTAGGATTTATCTTCTCTGAGCTAGGATTGATTTATAGATTAGTTGCATTTCCCTTTGCATAGACACTAAACTACATTACCAATGCTCTGAAGAGGGATCAAATTAAAATTTAGTTTTCTTGCTTATGCATGTGTGTGAAATTGTGATATGCAGATCTAGATGCACTTTCTACTAGATTACCCTTGGCACATACATGAAAATGTAATAATACTTTAGATATATCTCTAGTAATTTAGTGCAAATAAATTTATACCTTTGTATATCTCTTAAAATGTGAGAGTGTTTTTTCTAAATGCCTCTTAACAACTTTATTTATATAGGGATATCTTAGAATTTTAATTAAAAACTTAAATGCGCACATAATGGACCCAAAATACCTTAAAGGGCTCTCAAAATCAATGGCTAGAAAAGGGAAACATGTTGAATTAAAAATTAAAAGATCAAAAGACAAGATCATCAAGAAGGGGACATGATATAGGATTTTTCTTATAATCTATCTTGGGCTCAAAATAACCTTGAAATGATAAAAGGGTTTATACATCTCTATTTTTTAAATGTGTTTTAAGCAATTTAGATGGGAAAATAGGATCATAAAGTCATATAAAATCACAAATTAAAAAATGGGAGACTAAAGAGACATGCACCATTAAGTGTTTAGTTCGTAGCTAAGATCCATATAAACAAAGTGGCTAAAAGACATTTTAAAATAAGTTTTTTTACAAATTTATATGAGAACATATATTATCATCTTTTTATATGAACTTTACATGATTATAATTTTTTATATATAACATGTGATGCTCATAATTCTTTCTTTCAAGACAAGTATTTGCAGGCTTCATTCCTCATATTAAAATAAAGGCATATAATGTAACCATTTCATAGATTTAAACCATGTTAGATATAGCATTTCATATTTTAAGAAATATTATGTGGTTAATATGGTTGAAATTGAGTATATTAAGACACATTCACATGATTTTTAAGAACAATTTGTGAATTCTACATGATTTTTAGGAAAAAATTGAAACATTCTATGATATTTCAAGACATATTTTGAGATTCTATTTTACTTTGAGGGATAAATGGGTCATATGGGGCATGGAATTTTTTCATGTAGACACTTTATATTTTCTATAGTGAGGATTTATGGGGAAAGATTAAGTTATGTGAGAACTTTGGTTTATATTCATCTGCAATGGTTGATCATCATTCATATGAACCTGATTTGAGGTTCCAATTTTACATATAAAATTGATTTAGGGTCCCAATTTTACATATGAACTAAATTATGGTTTTTAATTTTACATAAAAACTTGATTTGGGGTTATATTTTACATATGAACTTGATTCGTGGTTCCAATTTTACATATAGACCTTAATCAGTGTTCCATTTTTACATATGAACCTAATTTTGAGGTTCCACAAAAGAAGTTATTTTGATATTCGTGGCAGTGTAGTTGAGGATTTTGCATTGACCAACTTCTAACACTACCTTCTCTAGTGGAAGTTGGGTCATATACACTCATCAACTCATAATTTCAATAGTTACATCTCCTTAGGGCATGTTCACTCCATATTATTTTCCAATCAAATTAAACAAGTGAAAAATAGGTTCTCATATCATTAGTTGTATTTTCTCCTTAGCTTTTTCAATTTCATTATTTTTCAATGATTGTATCTATTTCATATTTCTTATTGTGAGAAGACATTGATTTATACATGTTTCTTCCAGATTTTACATGAGCAAATGATACATTTTGACTATACATATCAATACTAAGTATGATTATTGAAAGTACAAAATTTATTTACTTATATCCTTTTAATTTAACATTTTTAATTCTAGATTAAAAGGGGGGCATCTTTAAATGCGTAAATTTGGTCTTTGGCACTTTGACAACATCAAATTTGACATACTTTGACACATGTTGACATACTTGAAAAATAAACATATATTGGACTCTTGAACATACTTTTCATCTATCAGTCTATCCATCTACTATCTTAGCCACCTATATTTTATAGATATATTTTTTCAAGATCAGCTTGGTTTATATATAAACACCTTCAAAATCCTAGACAAACATTCTTCATACCTCATATCCTTATTTTTCACTTTTAAGAAAATACTTGTAAACCTAAATAGTGCCAATTACTATAGGTATTTCTCTCTACCAGTAGGGTCTAGGGGCCCTCAATGGATATTTTTAAAATTGGAAAGATTCCATTAGTTCAACCTACACATGTTTCATGAGTCGATCATAGTGGGAAATCAACAAAGAGTCACACACACACACACACACAAATCACACCTAAGGTTACTATTCACCTAAGCATGATGTTTTAGTATATTTTTCATTCATTTTTCTTAATAAATAATCTTACTAAAATATAAATTGTGATATAGGGTTTTAAAGGGATACCTATGATGGATTTTATGCACCATTGATCCAACGAAGTGGAAAATCTTTTTTGGCTAGGAAGGATTACCTACACATAAGAGACAACTTGAAAAATATTGATTAATATGATAGATAAGTGGACTGCTTGATGCTAAATCAATTCCAAGAAGTGGTACACTTCCTTAATAGGATGTCAATCCACGATTTTATGCAATCAAGTGGATAATGTAATAATAGAAATTACAACAAAACATATGATAATATAGATGTGATACTAAAATGAAATGGATTAATCTATTGCATAAATGTTAACCAATTATTCATTCTAATAAGCTATAGCTAAATCTTCTTGCTCTTGTATTAATTTTAATTTTTCAGTGATAGCTTCTAGAGTAGGGCCAAAGATAATTACACAAAGTCCTATCTCCAAGGAAATATCATTCTGATCTACAAAGAGCAAGTGAGGGATTATGGGTGAATCATAGATGGAAACCACATCATGCATAACACATGAGAATGTCATATATAAATATATATTCATGATTTTAAGACCAAAAATAGCTAATGAAATTACTTTATACTGTTAAACTAGCTTTAGATTATAGATATAAAGTAAGAACATAGGAATTGATGTCGATTATCACAAAATCATTATCAATTATACCAATTAGTGTTGATTTGTGTAGGAATCATCATTGATCTTGAAAGTGGGGAAAGAAAGCTCAGGATGGGGCCTAAATTTTGGATTTAAGGGATTTAGTAATAACTAATGATTATTTAACTAGACTAAGGGAGATAAAAAAAATTTAAACAAACAATATGAGAATTATAATATATTAAAATGAGCAATATACTTAACTCTAAAATGCTTCCAGTATTGTATAAAATTATCATGTTGACAGGGATGTTCTTAACCTTTGAATGAATGGGGATGGACTGAGACAGGTATGTCATTCTTCTATAGATATTCCAAGACAATTTATCTAGTATTGCAGTGTACAAATTTGGGATCCATGTACTTGAGGATGGTTTGAGCTTAAATCGATGCTGATCCCAATAGGATCAATGATGATTATGGGGATTAGTGTCGATCTAGTCTAAGTTTACCAAGTTTATTCAAACAACTCCAATTCATGAGGTTAAACTTAATCCTAGGCTATTTTAAATGAAGTTTGACTAGTGAAAGGTTGTTAAGAGGTCAAAATAATTTATAATAAATTTGGGGATGTTTGACTAGATTTAGGAAGGGTTATTTAGTTAAAATTAGTTACATAGGTAGAAAGAAATTATTAAGACTAATTATGCAACATAAGATAGTAATTGGTAAAAAAAAATTAACTAACATAAAAAAGGATGGGTAGGTGGTAAGATATATATATATATATATATTCATACTAATATAATGGTGTAAATTCATAGTGTCTATGTTTTCCCCTTTTTATTGAGTAGTTTGTGATAACATGTCGTTAGTCAAAATCTAGGATGGGTCCCATGCCCTAGGTTTATGTGAGGAGGTATCCTCCATCAAATAGGGAGATAATTAAAGATAATGAGGTGGAGATGGGTTTGAAAATGAGGTGGTAATGGATAAGGTAAATAAAAAATGAGTGTCTAAGATATAAGGATAAAAATGAAGTAGAATATTGCACTAACAAGATATAGGATATCTGAATAAGAATGCCCCAAGGTAAACAAGTAATGGATTGTCATAACTATGAACATGCAAGCTTGATCGAAGGTAGTCAATTTTTTTTCATGTACACTATGATAACTAAAACCATAAGCTTGATAAAAAACTATACATGTTATGTACCAACAATTATGGAGGCATGGAGACATAGAGGTATAGGAACCTAGAAGGGACCCACCTCAATTTTTCATGCTCTTATGCATGGAAGGGGTTTCAAAACATGAAGTGTTATTTTTTTAAATATGTTGATTTTTTCATAGGGAGGTATTTTTATACTGTTTTGATGATTGAAAACTCCGGGAAGCCTTGGAATGGGTTGACCCCAAAAGGGACCCTTGTTAATTTTTTATCTTTTATCATATGAAATACTTATTGAAACTTGAAACTAAATTTTTTAAATGATTTCACCTTAAACCTTGCTTGGAAACCATTAATGGTCGTAGAGGATCTTAAATCTCCCAAATCATTATTTCAAAAACTATGGGAGTTTGAGACCTAATGGAGACATTTCATCAATATAAGTACCTATAAAACTAGCCCACATATATTTGTATTGCATATTATTTTTCAAAAAATGAAATAATATTTTTATGCTAGAATTTGGGATACTCTATTACTGATAGTTATCTAAGGCTAAGGAAAGAGAGGAGGGACTAATATGGACAAATCATCCTCCAACACCTCCTCCCTCTTTTCCAAAATCTAAGTTTGTGACTTTATGACAAATTTTAAGCCTTTATTGATCTCCATAAAGATTTCTATGGCTTCCTCACCTTTGAATTATTTTGACGATCAAGGTTGAATTGATAAGATGGTGGAGATAGGTTGTTCCATCCTTAAGGGGATTAATATAGAAATTTTAGATCCCTTTTGAGGTCATATGAGAAATATATGACCTTATTGTTATCACTTTCCTCTAAATTTAAGTCAACTGAAGTTAGATTCAAGTTATGAATTAAGTGCAAATTAATCTCCCTTTTGAGGTCATATGAGAAATATATGACCTTATTTTTATCACTTTCCTCTAAATTTAAGTCAACTAAAGTTAGATTCAAGTTATGAATTAAGTGCAAATTAAGCCCTATGATCGACCATATTTACTCAAAGATGTTTTTGAGCATTGTGTAAATTTTTGTAGAATCATTAGATCTAGTGGTTTTTCAAACCCACTTCACCTTAGTCGAGAAACCTATTTGGGCTTTAGAGCTATAGGACCCGCTAGGTCATCTTAGAGAGTGTTATGCTTATAGAGAGCATGTATGCCAATTTGAACAAGTGGGGATGACATGGTTGCATAAGATACCATATAGATACATGTGCATTGGATCTATGTCATTTAAGAATGTGTGTTTATTACATCATATTGAGTGTTTTATGTCATGTAGTTTTCTAATTGTTGGTAGTGTAGGTGAGAATAATGTACTTTGGACATTCATTCAAAAAAATTGGTCTATTTTTTGCATTTTTAGTCTTATGATTTTTTGGGCATTACACAAACTAATAATAAATATTTGACCTTATACCATTGTAAATAATTTAGACAATACAAAGGCTAGTGTTTCTTTACTACAAGTAGTTGGTCTTCCTAGCTAGTTAGATAACATCAATGAAGCTATTAAAAATGTTGATACAATTAATTTTATTGATTTACAAGAAGAAACACTTGAAGAAGAACCTAAACATATTTTTTCCAATACAATGGCTCACCCTCTGACTTTATCCCACCACTTTATGTGTCTGTAAAAATTGTTGACAAAATAATACACACTTATATTCTTGATACATGAGATTCAAATAATATAATGCCTAAGTTAATTCCTAATCAAATAGACATCCCATAAGAAAGAGAGAATCATAAGCTTACTAGTTTTTATTCTCATCAAACCAATATAATCTGTAAGTTTTGTGATATAGTCATTAAATAGCCTAACATGAAATAATAAGATGTGTTAGTAATTTTAAAGTTCTTTATATTTCCAATAACTATGCTATGTTTTTGGGAAATAAATTATCCAAACCCAATAGTGATTTTGTTGTTAAAGATACATCTTGGGTCCTTGTTGGAAATGAGATTGATTTCATGCATAGATAAGGTTGGAATAACACACCTATTGAACCTATTCCAAAATATGTCACCTTTGATGAAACTAGAATTGGAACATACGATATCCTTAATTTAAATGAACCAGATTAGTAACATATAAGAACTATCCCTAAAGAAAAAAATTGGTCACTATACTTTGATGGAATGTTCTCTCAAGACAACAATGGGGAAGGTGTTATTCTCATTTCTCCCATTGAATTTTTTTAAAGTATGCTTACTAGTTGTCCTTTGAAAATACAAATAATAAAACTAAATTTGAATTATTGTGTTTTAGCCTTGAGAAATATATTGAATTGAATATCAATATCTTATAATTTTTCAATGATTTTGAATTTGTAATTAGGAAGGTTATAAAAAGTAAAAAACAAATCAATCACATTTGTTATAGATTTTTTTAAGCTTTCAATTTAATGTATATAATAAGATAATTTAATGTGTGTGTAGATTAACTTGTTATTTATGATTCTAACCCAACTTTAAATGATGTATAACCTACTATTTACTACAATTTCACTAAATGTTTTAGACATCATATAACTAGATTTAAAAAAAAACTAGCCTATTTTTTATTATATTGAACATATCAAAATATTTATTCAAGGTGATTATTTTAATCATGATAATTATGTACATCCCTGAAAGTGTCTCATCAGCCATTCAAAATGAATGCACATCAAGATAGGATGGTGATTGGGTAGCCACATGCACAAACCATTCTCATCAAGAGATGGATTCCAAATATAATGATCTTACATTATTAAAAAATGAGTTTAATTTTTAAACAAGGTGGGAGGAAGTGTGCCTTTCAAGTCTTTTTCAAACCATTGACACAAAGCTTTACTAGGAATTGCTAAACTTCATCCGTGGCTCAATAAGTACTGTGGAAATGGGGATGATAGGGGTCTCTTGGTAATAACCTCCTACTTGGAATTCTAAGGCATAAATAAAGTATGGAAGAAGATATATTTTGGTGGAATTATTGAATTTATGCTGAGGATAATTGAACATGATGTAGGCATAGCGAGAGATTTCATTATCGAATTGAATAAGAGGGTCATGGAGCTAAAAGGAGTCAAAATATCAGTCACAGAGGAGTTAATTGGATAAGATATGGGTATGCTATGTGATGGAGAAAAGGCATATAAAGACCAATCAAAAAATGAACCAATTCATAGGTTCTTTTGCATGAATGAATTTATCAAGATAGACAAAAAGGGCTTCCCCCATGCTGACCTCCCACACCAATGGCCCAAAGTATGCCTGCAAGTTATGAAATACTTGAAATTTGAAGGTAAACACACCCTAATATTTTCTCATAAATTTTTAATATTAAATCACTTTCATAGGTATAAAATTGGCCTCCCCTTTTATCTCCTCAAATCTCTAGAGATCACCACTCTCACCCATCAGATAAATGATGTTAACCCCATACTACACCAACGCCTCATCCTACTTTTGGTTAAGCATGAAGAAACCCTTTAGGGTAGGGAGGTTCCTCTAGATGGGTCCTCTACTAAGGAGGAATCCTCTAAGGAAGACCCTACCTATGGGTCCTACCATTCATCAATCAATACCCCCTAAATTAGCCCTTTATCCAAAACTTCTACTGAAGACCCTCCTTTGAAACTAATTGTACCTAAACCCAAACCAATCTTACTAGATGAGGGTACCTTTGGGGAGGTGGCCAGAAAGGAAAATATCCCCTAATAAAGGATATAAAATATAATAAAGAGCAGTTAGAAAATTTTAATAGTAAACTTCATGAGGTCAGGATGAATTTGGTGGAACTTATATATGAATAGAATGCCTTGAATAGACAAGTGGACAAAATAATCCAATCCTTAACCCATTATAATAAAGTGGATAGGACCCTTTTGAAACAACACATGATGGTTATGGAGTCCCCCTCTCCTAAGATCCCAAACATTACTCTCATCAAGAGGACCCCAATACAAGAATAGGTGCAAAAGAGACCACAGATGATCCTATCCAGGGATGACACTGAAGGGTATAAAAAAAGAACAAGGGATAGAATTTCAAAGAGAAAATATGGTGTGTAAGAGAAAAAATATCAAGGACATGAAGGAACCAATGGATAAGCACCCCTCTTGAACTAATTTTTTGCTTTTTTTTAATCCACAATTTTGACTTTTGCAGGGATAATTAGCTAGTTTTTTATACTTTTTGTTGTTTCATCCCATGGGGCTTGCTACTTTGTTTCATAATTTTTAACTATGGTTCCTAGTCCTTGTAAAACTAGGTCATTTACATTATCAAATAAAAATGATAATTATGTACTTCATTATAGTGATTAATTAGAAATAAGTACTAAAAAACTTCCTCATGGTCTTGTTAGCCTTGAATCTATGTTCACTCCTCATGATCAACTTAAGATTTCTATAATTGAGAAACCTTCAAGATGAAGAATTGGAGAAACTATTACAATCAACTTATGAATGGAAGAACATCTTAAGAATGTTTATTTAGTTATTAAATTTAAAAATAAAGAGAAAGTCTTGTGTACAAAAATTTTTAGATGGTTTATTGAGATTTTTCCATGGTCTTAAAAATATCTTAGAGGTTATGATACAACTATCATCCAACATGATATTCCTATAAAACTTGGCATAAATCCTATTAAATCAAAACCTCACAAAATCATTCCCTTTTTGGAAGACACCATCAATAAGGAACTAGACAAAATATTAGATGGTAATAACATATATCCACTTAGATACTTTGATTAGGTAGTAAAACTTGTCCAAGTTCAGAAAAATAATAGAGAGATTTGTCTTTGTTGATTTTATATATTTAGATGTTGAAAATACCAAAGATAATATCCCTTTACCAAATATAGATCAAATCTCCCATGTCATCATATCTTAAATGATGTCTTTAATAGATGGATTTTTTAGTTATAATAAAATATCTATAAATCCTAAAGATAGGCATAAAACTACTTTCACCACATATAGAAGAACTACTACTTTTAATATAAGTCCATTTGGATTAATGTTTTTATTAAAGTTAAAAGGGGGGATTTTTTTGACTAGGGTCCCCAAACCCTAGGAGAAGTAAAAACAAAAAGAGAATAAAGGACCCACTAAGACCTTAAAAGATCTATAATAATATAGAGTTAGAATCAACTATAAAACTACTAGAATACATCCTCAAAGTACTAAAAGAGACTAGAAGCAAAAAGTAGCTAGAAGAGAACCAAAAACCTACTCCATATCCAAATTGATAGCTACATCTTCCCAACAACTCTTCATATGCTTAATATTTGAATCAGTTTGGAGGAGTAGCTTTTCTTTATCAAAATATTTGTTACATTCACTACATTAAATTTGTTTAGCTTTGCCTTTAGAATATGTCCTAGTATCAAATAGATCCCAAATGAGCTCTTAATTTTTCCACTTTTTGGATCCCTTTATGCATAACTCTCGTACTATAGTTAACCAAGAAAATAATGTTATTTTTAAGTTTTTCATTTTCATATTCAAGAATACTGACCCTCTCTTAAAGTCCTTAAATTTATTGGTTGAGATCATTATCAATATTTTTTTGAGTTAGTCTTTCATTATCCTACTGAGATTTTTTAACTTTACCTTTAAGATCAACCATCTCCCTCATGAACCATGTCATCATCAATTTTTTCAAATTGAGTTCTTCCTCAATCTTATCATTACTTTGTTTTTATTTCAAAGAATCAACCAAAACATTGAAATTTTCATTTGGGTCATGGGCCTGACTACCTAAAAAATCCTTCTCTTTTTCCTTGGGACCATCCCTTATTTTCCTCTTCCCTGAGTCTATTTTCTTACAAAGACAACAATGTTCTCCCTTATAAATCATTATGATTGTTGATGCATTTTTTTCTAGTAGTCTCTTCCTCAACCAAAATAGAGTCCCTAACTATTTTCCCTATTTTACCAATGAGATCCAATTTCTTACTAAAAGTAGGTGGCTCCTTGGCCACACTTCTCAAACAAGTCTTAATGTCAATTTCTTGAGGTTTTAGAGTAGCCTTTATAATATTAAGATATTTTTCCTTTGAAGATTTATTACCAAGATATTTGATCAATATTTTCTTCAATTTTATAATATCCATAAGCTTCCCATCATCTTTGTTTTTCTAGGGATTATGAATTTTAGGTGTAATCTGGTTCATCCCCTTGAAATACTTGTGAATGAGAAGATCACTCCATATCTAGGTATATAATATTAACCTTTTTTGAATTTAAAAATGGAAGATTCTAAAGAAAACATAATATAAAATGGGAGACTCAAGGGAATGGCATGCCTAAAGTAGTTTAAAAAAACAAATAAAGACCAATGAACCACATTAAACCTACCTTCAAGAGTAATGTATTGTATTAGGTGGAACACCACTTACCCAAAAGGTATTATCAAAGATTCTTGATCAAACCCATTATCTAAAAGCTCCAGTGTTTCACCTTCCACCAAGAAAATTTCCTTATCCTTCTTTAAGTCTTTGATCATTTTATAAATTTTAGTCACCTACAGATCCAAACCATTGACATGAACTATAAACTCTTTAGACACCTCCAATAAAATGCCATTGATATTCAAGGTTTTGTTGTCCCAAGAATTCAAAATTAAGTATGAGACATGCCTATCATTTCATTCAATTCTTTGCATGAACCTCATAAAACCCCCTGTTTGAATAAATTCCCATATTTTGTCATTATTTTTAACCTCCTTAGGCATTTTGGGCTCAATCCTATTAGGCAACCCAATATAATTTTTTTTATCTGACTGTATCCCTTCACACTAAAGTAGGGGATTTTTGGACTCTCTCGAATCCAACAAATAGTTTTCCTAAAAAGACTCAAATCAACCCCCACAATCCATTAAATAAGATAATTCTGACTTTGACTTCTACTCCATGTATCTAGAAGCTTCTCTTTAGAAACATTGGAGAGGGAAACATAATTAAACTTAACCAAAGAACTATAGTAATAAAGTTCCAAAGGACTTTATAAAAGAATGTGAGGAAAACCCCCACATAATCAAATATTTTGATCATTATAAACTACTTCCTCATTAATTCTTTAGCCAATGTCTTAAGGTAAATCTTCTATAGCAGTCCAATTAGACATTTTTGATGAGTTAACACCTCTATTAATAAACTAATCTATAACCTTATTGCCTTCTCAATACACATGTTGGATAACCACTTCTTGCCTAGAGTCTAAGATTGAAATTGCCTTGTCTACCACTTGTTTGATTTTATAACTAACTAAATTTTTTATGAAAAGACAATTCATTATATTCAAAGAATCCCCTCTATGATGAGAAGTTAAAATCCAAGTTTTTTGACCAATTAAAAACCCCATAAAATAGTTAGGGCTTATCCTTAATGGTTTGATTTGATCCCCATGTCCCCTACATAAGCAACCACAAACCTTCCTTGATGATCCCTTTACCTCCTCTACCTAAGGGACCTAGATTTCCTTTGAATTCCCTATCAAAATTAAGATTTAACCATCCCATAGGTGGAGGTTTCCATTTGGTCCTTCTTATAATTTCATCTCTAAGATCACTCTTACCTAAGCAAGTAGGGTAAATTTTCCAATTTAGAGCCAAATATTTTTCATATATTAGTAGACTTTTACCTTTTTCATTGGGAAAAATATTGATATTTTTCACAACAACATCAAAAATCCTTTTGGAAAGAATTACACTTGTGCATTTTTTATTCCTAAATATTATGTTATTTGTTTCAACCCAAATTCCCCAAATGATGTGAGGGAATGTGAGCTTATAGATTTTATTTAAAAGGATATTATGAAAAGGACACTCCTAGGCTTGCCATAAGTCAAACAAAAATCCAATGAGCACCTAGATAACATTGAATTTATTAAGAAAGAATATCCAAACTTATTGAGCATAGGGATAGTCCATAAACAACTGAAAAGTAGTTTCATTATAATTTTCACACATGGGATATATGTTGATCAAGATGATACCTCTTTTTATTAAATTATCCATGGTTAAGATTTTGTTTTGAACAACCACCCATAGAAAGAAGTGGACTTTGGGGATCAAATACTTGTCCCATTACCTATCCTAGTTAACAACATTTCTTAGAACTTGAGCCATCAGATTATACCTAGATTTCACTTAATATTAACCATCAAAATATTCTTTCCAAATCATCTAGTCTTAATTGTTGGTTACTAGCAATTGATAAGTTATCAACAAACTATTCAAACTAGACACAATGATTTTGTCATCATGATTTAAATTGTCAATACACAATGTTTTCTAGCTTTTAGTACCTTCAGTAATCTCCTAATACTTATGAACCTTTCTACCATATTTGTTTTGAATGATATCTTATACATGCTACCAAGGTTATAAAAAATAGAGAGGTTGATCTAAAATCCAACTATCTTTCCAAAAATTAACTTGCATACCATTTTTAATTTGCCATTTTGAGCCTGTGGAGATCAGATCCTTGTTAGAATTCAAGAAATTCTAGAATTGAGAACCCCTAACAAATTGGTCATATTCAAAATTACACATGGGATTTCTACCTTATAAATATTTGAATCTTAAACTAGTGACCCAAGTATTATTTCTTTTAAGAAATCTTTGAAATTTTTTGAAGATAAGGGCTTTATTCAATGAGTTTAATCTTTGAATGCCTAGGCCTCCATACTTTTTTGCATTTCAAAATTTATCCCAGGACATCAAATGAAATATATTTATCTATTGTGAATCTATCCATGAAATGTTCCTTTGAATTTTATTAAGTTTCTCTTCAATACTCTTAGGAAGGTTGAAAATAGAAAGAAGGTAAACCAAGAAACTCTAAAAATGTTCTTGATAAGTAATAATTTACCCGCCTGAGAGAGAAGATTCCCTTTCCAACCAACCAAATTTATTTGAAATATTTTAATTAATGGATTCTAGGTAGTAATTGATAGATTATTACTAAAAAAAAGCATGCTCAGATATGAAGAAGAAGTAATCTTGATTTGGTAGCCCAAGATTTGAGCAATTCTAGTTTGCCTAGCCAATGACGTGTTAAAAAAATAAATAGAATTGTCAATGTTTACCTTTTGATTTGAAGCTTGTTCATACATAAATAGAATTTGTTTTAGCACCCTTTCTTCCTATATGGATGTCTCTGCCAATAAAATGGTATCATCAGTGAATTATTGATGGGAAACCAGATCAACATTCTTAGCTGGCTTAAAACTTTTCAGCTCTCCTATTGCCACTACATTTGAAATAAATCTACTCAAACCTTCATCCATCATGATGAAAAGGAAGGGGTATAGTGGTCCATTTATCTCACTCCCTTTCCACTCCTAAAAAACCTTGAGTAACTCCATTCATAAAAATTGAAAACATATAAGAGGAGATACAAGGCCTGATAATTTTCATGAATTTGTCCTAAAATCCAAATTGGTTCATGACTCTTTCTAAAAAATTCCAATCAAGTCTATTATAATCTTTATCCATGTCTAATTTTATCACCATTTTAGCACTATTACTCTTATCCATGGAGTGGATTGATTCATGAACAATAATAATCCTATCTTGAATTTTCTTCATGTGATAAAATCCACTTGCTAAGCCTCGATAATCACTTCCATAATTGGCTGTAATCTTATAGAAAATAACTTAGTGATAATATTATAGATGGACTTACACAAGTTGATTGGACAAAAATTAGAGAATTTCACCACTCCCTCCTTCTTGGAAATTAAAACAATAAAATTATGATTAAATTCTTTTAGAATTTGAGTAAAATCAATGAATTTGTTGACCACATCAACGACATCATCACCAATGATGTCCTAATTTTTTTGAAAAAAGGCTATTGGGAAACCATCAGGAATAGGAGATTTATTTGGATTCATTTTGAAGATGACAAATTCAGGTCTTCATTGGATATAACTATAATGATAGCTTCATTATCTCCTTACGTTACTGGTTCAGGAATAACATGAAGAAATTCTTGTTCAAATTTGATAATTATTCTTAAATCATTATTAAATAGTTTTTTGAAGAAATTTAAACTCCCCTGATTAATGGGATCTCTATTAGAAATGATTTGACCTTCACTATATAAAATTTCTTTGATGGTGTTGTGAGCTCTATGTTTCAACATTGATATATGGAAGAAATGGTGTTCTTATCCCTCTCCTTGAGCCATACATTTATTGATTTTTGTCTCCATAGAATCTATTCCCTTGTTGCTATAGCGTGGTACTTTCAAAGAAGTTATTTTTCCTTATTTTGAGTGTCTAAAGCATATCCATTTCTTTCTATCTCATATTCAAGTAAAGAGATTTATAAATTTAATTTTTTTTTCTGAGTATGAACATTACCAAATACCTGTTTATTCCACTATTTGATTTTTACTTTAATATTTTTCATTTTTTAGCCAATTTGAACATGGCCAAGCCATTCACACTTGGTGACCACCATTCCAAGACCTTGTCATGTATTTTTGGATGAGAAACCACATATGTTCCATTCTAAATGGATACCTATTTTCTTTGGTAGAAGTTTCCACTAAACCCAACTTAAGAGGATTATGATCTGAACCAACCTGAGGGATAACCTTTAACATAAAATCCTTCTATGCCAACCAATCCATAGAAATAAAAATTCTCTCCAATCTGCATTAAGGTTTTCACCCAACCTACTATTACTCCAAGTATATTTAAAACCTTTTAATTCTATGTCTATAATCTCAATATCAAAAATTAGAGAGGAAAAATACTCCAGACTATCTAAAACCATTTAATTTCCACCTTTTTTATCCCCTAGATGTAATAGAGAGTTTAAGTCTCCAGCCATGATCCAAGGGAAATATTTAAAAGTATTATTTTAAAACTCTTATATCTTCCCTCAAAATTCTATGATAAACTATTATATAAGATGCATGTATGTTAGAAAAAGTCCATTGTTTACCATCTATTAAATATGTGAAGAGAACTGCTAAATGATTAAGAGCTTTAAATACTGGTTCCCCAACCAAAATGTTCCTATCCTAAAAAGTAATGAGGCCCCCTGATGCTCATGTTGAACTTGAACACATAATGCCTTATTCTTTCCAATAACTATTTTTATGATTTTGAAAATAAGCTTCTTCTATTTTTTATTCTTAAATTACCAAAATTGATGGTTTCTGACTTCTTATAAAATCTCTAAATACTTTTTTCTTTGAAGAACTATGCATTCCTCTAATATTTCATGAAAATATCAACATGATTAATTAAAAGGTGAAGGATTACCTCCCTTGAATAGAAGAGTTAATTGGAGTCTATCCACAATTTCTACCTTAGTTAATTTTTTGAAAAATTCTTTTCTTTTTGATTTCTCAACTTTTGGAGATGTCTTATAAGCCAACCCTTTATTTCACCCCTTGATGGTAATAAAAGAGGAAAACTTCAATTTGATGCTGTGTTTGGGAGTTTTTGGAATCTATTGTGAGTCTATCTCTCCTTCTTGAGTATATTTTGGTGAAGAATCAACCAGATGTTTTAAAACTTATGCATTAATATTTTCTCCTAAAATCTTCTTAAATGGTTGATTGAGATCTTGGGAGATATCTTGATCTTCTTTCAATTGCGCTAGAATTTCAAACTAATTTGGGGATTTTAAAAAATATTGTTTTTGCTTACTCTCTACCATGTTGTCTATATTATAAATAATTGAATCTACCTCCTTACCTATGGATAATTGATTCAATGGGTTATGCATATGGGTTGTCTCTTTTACATCAATTTCCTTAATTTTTTCCCCATATCAACATTGATCTTCTTGTTTTCATATCTATTTATTCTAATGTAATTTATACATATAGCATCACCTCTTTACCTTTATATATTTTTAGATCTATTATAACTTATAAATCTAAAGGATTTTTTGTTTATTTAAAGAAATACCTCTTTTTCTTTTCCAAGAGGACTTGAACTGAGCTGATTTATGTTGAGGAGCTATTGGATAAAAATTTGAAGAATGTCATAGCTTGTGGAATTTCTCACAAAGAAGGGCCAATTTTTCAAACTCTATTCTCTAATAATGGACTCCAAAATGGGTATGCAGAAACATTGATGAAGGAATTTCTTGATTTACATAAGGTGTTTACATAAAAAACAAGCATGAATCAGTGTAGCTCTAGGTTTTGTTACTGAATCAAAAGCAATCAAGTATCCAAATGTCTTAGTAATGCTAATGAAGAGATCTTATTCCCAAAATTCCACTAGAATACCAAAAAGATGCACCCAAATGGGCATTAAGTTGATGTTTTCTATTTCTAAATCAAAACTTGGGTCCCATTTTTTTGAAAAGAGACCTAATTTTATAAAAAACCAGGGACCCCCTACTAAAATATGAGCACAATCTTCTAGGTTATTGAGTTTGATCATAAAAAATCCATTCACCATAGCCAAGATGTCCATATGACCTTTGGGATTCCATTGTTCCTTGACCTAAGCTTTGAAAGTATCAATATTTGGTTTGGCTCCCATGAATTTACCCACCAATGCCTATTATATTCTAGAAGAGGCTCAATTTATGAGTGAGCCCTACTAAAATATGAGAACAATCTTCTAGGTTATTGAGTTTGATCATAAAAAATCCATTCACCATAGCCAAGATGTCCATATGACCTTTGGGATTCCATTTTTCCTTGACCTAAGCTTTGAAAGTATCAATATTTTGTTTGGCTCCCATGAATTTTCCACTAATGCCTATTCTATTCTAGAAGAGGCTCAATTTATGAGTGAGGCTAAGACTTTAATATGGAGGTTCTTTCCATACTTAATTGTCTTAATCTATTCTAAGGATAATATTTCTTTACTCTCCAATGTCCCTTTTGATTTAGAGTTCTAAGAAATCTTACCTAGCACCTCCCTATTGTCCTCTTGGTTAGACCTCCTTCCATGATTTCTTTTGTCTAATCCCTATCCCCATGTTGTGATGCTTCACTGATTCCCCGCATCATAGACCCCTCCCCATCACCATTACCTTTCTCTCTTTGTATCAAATTTTGCATTTTCTCTTTCCTACCCAAGCTTTGAAAGTATCAATATTTGGTTTGGCTTCCATGAATTTGCCCACCAATGTATGTTTCATTCTAGAAAAGGCTTAGTTTATGAGTGAGGTTGAGACTTTCATATGGAATTTCTTTCCATATTTAATGGTCTAAAGCTATTCTTAGGGTAGTATTTATTTCTTCTCAAATGTCCCATTTAATTTAGAGCTCCAAGAAATCTTACCTGGTGCCTCCCTATTGTCCTCTTTGTGAGACTAGTTGGGACCTCCTTCCAAGATTCCTTTTATCTGACCCCTATCCTTATCATATGATGATTTGCTACTCCCTTACATCATATATCCCTCCCCATTACCATCTCTTTTTTATATATATAACAAATTTTAATTTTTTTCTTAGATTAATTAATGCAAATGATACTTTTGAAAGAGAAATGAATGTTGCTTTGGATGACTTAATCAACATCATTATTTAGTTTTACTAGTATGACCTCACTGTTCATTCTAAGAAGTGAAAAATCATATATATCATTTGCATGAAATCTTTGTAAGATGCAGGAAATTTAGAATTTCACTTAATCTATAAAATTTTAGATTGCACCACAAACAACTAAACAACAATGCAAGCATTAAAAACTTATAGAGTGAAATCTCATTACTTGAAAGAAAAAATCTCACACAAAGAAAGTTGTGAAAAAGAGTATTATCTTATTCTTTCATAAAAGCATTCAAGCATTGAAAAAAATATTAGTCAAAAAGTACATAGGAAGGTTCCTTATATAGGTGGAAAATAGACATGTCCCAACATCCTCATGCATGTGAGATTATTTTCCACTAAGGACCTTTATTAAACCTAAACAAGCTTGACTAGACCATGTAGACAAAATCTAGTGGGACAAAAGTCTACACCAATACCCCCCTTAAGTGTAGCTTAGGTGGGTAGAAGAATTGGGTCCCAAAAATAAGGCTTGATGAGGTATCTAATCATAATTCAACTCCCATAAATCCAACAAAAGGAAAAAACCCATAGGAATAAACTCCTTCCTAAAAGAGAGCAAAACAAGAAATAGTGCATGCTCTAGAACATAAGGCACAATAGAGAATGCATCCAAAAGTAAGATCAATAGAACACATAAAGATAGCATAATTATGAAGTACCCATAGAAGATATTGAAGCTTCCTATAGTAGAGCTCACAAAAGGATGAATGTCATTGATGAGATACTTTTCCTGAAGACTGAATAATTTCCATCCACATCAAACAATTTTTCTGCTCTTTGCCAAATAAAGAACACAAATGGTGTACTGGAAGTCTACCCATTCCACAATGGAAGATGAAGGAGGAAATAGTACAAAACACTCTAAGTAGGGTCCAAAATAGAAGTGTGGCATAGGTCTGGCAAGATCATGCAAAAGAATTGAATGTAATGCCACTAAAGTGAACCTATAAAAAATAGGTGCACTGAAGAGTAGATCACCTTATAATAGTGAATGGGTCCACCAAGTGCCTGATATAACTCCAACCAAAGAACTATACTCATGCATATTAATAGGGATAACTACTCAATGTAATTATGGTGTAATAAAATCAAAGGTTAAGCACACTATAAAATGCCCTATACCTATGGAATAGACTACCCAATGTTTGATGAGTCTTAGATCAGGGTACCTACACCATTTAATGTCAAAAGTTGACTAGGGATAGGTTGATTAGAGAATAAATCCTTAACATTTAAAAGGTGACAAGGATATAGCAGAGGTGTGTGCCCATCGCTACTATAGTCATCTGTATTGGAAGAAGAGTTATCAATATCAAAAGTGTGCTCAGGATCAAAGGTGTCATCAAGTATAAGTGAGTATGATGAATAAAAATGGCATGGATCATTCACTAAAGGGATTACCATGTGAATTGGAGAGTAGAGCTCAAAAAGCCTTGAATCTAAATAAGAGATTGTATATGAATCACATGGATCTACAAACTGAATATCTATAGGAAGAGAAGATTCATTGATGCTCTCATAAGATGTACTCACATTAGAAATAGTAGACTCCTCTAAAGTAAAAGACTTTGAAGGATCTATAAGAGAAACATCTATAATGGGGATGGAAGTATAATCTATAGTAGAATAATTGAAGTCAGGCAGAATCTCATCTTGTAGTGGTGGCTTAACTGAAGGAAAAACATTATCCACCATGGACATGTCATCATAAGAAGTAAGAGGAGGAAGAGGGATGACAATAATATTTGAAGACATGATAATAATTAGAGGAGGATGAGTGATATAAATCTTAGCAAGATTTCAAAAAATAGACTGAAATATGCTACAAATAGTGTTAGGGCACATGGTAAGTTGCACATGGTGATGTAGATCCCATGAAATGTACAATAGTAAGGTACCATGAACCTTGTCATAAGTATTGGCCCACTTTATATAATTTTTGGAGTCAGTGAGAGTAGGAATCTATCTATATAGGAATGAAATACAGTTCTTTCCATTTTTTGTGAACAAGTGTCCCTTATAATCAGGCCAAAAAGCATAGTTAGTCTTCTCAAGAAGAACCACTAGTGTAGAATAAACTCTCCTCATTATATAAGTGCACAACTACATAAAAAATATAATTAACCCCTAAGAATAAGTCATACTCATGAAGAGGACATTAGGCACAACTGAGAATGCATCCAAATGAATAGTAAGTGTAGGAATCAACATACTGTAAAAAAAAAAGAATATACAAAAGAGACACCAACGAATGCATGACTTCACATAAATACCCCATCAAAAATATTAGTAGTGACTCTCCCATTATATTTTAGATAAAATCATGATCGTATAAACATTGGGCACAATTGATAATGCATCTTGAGCAGTAAGTGCATAAGTACAAGGAACTAGAGAGACATCAAACTTTGTTAATAATACCAAGAGGTACAATATGTGAAAAAATTTAGGTAACCATATAAGGCCCAAAACACCACCAATGTGTATATCACAAAAAAATAATCAATTTTAAATAAGATGACACTCAAATCTGAGCTACCGATCAAAAGTTATGTATGTTTGAATAGTTATTGGCATAAAATTTTTGGTGGTAATAGTATTGGAATTTTTTTGATCAACTTCCCCAAAGAAACATTTTATGCATAAACCAAAATAAAAACTTAAGCCTCTCTTGATCAAAAGTTAAGCATTTTTGGGTTGGAAGTGACCATGGGCTTAATTTCCATATGACCAAGGGCTAAGGTCTAAGCTAGGTGATTACTTCATGTGACCACCCTAGATAACCATGGGACTAAGGGGTAGGATGAGGACTCTCCCCCTTCTTGATATCACTTTACACTATGATGTGACTTATGGAGTGATGTCACTCCAAAATGTCATTTTTTTGCCAATGAATGATGTTGCAAACTATTGGCTTAAATTTGATAGTTGCACATATGTCACAAGGAGTCCTTGCCCTTAAAATTGACACTTTGATAGATCATCATTGCATATAGGAGTGGAGATGCATCATCATAGTTAAGAGGAAAACCTATAAACCTATGCACTCATATAGGCACAAGCATAAAGAGAGGCATATGTCTTTAGTGATCTACATCACCATAATTTTGATGGTTGGGTAGTTGGGCCTTAGGCCCCATGGAGATGCAAAGCACGGTCATACCGAATTCATGTCACCACATCATTGGTAGATAGGCTAGTAAGCCTTGGGACCTATGGAGGTATGTAGTTTGAAGTCTGCAGTTGCATTAGTTAGGATTAGGCTGGTGGGCCTTAGGCCCCATAGAGGTGTGAGGTGGGAGGCACAAAGTGCACATTACCATGTGGTGATGGGTTTTATTGATGATCCTTTAAGCTATGAAAGGGATAAAACACTTGCATTTTTATGGCTTGCATCTCTACATGGAGGAGGGCTTGAAGAAGTCCAAAATTCTTTTAAGTCCTGAATTCTATAGAAAAGTAACATATTCTAATTGAAAATGGTAAAAAATCCTACAAGAATAACTTAGATCTATAGAAATAATTTTGGCCTAATATGAAACTATTAAAGATCCACTTGGTAATATACAAAACCTAGAAAAACCCAGAAAGGATTTTTAGATTGAAGACTCTAATTGCATAGAAATGTGCAAAAACTAAGAAAACTACTTGAAACCCTTTGAAAATGGTTGTCATGAAATTAGGTCATATTTATAGGCATTCCTAGGTTTTGGTAACCTATGAATCCAATGACACTATCTAGTTTTATTTTAGAGACTCTAGCTATAAATACCTACATGATTTTTCAAAAAAAACCCACTAAACCCTTGAAAACTAAAACCACAAAAAATAGCAGGAATGTGGTCTAAGGATCTCATAAGGAGTCTAATAGCAAGCAATTATTAAATTGGATCTGATACCATGCCATATTTCACTATAATCAACTAAATAATGATGCAAGTGTGAAGAATCTATAGAGTGAAATATCATAACTTGAAAGAAAAAAGCTTACACAAACAAAGTTATGAAAAAGAGCATTATCTTATTCTCTCATAAAAGCATTCAAACATTGAAAAATGCATTAGTCAAAAAGTACATAGGAAGGTTCCTTATATAGGTGGAAAATGGACATGTTCCAACATCTTCATGCATGTGGGATTATTTTCCACTAAGGACCTTTATTAAACCTAAGCAAACTTGACTAGAACATGTAGACAAAACCTAGTGGGATAAAGTCTACACCAACATAAAAATTAGTCTTCAGTGGGATAAAAGGCAAATTTCTTGGTCACATTATCTCCAATGAGGGAATATCCATCGATATAGATCATATCAAGGCTATTAAAGAGTTGTCTCCTCCTAAAGAGTAATATGGTCTAAGATCTTTCTTTGGTAAAATTAACTTTGTATGTAAATATTTTTCTAATTTTGCTAATAAAACTAATCCTTTGTAGATTGTAGTTAAGAAAAATCAAAATTATTTATGGGATGCATGATTAGATGTAACATTTAAATTAATTAAAAGTGAAATTTCAAGTGCATATATACTTATAGAACCAAATATGAATAAATCATTTATCTATACATAAAACTACAATGTCATTATTACATAATAAGATCATAACCACGAAGAAAGACCTATAAGATACTTCAACCAATTACTTAAATATGTTGAAATGGAGTATCATTTAATTAAAAAATTCATTTTTTTTAGTTTCAACATTGGATAAATTCAAATATATTTTAATGGTTAAAAAAAGTGATTGTATAATCAAATGTACATGTTTTATTCTATTTTCTTAAATAACCCATGATTGATGGTAGGTTAGTTAAATGAATCTTTAAGATTCAAGAATTTAACCCTGAATTCAAAACTTTTAATAATATTAAAGTGAATAAATTAATTAAAAATATCATATAAAATGTAAATTCAAATGTCAATGTTCTAATTCTTACCATCGATGACAACTCTCGCACTAAAACTAATTTTCAAACCATGAAAGCTACTAAAATAGTTGATATATTCAGAATTGGTTTTGAAATGTAGTAATGGGATTGTTTAATCCCAAGATGATTGGTATCATGATATAAGATATTATTTTTAAAATAAAGCTTGTCTTAATTCATTAGACAAATTCCAATGTAGAGATTTTCTATTGCAAGCCTTAAAATTTGCCTTGAAAATTTAGTGTTTTTCAAACATAAAGATGGAATCTTGTTAAGATTCAAAATCATAAAGTCCTTATAAAATTTTATGAAGGTAGTTATGCCAAAAAAATTATTACAAAATCTACAACACACAGTTTTATGTGCTAGATATTATTAGCCAACTTTATTTAAAGATGATTTTCATTTAGTTCGGCCATGTATACCTTGCCAATTATTTAGAGAAAGATATAGATTGCCTAAAATGTTATTTAATTTAGTAATCTCCAAACCCATTCATAAAGTGGGACATCGATTTCATTTCTGAAATTTATCACATCTCAATTCTCTCACCTAAACTAATTTACATATTTATCCGTGGATTAATATTATAGTTAATTTATTTTGTTACTTTTTAACTAAATCATAAGTCATATGCTATTATGAGAAAGATGTGTGTTACTTAGATTTAATGAGTTCATTATTATGATATGGATAATTATGAATTATTTACATAATAATTATGTTACTTTTTGTTATAACATTATTTTATTTTTTATATCATGATGTAATTGACTACCTTCTTGTTGTGAGTGTGATGCAGGAGAGTTCATACCTCAGAACATGATGGAGGGAGAACATCATAAAAGAGGGTGGAATAGATGGAGATAGTGAATGATGATAGAGGAATTTTCTAAGACCCATGCACACACCACATTAAATTTATAAAACATAATATGCATTTTGCATTTGGTTTGATAAAGTTAGTACATTTTGAAAGTAAATTGCAGTAGATATTAAAACTTGCATGTTTTAAATGTTAACACATTTATATGGGATAAATATTGTAGGAGTTTGTATTTTGTATTTATACATAGACTTAGTGCTTAAAATTATAGTATTCTTATATAAGATTATTCTATTCTTGTTTGTGTATGAATATGGAAACATAAATCTTATAGACATCTTATTGCTATTTTATATAAACTAGTTAATGTCTTAATAATGTTTTAGAATGTTAAGGGTGATAAGATTGATACTATATAATATAAATATATGACAAGATATTATGAAGACATATATAGCCTATATATAATAGTAAAGAATGTAAATAATTGGCTGGATATAATTTAATACTTGTTCGATCTATTATGAAGGGATAATGATCTTTATTTTATATTTGGGGGGTTTGAATATCCTAAAAATCTATCCTACAATCTAAGTCTAGTCTTGATTTATATGCATGGACTACGTAGAGATTTATAAGTTTAGTTATCATGACAATATTAGACTTATTAAAATATTTACTCAGGTTTGAAACGTAATTGACATGCAAAGTTGGACTTGAATAAAAAATAATAGTTAGGGAATTATGAGAAGGCTAGATATAGTAATTAGGGATTTTTATGGTTTTTAAACTGGGATCTTAGTGGGTTAAGTGGAAAATGGTGGATTATGCATGAAATACTAACTGGAAGCTAGTAAATACATGCGAATATTAATTGATTTGGGATTGGCATAGAAAATTTGATAAGAAGCAAGACATAGAGAATAAGGGACACAACTGAGGAGAAGAGGAAATGAGTAGAGCAAGAAGAAAAGGATTTTTTGTTGTTAATTTGGTAGCATTGAAAAGGTTGATGATGTTTTATTCATATCAACTTAGGAAAATTTTTGTGTGAATAAATTTATCACTTAGGGTGTGAAATGATAGCAATTTAAATGAAAGGTACATGTTTAGCCATGTGGATGGTTCAACCATACAAATCACTAACCCTATACTTTATAAATTCCTTGGGAATGTAAATAAAAACTATGTTCATTTTATAAGGTTTAAAGTATTAAACTTGCTATGATAAGCATATAAAACCTAGGCAGATGGTTGATAAATATATTGATTGTGTTTTGCTCAAGAATCCTTATTATGTTTATATACTAGGAAAAATGAAGGTCAATACTCTTAGCATATTGACATAATGTATAAGTTTTATGCCTAATTAGATTGGTATGAAGTTTGTGTTTATTTAAATTGGGAAGAATTGATTTATAATTTTTACGTTCTTTTGGTTTTAAAAGTTAGTTTGGGGATTTAGCATCTACAGCGACTATGAGAATTGGTATATTAAAATAGTAATGATATAAATATTTGTATAAGAATATATATAAATCAAAATAATGAATCATTTATATTATGTATATATGTTTGAAAAATCATGGAAATTTAGGAATGGAAAGTTACATATAGATATAAGTCTATATGTAGATATATGCAAAAAAAATGAAAGTATCTAAAAGATCGCTGGAGGAGTCTAGATCATCATGGAATGGTTGAAGGAACCTTTGAATGCCTTGGAAATATGTTATATACAAATCCTTAGCTTGAATATCAAAATTTGTAGCTTGATTGCCAAAATCCATAGCTCGACTGTGAAACTCTGTAGCTATCTGTTGAGGTCCAAATAATGCCTAAAAATATCTAGAGCTTCATTAGAATGATAGTTTTGTGACTAAATCCCTTCTTTGTCTTCATGGGATCATATCAAGACTATCATTTAGATGCTATAATATCTATACATATCAAAAATTAAGGACTAATCATGTAAACATTTATAACATTATGTAAAGAATGCTAACTCAGACTCACATAAGCTAAAAGAGACAAAAACATTCACCTTCTACCTTAGACTAGTTATAAGGCCTAAGACTACATGTAATGTTCAACCTAAATGGCATATTAATGGTTTTTAAGGATAATATATTATGATTATAATGAGTCATAGTGTGGACTCATCAATTATTTAGGTCATAAATTTAGAAAACTGTTCATGATTATAAAGGAACGAAGCAATAAACTTTATAAAAAGTATGGTTGTCAATAAACATCAGATTGATTTATATATAGATGCATATTTTATCAGTAGTTAAAGGTTTATGAATTTATGTTATTGGTTATGTATAAACCTTAAATGAATTATGTAAAATGGATATAAACTATGAACACCAAAATAGTAAATATGTTTTAAATAATCTATATTTTGTGGTATAGATAATAGAAACATATAAAAATATATGAAATATACATATATGAGAACCTAGGTCCTCCTATACTTGTATAGCCTATATTTATAAAATAAGTGGTGTGAATATATATATATATATATATATATATATATATATATATATATATATATATATATATATATATATATAGTATGTGATTGAGCATGTAAGTCACAAAATATTGATGGATTAGGAACTATAACTATATACACATAACCTAAGTTTCAGGATGAATAATTACATATTTATAAATAAGTTTAACAAATCTATATGTAAGTTGTGAATGCTGGTTATAATGAGTGGTTTAATTTTTATGTTATGAAATTGATAATTTTTATACATAGCATTTACTAAAGGAAAATAGATTCTTGTAATGACTTGTATTATACCCGTATGATATATAAACTTGCTTGTCATAAATATTATGTATGAGATATATACTATAAATAGGGTTCATTCATATGTTTGATGGACTAAATGTATGAATAGTAATTATTTATATAACTAGTATATGGATTGTAATTTATAGTAGAAATAATTGCTTGAACATGTTAGTTATTATAAATGTTAACCAAATCTAGCATTGATGGTTCTAAATAAGAAGTGAGACAGACTTCACTAGCTTAGTTAGCATCACCAATGCTAGATGAAGGTAATTTGATCAAATGGTGTGTATAAAATTGATCGATCCTTGAGATCAATAGCTATTTGAAAACTCTGGCCAAAGTAATGTTACATATACATTGTATTTTTATATATATGATTTATGGGTTTGTACAATATCATGTTAGATTGTATGATACACATCATATAGTATAAATCTTACAGCACATGGGTAATAACATGTCTCTCTGGATTCTTGCATTGTCAATATCTACCCATCTATGAAGGGAGGGCCATTCCCTATTTGGGGGATTGTGTGAGGTATCGATGGTCTATGGTTGGTGTGGAAAATTACTCAGATGATACTCTCCCTCCCCATTATTGTACTTGCTTAGAGCCTACACTTAAGATTATTAGAGATATAATCGAGTTAGAGTAACTTAAGCTCCATAGAACATAATATCTATCATTGTACTTATGATGAGGCTATATGCCTATTGAAAATGTAATTAATTATTTTTAATACCATTATAGTGGTGATTATACTATTGTACTAGCCATGACTGGATTATATTATGATTACTTTCCTTGTGCAATTGTGATTAATTGTTAGTGATTAGTAAATGTTGTTGTTCCATGTTTATTTATATTAATTTTCTTAGTTTAGTATGTTAAGTATCACTAATTATATTCTCATGGTGTAATCTAATGAAATAATAAGTGTTGAGTAAATATTTAAAAAAAAAATTGCTGCATTATTCTAGTAAATCATTATGGGGATGTTACATTGTGGTATTAGAACTATGGCTTGAACTCTAGGGCTTAATGAGTCTATTAATGTTTTCATATTTTTATATTACCAAAAAATAGAATGGTGTGAGCAAGAGAATTGGGTGAGGGTCTTTCAATTGTCAATGACAATAACCCTCTATTTGATCCTAACCAATTTGCCAATAAATAAGCAATAAAGTTAGATCAAATTCTTACGACCATGAATGAGACTATGGACAGAGTTGTATCCCTAGAAAAAGAAATTCATGGACATGAGAAAGACACCTCATAAGATAATATTTAAGAGAATCCTACTAAGTATGAAATCTCGCAAGATTAGAGACACGAGGAAGTGCCTCAAAATGCAAGAGTGCTTGTGGCTGTAGAATTGGTAAGGGATATGAAAAAGGTGAATCCACCTAAGTTAATTGGAACCATTATGAGAGATACAGATGAAGCATGGTTGAATAATAAGTATTTCAATATTCATAATTACTCTAATGTCACAAAAGCTATTTGGGGAGCTTATAAATTGGCTAGAGAAACAACTATGTAGTGGGCCAACAAGAAGCTGGAAATGAATATGAATTTAACCACCCCTACTTAGGAGTAGTTTATGACACTATTTAGATCATGGTGTCTTTAAAAAAATTATTTTGATCAAAATCTTAAGAATTTTCAAAATTTGAAGCAAGGAGACTTATCGATGAATGAGTATTGGGAACAATTCACCAAACTTTGGAAATATGTATCATAGTATTAGGTTGATGAGAGGTGTTGGATTAAGAAATTTATCATGGGATTAAAATCCTAGATTTATGGAGAGGTGGATGTTAATGGACCATATACTATGGACCAAGTCTTTGAGAAAGTAGTTAATCAGGAGCAAAAGTTGAAATCTCTTGCTTAGGTCAAGGACAAGTTTAAGAAAAAGTTTGGAAGTTCAAAGCAAACTTTTAGGAAGAATAATTAGAAGAAGAGGAGTGGAGACTCTAAGAGTTAGTTCAAGAATCAAAATAACATATTCAATAATGGTATAGGTAGAAATAAATTGGGTAATGGTTTCAAGGGTGGTTTCAGGGAAAATTAACAATCTGATAGGAAGGGACCACCATGAGGTTAATTCATCTATGTAGGTGACCATTTTGTGCATGAATTTACCCAAGATAAGTTAAGGAAAAAAGGTGTTTCCCCTCAGTAAGGAACTATTTAGCAATGTATTTATGTAATGATTGATAATCAAAAAATCAAATTCCAAGCTTCACCTATAGAACTATCAAGGATTTTGTTTGAATATCCAATTTCCATTTTGATAGATATAAGGGCTATAAAATGTTTTATAACTCTTAGAATTCTAAATAAATTGCCTTGAACAATTGGTGTAATGGTAAATGCATGGTTGGTACAATATGAGAATGACTCTAAAGTCCAGGTGTGCAAGTGTTTAGTAGAAGCATAAATTAGGTTGCTAGAATTCATAATAGTTGTGGATATTTATGCATCACCACTAGGATAATATGATGTGATCTTAGGTGTCAATTGGCTTGTGAAGCATAAAGCCATGGGTGACTATTATATGAAAATGGCTGAATGTCTTAATGATTTTGGAAACTAGATTCTAATTCAAGTTAAGAAAATGGAGTCAAGGCTTAGGCAATTTTTTGTAATGTAATTTAGGAAGGCCTAAGGTAAAATATGTCAAGCATTTATTGTTAATATAAATGAAATAGAGGAAACTAAGGAACCATCAATTGAAGAATATCCTTTCCTTAGGAATTTTCATGATGTCTTTCTGAAAGAATTTATAGGATTGCCTCCTAAATGAGAATTTGATTTCTCAATTGATATCAAATTAGGATCAAAACCTCAGTCTTAGGCTTTATTAGAGTGAAATTCATTAAACTAGTAGAATTGAAGGCATAACTTCAGGAATTATTATCCAAAGGGTTGATCGGACCAAGTGTGTCACCATGGGGTGCACCAATTGTCTTTGTTAAGAATAAGGATGCCAATCTTCAAGTTTTCATTGATTATAGAATGTTAACCTTGAATAGATGATATTTTTGATTAGATGCAAGGATAAATGTTCTTTTATAAGATTTATATTAGAGATAGATATCATTGGTTAAGGACAAAAGATGAAGATATTTCAAAGAAGACATTTAGAACTCACTATGGGCATTATGAGTTCACTGTGTTACCATGTGGGTTGATGAATGCACTTGAAACATTCATGAATCTCATGAATAGTGTGTTCAAAGACTACTTAGATCATTTTATTTTGGTCTTTTTAGATGACATTATTATATACTCTAAAGATGAAGAAAAGCATCTTCAACATCTGGAGCTAGTTTTGTAACATCTATGAAAGCAAAAATTGTATGTTAAATTGTTCAAGTGTGTATTTTATAAAATGAAGTGTAATACCTGGGACATATTTATTAAGTACAAGATATACTGAGAGGGGGGGTGAATCAGTATATCATATATCTTATAAATCTTTTCCTTAACCAAATTCCACTTAATCAAACATTCAAGATATGTAATAAAACTCAAACAATAAACACCACACAAGATAGAGAGAGACACCAGATATAACGTTGAAACCCAATGTGGGAAAAACCATGGAGAACAATCTCAAGTATATGAATGAGCACCAACCCAAACAATATTCACAAGCCAAGCTTGCAGGAACACCAACCCCTTTGCTGAGCACCAACCCAAGAATTATTCATGAGGGCCAACCCACAAGAGCACCACACCCCTTTGCTGAGCACCAACCCATAGGAGCACCAACCCCTTTGTCGAGCACCAACCCAACAACAATTCGTGAGAACTAACCCATAGGAGCACCAACCCCTTTGTGTATACCACACACGTATCTCTCAATGTTGCTATCTCAAAAAATGATAGATCAATACAACATCTCTTTCCTCTCTCTCACCTTTGCTCTTATAAGTTAAATATAACAAATACAAATCATATTCATCTCTCACAATTTCTCTTCTAAGCTATATATTACAATATCAAATCAACCTCTATCTTCTATATTACAAATGGCTTCTCAAGCCTTTATTTATAGCTTTCTAAATGACCTTTGGCCTTCCCCCTTTGTGACCCTTCAATCCAGATGGAAAATGGTGCCAAACTTGTATGACCCTTCATATTATTGCCTTTGAAAAGTCATGTGGTGACCCTTCATGACCAAAAACGTCCTTCCCTCTTTTGTCCTCATCTTGGTGACTTTTCGTATTCCTCAAAGTGTCCCTTCATGAGAAATTGCACCCTTACTCTTTTGTCTTCACTTGGTGACTCTTGGAATTCCCCAAGATGACTCTTCATGGGAAAATGCATCCCATCCTTCTTTTGTCTTTACCCCATGGCTCTTTGACTTCTCCATGGGCCCTTCTTTTGTCTCATATGCAACCAAAAATATATTCGTTAATATTAAATAAAATATTAACTCACATTAGCCAAGATATATTTATTACAAACAACATTAAATGCAATGGGGCCGTTATCACCAATAATGCTAGACCTTTGACATTAATGACAATATTTCCAAAAATATTATCTTAATTTATGGTATTTATGTTGATCTAGATAAGATAATATCCATTATAGAGTGGCTGACACCAAGGAATATGCATGAGGTGAGGAATTTTATGAGATTAATGAGTTATTACAAGAATATTGTCCCAATTTTTTTCAAGATAGCTAATCCAATTACCTCTTTGTAGTGTAAGAATAAGAGTTTTATCTAGTTAGATAAGTGTGAATTATTATTATGGAAATTAAAAATAAGGTTTACTTTGACACCAGCGTTAAAAGTTCATGATCCCAATGGTCAATTTTCAATGATCACAGATGCATCTAGGGATGGACTAGGAGGAGTCCTTATGCAAGATGGTGTAGTAGTATCTTATGAGTCAGGGAAGTTGAAGCCTTATGAGGTGAATTACACCCCTCATGATCTTTAACTTACAAAAATTGTCCATGTTTTGTAAGTTTGGAGACATTATTTATTAGGAAAACTATTTGAGCTCAAGACTGATAACTTGGGGCTTAAATACATTTTCACCCAACCAAATTTGAATTCTCATTAGAGGCACTGGTTATAATTTTTGTCTAACTATGACTTTGATATTAATTATGTCAAAGGTAAAGAGAACAAAGTTATTAATGCTTTGAGTTGTAGAAGGTACATAACATATGTCATTACCATCAGGAGTAATTTTAGGGATCATGTGATTGAGTTCTCTCCAGGGGATGGATTATATGACCAAGTTAGGAAAGCTTTAACTAAGAATGCTTAGAATACTAGGTATAAATGATACAAATTTGAAAGTGATGGTCTTTTGTGTTATAATGGAAAGATGTGTGTGCAAAACTGGGATAATCTAATGAGTATAGTGCTAAATAAACCACATAATACATCATATTCAAGACATTTAGGAGTAACAAAGCTTATGACAAAGCTTAGACCACTTATTTTTGGAAAATAATAAAGAAATATGCATTAAACTTCATGTCATGTTATCTGGAATGTCAGTGAGTGAATGTTGAACATGTGCATTTGACTGAATTGTTATATCCACATGATATACCAAAGTGGAAATGGTAGGTGATTAGTATGGAATTTGTCCAAGGGTTACCATTGTTATAAAATAGACATAACATGATCTTGGTTGTAGTCAATAAACTAACCAAGGTAGTATATTTTATCCCAAGCAATTTGATAGATGATACACCAACTCTTATGAGGAGGTATGTAAAGGAAGTGTATCAATTTCATGGTTTTATAAAAAATATCATATCGGATTATGATCCAAGAATGAATTCTAGATTTTGGTTAACTTTGAATTCAACTTTGGGTACACAACTAAACTTTAGCACTTATCACACAAATACTGAAGGCCAATTGAGAAATTTAATCAAGTATTAGAGGATATTTTTCATATGTATTTCGTAGATCAACAATACAAATGGGAAGAATACCTTTCATTTGTTGATTTTACATATAATAACTCATACAAATCTACTTTGAAGATGGCATCAGTTGAAAAACTTTATGGGAGAAGGGGTAGGATGTCAATCAGTTTGGACATGTTAGAAGACATGGTAGTCTTTGGATATGAGATGCTTTCAAAAATGAAGAGAAGGTTAAAATAATTAGGTAGAGATTAGTCGATGCCAATGATAGGTAGAAGATCTATGCTGATTTAAAGAGAACACCTAGGTAATTTATAGTAGTTGATAAAGTATTTTTATGATTTAAGCTATAAAAGAACTCAATTAAATTTGTGAAGTCAACAAAACTTTCAATAAGATATGTGGGACCCTTAAATGTTTTAGAAGTGGTCAATCCTATAGTGTATAGGCTTGCATTACCACCAACCCTAACTCTATTGCATAGTGTATTCCATGTATTTTATCTTAAGAAGTATATAGCTAATCCTTTACATGTGTTGGATTGGAATGTTTTGCAGGTTCTAGATCTTAGGTTGGTCATGGTATAACCAATTAGAGTAATTGACACTCACAAACTTTGTTTGAAAAATAGAGAAGTGTCATAGTGTAAGGTCTTGTGAGACTAATACTCTAAGGATAGTGCTACTTGGGAGGACTATGAATATTTCTATAGATTATTTCCACATTTGTTTGCTTGATTGATGTTAGATACTATGTTTTTATTCTATTAAACTCTATTTATTATTCATAACTATTATTTGAATAAGTGTCATCGAGATGATCACCATTTTTAGGGGGCAAGGATGTTACATCCTGATACCTTACCTAAACTAATTTACATACTTATATGTGGATTAATATTATAATTAATTTGGTTTATTATTTTTTAACTAAATCATAAGCCATATGTTTTTATGAGACAAATGTGTGTTACTTAGATTTCTTGAGTTCATTATTATGAGATAGCTAATTATGAATTTTGTCCATAATAATTATGTTACTTGTTATATAATTATTTTGTGATTTATATCATGATGTAATTGATTAATTTCCTTCTTACCATGAGTGTGATGTAGGAGAGTTCATCTCTAAAAATGTGATGGAGGGAGGGCATCATTGAAAAGGGTGGTGTAGATGGAGATAGTGAAGGATGACATAGGAAATTGCTAAGACCCATGCACACACCACATTAGGTTTATAAAACATAATATGCATTTTGTGTTTGGTTTGATAGAGTTCGTACATTTTGAAAATAAATTATAGTAGATATCAGAACTTGCGTGTTTTAAATGTTAACACATTTATATATAATAAATCTTATAGGAATTTGTATTTTGTATTTATACGTAGACTTAGTGCTTAAAATTATAGTATGTTTACAGAAGATTATTATATTCATGTTTTTGTATGAATATGGAAACATAAATCTTATAGATAACATCTTATTTCTATTTTATATAGACTAGTTAATGTCTTAATAATGTTCTAGAAAATTAAGCTTGCTAAGATTGAGATTAGAGAATATTAATATAAGATAAGTGATTATGAAGACATATATAGCCTATATACAATAGTAAAAAATGCATACAATTAGATGGACATAATTTAATACTTGTTTGATCTATTATAAATGGATACTTATCTTTATTTTATATATCAGGGGTTTGAATATCCTAAAAATATATCTTACAATCTAAGTATAGTCTTGATTTATATGCATAGACTACATAGAGATTTATAAGTGTTAGTTATCATGACAATAGTAGACTTATTGAATTATTTACTCAGGTTTGAAATGTAATTGGCATGAAAATTTGGAATTGAATAAAATAATAATAATAATTAGGGAATTACAAGAAGGCTCAATATAGTAATTAGGTATTTTTATGATTTTTTAATTGGGAGCTTAGTGAGTTAAGTGGAAAATGGTGGATTATGCATGAACTACTAACAGGGAGCTAGTAGATACATGAAAATTATGATTGATTTGGGATTGGCATAAAATTTTGATAAGAAATGAGCCATAGAGAAGAAGGGACACAATCGAGGAGAAGAGGAAATGAGCAGAGTAAGAAGAAAAATATTTTTTGGTTTCAATTTGGTAGCATTGAAAAGGTTGGCGATGTTATTTTATTTGTATCAAATGAAGAATTTTTTGTGTGAATAAATTTATCACTTAGGATTTCAAATGATAGCAATTTAAATGAAAGGTACATGTATAGCCCTGTGGATGGATCAACCATCCACAACACTAGCCCTATACTCTATAAATTCATTAGGAATGTAAACAAAAAATGTGTTCATTCTATAGGGTTTAAAGCATTTAACTTGTTATGATAAACATATAAAATTGAGGTAGATGGTTGATAAATATATGGACTGTGTTTTGCTTAGGAATCCATATTAAATTTATATACTAAAAAAAATGAAGGTTGACACTCTAAGCATATGGATGTAATGTATAGGTTTGATGCCTAATTAGATTGGTACGAAGTCTGTGTTGATTTAAAATGGGAAGAATTGATTTATAATTTCTGTGTTCTTTTGGTTTTAAAAGTTAGTTTGTGGATTTAACATATATGATGACTATAAAAATTAGTCTTTTAAACTAGTAATGATATAAATGTCTATATAATACTATTTATAAATCAAAATAATGATCATTTAGACTATGTATATATATTTAAAAAATCATGGAAATTTAGGAATGGAAAGCTACATATAGATAGAAGTCTATATATAGATATATGCAAAAAAAATGAAAGTATCTAAAATATATTTGGAGGAATATGGATAATCATGGAATGGTTGAAGGAACCTTTGGAATGCCTTGAAAATATGTTTTAGAGAAATCCATATCTCGACTATCAAAATCTGTAGGTTGATTTTGAAAGTCTATAGCTATTTGTCGAGGTCCATAAAATGCTTGACAAAGTCTAGAGCTTTGATAGAATGATAGGTTTGTGACGAAGGCCCTTATTTGTCTTCATGGGATCATATCAATACTCTTATTTAAATTCTATAATACCTATACATATCAAAAATGGAGGACTAAACATGCAAATAGTTAGAACATTATGTAAAGAATGCCACCTCAAACTCATATAAGCTTAAAGAGATAAAAGCATTCACCTTATACCATAGACTAGTTATAAGCCCTAAGACTACATGCAATGCTCAACCTAAATGGCATATTAATAATTGCGAAGGATGATATATTATGGTTATAATGAGTCATAATATGGAATCATCAATTATAGAGGTCATAAATTTAATGAACTGTTCATGATTATAAAGGAATGAAGCAATAAAATATATAAAAAAGTATGGCTTTTAATAAATATTAGATTGATTTATATACAAATTTATATTTTACCAGAAGTTAAAGGTTTATGAATTTATGCTATTGGTTATGTATAAACTGTGAACATCAAAATAGTAGATATGTTTTAAATGATATATATTATGGGGTATAGATAACATAAACATAAAAATATATGAAATATACATATATGAGAACCTAGGTCCTCCTATATGTGTATAGCCTATATTTATAAAATAGGTGTTGTGAATATTTTTATAGTATGTGACTGAGCACATAAATCTTGAAATTTTGACAAATTGGGAACTATAAATATATACATGTAGCCTAAGTTTTGGGATGAATAATTAAGTGTTTATAAATAAGTTTAGAAAATCTATATGTAAGTTTTGAATGCCGGTTATAATGAGTGGTTTGAACTTTATGTTATGAAAATGATAATTTTTGTATATAAAATTTACTAAAGGGATAATAGATTATTGGAATGATTTGTATTATACCCATATGGTATATAAACTTGCTTGTCATAAATATTGTGTATGGGATGCATATTATAAATAGAGTTCATTCATATGTTTGATGGACTAAATGTATGAATAATAATTATTTATGTAACTAGTATATGGATTGTACTTGCTAGTAGAAATAATTGCATGAACATGTTTATTTTAAATGTTAACCAAATCTAACATTGATGGTTCTAACTAAGAAGTGAGACATATTTTACTAGCTTAGTTAGCATCACCAAAGCTAGATGAAGGTAATCTAATCAAGTGATGTGTATGAAATTGACTGATCCTTGAGATCAATAGCTATTTGAAAACTTTGACCAAAGTAATGTTAAATAGACATTATCATTTCATATGTATGATTTATGTATTTGTGTGATATCATGTTAGAATGTATTTATTTATGATACACATCATGTAGTAGAAATAATACAACACATGGGTACTGACACATCTCTCTAGATTCCTACACCATCACTATCTACCCATTTGTGAAGGGAAGGCCATTCCTTATTTGGGGGATCAATGTCTATGGTTGGTGTAGAAAAGTGCTCAGATGATGCTTTCCCTCCCTAATAATGCACTTACTTAGAGACCACAATTGATATTATCAAAGATATAATTGAGTTAGAGTAACTCAATATATATGGAGCATAGTATCTATAATTGTACTTATGATGAGGCTATATGCCTGTTAGCAACCCAAGTTGCACCCTATTGAAGTAGATTGATCAATTCTCCTTCAAACTTTGACTAAAATTGGATTAGTTTAGAGGTTGTGGGATACCTATAACCAGACCAAACCTCTAGATTATGAAGCTAGCTCCTCTGATATATCAATTTTGAATCATTTTCCTAAAATCTACTTTGATTTGGGGGTGAAAAGAGTTAGAAATATAATTGAAATGAAAAACCTATACTAGTGATAGTGATGCACCAATTCTTGAATTCATCCATTTAATTTGAACTCCAACTAACACTAATAAATAGTGAAAATCATTGAATCCTTCAAATCCAAGGGACTCCTATGCAAAAGTGTTTCACATAAAGGTTTCATCAAGTGATAAAAGCATGAGGACAATAATGGAATGCCTGATTCAAGGTAGTAGCCAATCAATATCTCCACTCTAAGCTCAGTCACTCAACATCAAACACTATATATGACCCAAATAAAATGGTATACTAGTAACTAGGTGAGATTACAACCTACCAAAGGAGAAAAAACTACCACATGTGCAAATAAAACTAATAAAAACACACTAAATCTATACCAAGGATTCTGAAATAGTCACTTTTATTATCTTAAGAGGTTACAAAGTTCAATCTTGGTAGAGTTGCCTCATGCCCAAGAGAGGGATCCCAAAACAAGGCCTAAAATATTGAATATATAGAAAAATGAGAAGAGAATTATGGCATAAAGGAGAAGACAATATCATCAATCACCACATTAACTCCACATTACTTCAGTTACAACTAGTTACAAATAATCCTCCAAAGATATCCCCATGTTTGATGATCTTACATGATCTTTGAATGAGCTATTTTGGCATTGGAATGAGGTGGTTGAGGATGTAGTTGACTAACTCCACCTTATCCTAAAACATGTTATGCATTTAATTTATTAGATAAATCCTATTATTTTCCACTTAAGGGTCAATTATGCATGGATTGACACTTAAGACTAATTATGCATGTAATTGCCAATTAAAGACTAGTTAGCTTATTCATTAACCACTTAAGGATATCTTATGCAGGTGACTACCACTTAAAATTAGCTATGATTTGTGGTTTTCCTCTTATTAACTCTCTTAATAGTCTTCTATGCCATTCTTTAGCTTCTCTTATTGATCAAGTAGGTCTATTAGGCCAATTAGGCCTACTATCCTAACTACTAGTAATTGATGGTTCTGAAATCTTACATGAAACCTTTAGAACCTATAAATATAGTGAGTTTGAGGCATGGAAAAATCTTTTATATAATTAAATGAGCCCTTTTTAATAACAAACACCTATAATTTTGCCACACTAGTTGACTAGATCACTCTATCCTTTAATTCTATAGACTAGCTGATTAGAATGAACTCACAGGGGTATTTTTAGGCATGTTTTGAACATATGATGATTTAAGGTGAAAAAAGTTCCAAAATTCATTCTCTTATGATTGGAATCTTTTTAAGCTACCTTATACCTCTCTTTCTACTCTTTTTCCCCAAAAAACACTATTTTATAATAGGTCCATATAGTTCTATATAATAAGGTACCATGGTTAGGACCCTCTCTTAGTTTAATTCATTATTCAAGAGTTTTTAAGGTGATTCATGGGTGTTTGAGTGAAATAAACTTCATTTTTATCAAAATTTGTCTCTAGTAGGGTTTAGAGAGGGTTTTTGAGGTCCACCTTCTTAACAATTGTTCATAAGGTACGGACATCCAATATAAAACTTATTGCTATGGATATTTAGTACATATAACCATTCAAATTTCTTGAGAATATTGAGTTCCCATGCAAAAGGTGTGCAAAGATACGTACGTAGGGAAGTTGACTTGTAGTGTTTTGCATGTATTCTAGACCTACTTATAGTCTTAGTGTTGGTTCATAAACTTGAGATCTAAATAAAACTAAATATTACATGAATTTCAAGTGTGATAGGGTGCCTAACTTGTGCTATGATAATTTTACTCAAGTCTCCTTGTGGTGAAATATATAAGCATCCAAACAGGTGGGTCAAAATGAGTGTGTAGACTGTGTAGTTTAAATAGGACTTTAAGATTAGGAATGGATTTTACCCTATTATTATTTGATTAAATTATATGATTTAGGATATGAACCAATCCTTACACATTATCATGATGTCATTTTTTTATAAGGGGTTTCAAGTGTTTTCATGGTGGTATAGGTCTTCTAGGCCTAAAATAGGCTTTTAAGCCTAATTGATATATTATTAAGTGTTGGAGGTTTGAGTAACTCATATATGAGTTTGGTATGTAAAAAAATCATGAAAAACCTCTTTAATACCTAATATCAACATCTTTTCTCATATTCAAATGCTTAAACTTTACCGTAACTCCTTATTTCTCTACCCTATGGTTTCTTGGTAATTAAGCATGTGTAACCCTTATGGATGGGTTTCATGATTTTACTTAATTAACCTGAGATATTATTATCTATGAGATATTTTTATGCCTCTCTCAATGATCTATCAGATGTTATCAACCTCAAACAACTTCCAAATGTGTACCAAACCCTCAATTTATATGCACAGACTACCTACAGGGCTACCTCTTCAACTAGCTCTCAAGGGTTTTGACTTGAAATCTGATTGTGATCAATATCACAAGATGTATGAAGACTATAAATACCTTTATATGCCATTGAAATATTAATATGAAGCTTAAAAACCCCTGTCATATACATCAAAACTTAAAAAAGTCCTCATGGTCTCTATTACGGTTGTCAATAGACTAAAGTCTATTTGAGACAAAACAATGAGTGTTTCCACTATTAGAATGACCCTTAGGATAGTATGGATAGATTTTTATACTCAAAATGACAAAATTTACCAATTTTTATGTCTTAATTTCACTTGAAGAGGCTTCAAAAATTCAAATTCTCCCAAAACTATCATTGGAGTTGACTGTGTGTGTAGAGGAGGTTTTGAGTCTATTTTTTAATCTTTCACACCATATTTTTGGTTTCAACATGGTTTAATAAATTATATGGTATATTTTAGATATAAACCAATGTTAATTTCCTCATATTTATCTCTCATTTTAGGATTAACTAGTTATCTTGAGTTTTTAACCTATATATACCTTTAAGGAGTGATTTGACTACTCTTAGGAGTTTTGAAACTTTATCGAATTTAGTAACAGCCTATACAATGTTTCTAAAATTGTTGAAATATTCATTAAGATCATAAATAGCTTCATGACCATAATACTTACAATATTCTTGAGTCTTATTTGACAATGAATACATGAGGTTAAAGTGAATGAGAAGTGGTATGATGACAATGGATCATGGAAAATGAGAAAAGAGATGGAATAACAAGCTTATACAATGGCAAAATGGTAGTATGAAGATTGTGTAAAGGGATGAAACATGATGGAATGTAAATAAACCTAAATCCAACATATATAAAGTCATGAAGACCATGAGGGAAGCATATGCATATATAACAACATGATATATCATTTTGGAGGCTCTTAGGCTAGTATACACTATCAAAGGAGAAACCTAGGAATCTCCATATTACCTTAAAAAATGCTAAATTTCCTTAACCTTTACTAAACTGAGACTATGAGGATGTTTGGGGATGATTTAGGGTGTTTGAGGCCATATGAATTTGAGGGACCTTGATGAACTTAAGTGAATTACTCTTGACATGAATGAAACCCTACAAACAAAATCTTAAAGAATCTTGATATCTTTGGATTTCTCATGAACCATACAACCTTACTTTATTTACTTGTAGATTAAATATTAGAAATTTATGTATTTTTAAGATCCATATACCCTCAAACATGCAAAAATAATTTGGTTCATACTCCTAATAAGCTCCACAAACTTCCATTTTTTCTATCATCATGCTCAGCAGAGGAGAAAACTCAGAAAACCCATTGCTTGCCTAAATGAAGTAGCCATAGTGAGTGCCTTAACTTGTAAAGGATTTTTCATAAAGGAGAGATATACAAATTGAGAACCAATTCCCAAATATGGAATCTCTCTAATACTCCTTCCTCTACCCAAAATTCTAGATCTTGATTTTATCTCATGGCCGTACCATCTGAAAACCTGAAGGACTCTCTCTCTTTGCAAAGAAACTAGGTGGTGTTTGGGAATTAGTTTTGAGCTTGTATGAGATCCTTTTACCTTGAATATTTTCTAGAACACCTGTCATGAAACCTTCATCAAGTTCTTGGCCTTTTTTATGTGGAAAAGTTCATACAAATCTGTACTTCTGCATGAAAACACATAACAATGGCCTTTCTCTTGCATTCTCTTCACAATAATAATTACAATAGTCTTGAGTCTTATTTGAAAATTAATAAATGAGGTTAAAGTGAATGATAAGTGGTATGATGACAATGGATCATGGAAAATGAGAAAAGAGATGGAATAACAAGCTTATACAATGGCAAAATGGTAGTATGAAGATTGTGTAAAGGGATGAAACATGATGGAATGGAAATAAACCTAAATCCAAAATATATAAAGTCATGAAGACCATGAGGGAAGAATATGCATATATAACAACATGATATATCATTTTTGAGGCTCTTAGGCTAGTATACACTATCAAAGGAGAAACCTAAGAATCTCTAAATTACCTTAACAAATGCTGAATTTCCTTAACCCTTACTAAATTGAGACTGTGAGGATGTTTGGGGATGACTGAGGGTGTTTGAGGCCATATTAATTTTAGGGACCTTAGGGAACTTAAGTGAAGTACTCCTGATGTGAATGAAACCCTACAAACAAAATCTTAAAGAATCTTGATATCTTTGGATTTCTCATGAACCATACAACCTTCCTTTATTTACTTGTAGATTAAATATTAGAAATGTATGTATTTTTAAGATCCATATACCCTCAAACATGCATAAATAAGTTGGTTCATACTCCTAATAAGCTCCACAAACTTCCATTTTTTCTATCATCATGCTCAGCAGAGGAGAAAACTCAGAAAACCCATTGCTTGCCTAAATGAAGGAGCCATAGTGAGTGCCATAACTTGTAAAGGATTGTTCATAAAGGAGAGATATAAAAATTGAGAACCAATTCCCAAAGATGGAATCTCTCTAAGACTCCTTCCTCTACCCAAAATTCTAGATCTTGATTTTATCTCATGGTTGTACCATCTGAAAACCTGAAGGACTCTCTCTCTTTGCAAAGAAACTAGGTGGTGTTTGGGAATTAGTTTTGAGCCTGTATGAGATACTTTTACCTTGAATCTTTTCTAGAACACCTATCATGAAACCTTCATCAAGTTCTTGGCCTTTTTTATGTGGAAAAGTTCATACAAATCTGTACTTCTGCATGAAAACACATAACAATGGCCTTTCTCTTGCATTCTCTTCACAATAATAATTACAATAGTCTTGAGTCTTCTTTGAAAATTAATAAATGAGGTTAAAGTGAATGGTAAGTGGTATGATGACAATGGATCATGGAAAATGAGAAAAGAGATGGAATAACAAGCTTATACAATGGCAAAATGGTAGTATGAAGATTGTGTAAAGGGATGAAACATGATGGAATGGAAATAAACCTAAATCCAAAATCTATAAAGTCATGAAGACCATGAGGGAAGAATATGCATATATAACAACATGATATATCATTTTTGAGGCTCTTAGGCTAGTATACACTATCAAAGGAGAAACCTAAGAATCTCTAAATTACCTTAACAAATGCTGAATTTCCTTAACCCTTACTAAATTGAGACTGTGAGGATGTTTGGGGATGACTGAGGGTGTTTGAGGCCATATTAATTTTAGGGACCTTAGGGAACTTAAGTGAAGTACTCCTGATGTGAATGAAACCCTACAAACAAAATCTTAAAGAATCTTGATATCTTTGGATTTCTCATGAACCATACAACCTTCCTTTATTTACTTGTAGATTAAATATTAGAAATGTATGTATTTTTAAGATCCATATACCCTCAAACATGCATAAATAAGTTGGTTCATACTCCTAATAAGCTCCACAAACTTCCATTTTTTCTATCATCATGCTCAGCAGAGGAGAAAACTCAGAAAACCCATTGCTTGCCTAAATGAAGGAGCCATAGTGAGTGCCATAACTTGTAAAGGATTGTTCATAAAGGAGAGATATAAAAATTGAGAACCAATTCCCAAAGATGGAATCTCTCTAAGACTCCTTCCTCTACCCAAAATTCTAGATCTTGATTTTATCTCATGGTTGTACCATCTGAAAACCTGAAGGACTCTCTCTCTTTGCAAAGAAACTAGGTGGTGTTTGGGAATTAGTTTTGAGCCTGTATGAGATACTTTTACCTTGAATCTTTTCTAGAACACCTATCATGAAACCTTCATCAAGTTCTTGGCCTTTTTTATGTGGAAAAGTTCATACAAATCTGTACTTCTGCATGAAAACACATAACAATGGCCTTTCTCTTGCATTCTCTTCACAATAATAATTACAATAGTCTTGAGTCTTCTTTGAAAATTAATAAATGAGGTTAAAGTGAATGGTAAGTGGTATGATGACAATGGATCATGGAAAATGAGAAAAGAGATGGAATAACAAGCTTATACAATGGCAAAATGGTAGTATGAAGATTGTGTAAAGGGATGAAACATGATGGAATGGAAATAAACCTAAATACAAAATCTATAAAGTCATGAAGACCATGAGGGAAGAATATGCATATATAACAACATGATATATCATTTTTGAGGCTCTTAGGCTAGTATACACTATCAAAGGAGAAACCTAAGAATCTCTAAATTACCTTAACAAATGCTGAATTTCCTTAACCCTTACTAAATTGAGACTGTGAGGATGTTTGGGGATGACTGAGGGTGTTTGAGGCCATATTAATTTTAGGGACCTTGGGGAACTTAAGTTAAGTACTCCTGACGTGAATGAAACCCTACAAACAAAATCTTAAAGAATCTTGATATCTTTGGATTTCTCATGAACCATACAACCTTCCTTTATTTACTTGTAGATTAAAGATTAGAAATGTATGTATTTTAAAGATCCATATACCCTCAAACATGTATAAATAAGTTGGTTCATACTCCTAATAAGCTCCACAAACTTCCATTTTTTCTATCATCATGCTCAGGAGAGGAGAAAACTCAGAAAACCCATTGCTTGCCTAAATGAAGGAGACATAGTGAGTGCCTTAACTTGTAAAGGATTGTTCATAAAGGAGAGATATACAAATTGAGAACCAATTCTCAAAGATGGAATCTCTCTAAGACTCCTTCCTCTACCCAAAATTCTAGATCTTGATTTTATCTCATGGCCGTACCATCTGAAAACCTGAAGGACTCTCTCTCTTTGCAAAGAAACTAGGTGGTGTTTGGGAATTAGTTTTGAGCCTGTATGAGATCCTTTTACCTTGAATATTTTCTAGAACACCTTTCATGAAACCTTCATCAAGTTCTTGGCCTTTTTTATGTGGAAAAGTTCATACAAATCTATACTTCTGCATGAAAACACATAAAAATGGCCTTTCTCTTGCATTCTCTTCACACTATAAACTCTAAACCACCAATTTAGGGATATATTATGAAGATTAAAAGTCAATATGGAGATTAGATTAATAAATAAGTATTTTGACGTCAAAATAGGGGCATATTTCACACGTGAGAATTCTTGGAGGCCAAACTACACTTTATGCTTGCATGAGGAGATATTTTCAAAGCATAAGACATTTAAAGTAATTACATGAATATGAAGGTGTTTAGAGATATTATGGATAATTTATTGGCCTTATGAGGTCAAAAATTTCATTTTAAGAGCAAAATATTCTCTTGGACAACCACACATATAGCTTAAAAAGAAGCTTTGTTAATGAATATTATGAAAAGTACCTTCTAACCTTCTTTAAGTCCCAACTAAGCTTATATATATATCTTGATATTAATTTTCAAAGATTATAGTCAACCTCATGCTTGAATATACTATAAATACCAAAGAAACTCATAATGAGTTAGCATCTACCACCTCTTCACCATCTTCATCAAGGCACTTTAGATCACAAGATAACTTCAATTTCTTATCAAAGAACTCCAACATTCTCAAACATCATAATGACACTTGACACAAATTTAAATGAGACATGAAAATGAAAAGACTAAGACCTACTCCCTTCAAAATATATTCAATGATATCATGATGATCATGCACATTATCTGAGGACCAAGGACAACTAGGACATGCAAATTGTTTAGTGGTAAGTGTTGGCATTTGGCCTTGACAGGCCAAATTACCAATTTTTTTTTGTGACTTATAGGGGTTGACCAACCTACTAGTCAAGGGAACCCTTTGAATTTCCATGAAAATGATATTTTTGAAACATAACAACATGATTTTGATGACTACTTTGGACTACCAAATATATTTTATACCTTATGACACTTCTTGTGACTGTAACAAATAACAAGACACAAACAAAAATAATAAAAGGAACACAAATAAACTAAGAAGCAAACACACCTAACCTAAGGAAACAACAAAAAAAGACAAACATAACAACAAGACATCAGACTACTATTTGTGCTAACCACTTATTAAAAAAATATAACTAACTAAAACAACTAACCTGAGGTCAAACTATTTCATCTAGGGTCAAATGAAAAATTTGATTGTCCACCATGGTACCTTGAAGTATGATTGCCATATCTTAATTGATTCCAATTTCATCTAAGATAATTAGCATATTCATGGCCTCTTGGGGAATAAATTGGGCCTTTTAGTTCCACTTTCAAGTGCATGGATTATACATGTGAGTCTAAGACCCAGTCATTCTCCTCTCATATCCATTTGTCTTACATCAACAATATAAATTATTCTTCAGTCATGAGCTACTGATGGTCATTTTGGTTAACTATATGTGTCTCTTATGTTATGGTTTCAAATCTAGCTTCTAAGAGAGATGCATCTAATTTCATGACTTCTTGAGGCCATTTGAGTTTATTTCCACCTTCCAATAGTGGAGAGAGATCCAAGGATGGAGTGAGGAGTTGATAACCCTGTTTGAAAAGCTCAAACAAGTGATATTATGATAAGATAACTTATTAGATTGGTTTACTTAGAGAGATGAATCCTTATTTTTTATTGGGATTGATTCTCTCAACTTGAAATGAATCACCTTCAAGTAAAGATTAACTTGAATTGATGATGTTAAACAAGTCCATTGATTTGTTCTCACCAAGTTCAAGTGTGATTGGAATTTCTTCAATTTTAATAGTATAAGGTACAAGAGAAAACATATCACAATTTAAAATATCCCTTTCTTGATCATGATCATGAGGCTACAAATCATCCTTTGCTATCTCAAATTGATCATTTGAAGTTGTTTCATCTTCAACATCAACTTGACGATTTAACATGATTTCAAAGTCAAATTATTCTTCATCTTCATTGGCTAACTTGTACTTATCTTCTACAAATACTACAAGTTCTTGTGAGCTATCATGATGAATGGAAACTATCATGTGACCAAGGAGTTCATAAGAACTATATTCTTCTTTCTCAATTGACACATGTTTCTCTTGTGTCTCATCTAGTACTTTTAGCTCATCATTTTTTACATTATGAAAGATTGAATCATGCTTATCCTTGCCAAGAGGTGTCTCAATGGTGATTTCCTATTCTTGTTCAATTAAGACACTCTCATATTCATTCACCTTAGTTGAAACTTCCTCATTCATCTCAAAAAGGAGAGGCTCCTTCTCAAGGATTGGCAAAGGTTAAGGAAATTTATCATTTCTTAAGGTAATTTGGAGATTCCTAAGTTTATCCTTTGATAGTGTATACTAGCCTAAGAGCATCCAAAATGGTATATCCTATTGGCCTATATTCCTATGCTCCCTCGTGGTCTTCATGACTATATAGAGGTTGGATTCAGGTTCTTTTTCATTCCATCATGTTTAATCCCTTTACATAGTTTTCACACTACCATTTTTCCATTGTATAAGCTTGTTATTCCATCTCTTTTCTCATTTTCCATGATCCATTGTCATCATACCACTTCTCATTCACTTTCAACTCATGTATTCATGTCAAAGAAGATTCAATATTATTGTAAGTTTTATGGTCATGAATCTATATATACAAACTTAAAAAACCTTCTAAATAGAGATGAATGATCACCTACAGTCAAAGTAAACACAATCAAGAATTTTTCATGAAAAGTTGTAAGAAAGGAGGGACTAGAGGGTATCTCATTGAAGGTTTTTATTTGAAATATCTCCTCAAGTTGAAATGAGTGAATGAGAGGCTCATAAAAAATGTTTTTTGACATTCTCAAGGTTTAATTACACCTTTTTCTATACAAAGGAACCCTACATAGTCACCTACAACTGTCATAAAGGTTTGGTACACAATCTATATGAAGGTTAGATCATGCCATAGATATATAAGTGGGAGTTATAAAATATTTAAGGGTTCTTGATCCATGTTTGGGACTTAATTAAAATCTAAATCCAAGGAAGAAGCCAATGAACTTGCAGTCAATCATCCTAAGATAATCTACTGGCCTATTTGAAGATCATCAATTTGTCAAGCTAAAGTGTTGACAAAGATATGAAGATGTTTGAACCTAATTGGAAACTTTGAATAGGTTAATGGAATATTGAGGAAATTATAACCATTGAGGGAGATATTAGTCCATTTGGGCATGTCAAAAGAGTCTTAAAAATTGGAGGTGTAGTCAAGACCTTCTCAAATCATCTACAGGCCTGTTTGAAGGGAAAAATTAGTTTCAAACCTAAAGGAGAATGAAAATATTGTTTGAGATACCCCTGATACTAATTGGGACTTTAATAAACATTTAATATCATCAAAAAAGTCAAGTATGTGGGAGATGAAATCCTAAAGCATAGAGAGTACAATCAAGGTGTCTCATGACCACCTATAACCATGGTCAAAACTCATTAAACCAACTCAAGGGAGTCTTTATCATAGAGACTTAACCTAATAACCATCATATAATAATGAAATCCTTGAAATAGCATGCCAAGATACTTGAGAAGTCAACAAAGTCTTAGAATTTGACTAGCATTCCCCTTAATTCGTATAAACTATACAAATCTCCACCTGTAGTCATAGGATTATAATCATGCTTAGTGAGATACATTTTATGGATCATAAAATAATGATAATGGAATATCATGGTTAACAACATCAATAAGTTAAATGGTTGGATGAGATGTCTAAGTCGCATATGTAGTCAAAAAGTGACCTACAAGCCCTAGCCTATAGGTCTTCCTTTTGATCAAACTAATATCAAATCAATGAGGTCTACAAGTGTAACACAATGAGAGTTATGAGTTGTTTGAAGTATTTAGAGATTAATGAATATTTAAATAGTTTCATAATAATTTCATAGGATATTATTGTAGTGGATAAAGTCTCAAAACTCCTAAGAGTAGTCAAGTCACTCTTTAAAGGCATACACAGGTTAACATCTAAGATAGCTAACTAAGCCTAAAAGGAGAGATAAATATGAGGTAATGAACATTGGTTTATATATAAAATATAAAATATATTTTATTGAACCATGTTGAAACCAAAAATATGGTGTGAAGGATGGTAAGAGTAGGCTCACAACCTCATCTACACACATAGTCAATAGACACAATCAATTCCATTGATAGTTTTGGGAGAATTTGAATATTTGAAACCTCTTCAGGGGAAATTAAAACTTAAAAATTGGTAAAATTTGTCATTATGAGTATATAAATATATAAAAACTATCATAATGGTCATTTTAATAGTGGAAATGCTCATTATTCCATCTCAGACAAACCTCAATTCGTTGACAACCATAATAGAGACCACGAGGACTATTTGAAGCTTTGATATATATGATAGAGGATTTAAGATCCATATGAAGATTTATAATGAAGATGATGGTAGTGATAATATTAATAAATCTTTTTATATTGATCATAGTCAACTTTCAAGTCAAAACCCTTGAGGGCTAGTTGAAGAGGCAGACATGTAGCTAGTTTGTGCATACAAATTGAGGGTTTGGTACACATTTGGAAGCTATTTGAGGTTGATAACAACTGATATATAATTAAGAGAGGTAGATAAACATATCATAGATAATAATAGATTAGTTTAATCAATAAAATAACCAAACCCATCCATAAGGGTTATACAGGGTTAATTGCCAAGAAAGCCTAGGGTAGAGAGATAAGGAGTTATGGGCAGTTTGAGATTCTGAAGATGAGAACATAGGTTGAGAGTAGGTATCAAGGAGGGTTTTCATGATTTTTTTTCATCCCAAACTCATTTATAGGTGCTTTATACTTCCAACATTTACTAATAGTTCATTTAGGCCCAAAATCTTGTTTTAGGCCTATACCACCATGAAGACACTTGCATACATTTATAATAAAATAACACCATGAGAATGATTAAGGGGATGGTTTAGGTCCTAAATGAGATATTCAAATTAGATAATAATAATAGGGGAATATCCATTCCTAGTCTTAAATACCTATTTGAACTACATAGTCTACACACTCATTTTGACCCACCTATTTGGATGCTCATATATTTCACCACAAGGAAAATTGAGTAAAATTATATTATCAAGAGTTATACACCCTATCACACTTGAAATTCATGTATATTTGAGTTTTATTGAGAAGCTAAGGTTTATGAACCATCACTAACACTATAAGTAGGTCCATAATGCATGCAAAACACTATAAGTCAACTTCCCTATGTGCGTATCTTTGTACACCTTTTTCATGGGAACCCAAGCTTCTCAAAAAAATTTAAGGGGTTTATGGAATAAATATCCATGGTAATAAGTTCTAGTTTGGAGGTCCATACTTTATGAACCATCATTAAGAAGGTGGACTTATAAAACCCTCCCTAAACCCTACTACAGACCAATTTTGAGAAAAGTGAAATTTAATTCACTCAAACACCCATGAATAACCCTATTAAATATTGAATCATGAAGTAATTTAGAGAGGGTCTTGACTATGGTACTGTGTTAAATAGAACTATACATATCTATCAAAAAATATTTTTTTTGGGGGAAAAAGAGCATAAAGAGAGGTACAAGGCAATTTAAGAAGATTATAATCATTGGATAATGAAGTTTAAAATTTTTTCACCTTATAAAATAATTATATATTCAAAACCATGCCTAGAAATACCCCTATGAGTTCCTTCCAATAAGCCAGTTTGTAGAATTGAAGGACAGAGTGATCTAGTCAACTAGTGTGTCAAAATTATAGGTGACTTTTATTCAAAAAGGCTCATTTCATGATATGGAAGATTTTTATAGGCCTTAAAATCAATACATTTATAATTTATAAATGTTTCATGTAGGCTTTCACAACCATCAGTTAGTAGCAGTTAGGCTACTAGGCCTAATTGGCCTAGTAGACCTACTTGATCAACAAGAGAAGCTAAAGAATGGCATAGAAGCCTATTGAGAGAGTTATAAGAGGAAATACATGCCAAATAACTGATATTAAGTGGTATTCACATGAATAATATATCATTAAGTGGATGATGAATGAGCTAACTAGTCTTCAAGTGGCAATTCCATGCATAACTAGTCTTAAGTGTCAATCCATGCATAACTAACCCTTAAGTGGTAAAGCAAAGGAGTTATATAAAAAATTAATGGTATAAAATGCTTCAAAATAAGGTGGAGTTAGTTAAATACATCCTCAACCACCTCATTTTAATTCTAAAACAACTCATTCAAAGATCATGCAAGATCATCAAACATGGAAAGATCTTTGGAGGACTATTTGTAGCTAGTTATAACTGAAGTAATGTGGTGATTGATGATCTTGTCTTCTCATCTACATCATAATTATTCTCTTCTTCTCATTTTTATATATATTAAAGCTTTTAGGCCTTGTTTTAGGATCCCTCTCTTGGGAATGAGGCAACTCTAACAAGATTAAACTTTGTGAGCTCTTAAGATAATAAAGATAACTATTTTAGATTCCTTGGTAAAGGTTTAGTGTGTTTTTATTAGTTTTATTTACACATGTGGTAGTTTTTTCTCCCTTGGAAAGTCCTAATCTCACCTAGTTACTAGTATATCATCTTATATAGGTCATATATAGTCTTTGATGTTGAGTGATTGAGCTTGGAGTGGAGATATTGACTGGTTAGTGCCTTGAATTAGTCCTTCCATCATTGCCCTCATGCTTTGATCACTTGATGAAAACTTTATGTGACACACTTTTACATAAGATTCTCTTGGATTTTTAAGATTTAGTGATTTTCATTACTTATTAGTGTTAGTTGGAGTTTAAATTGAGTGGATGAATTCAAGAATTGGTGCATCACCATCACTAGCATAGGTTTTTCCTTTCGGTTATCTTTCTAACTCTTTTCACCCCTGGATCAAAGTAGATTTTAAGAAAAGGATTCAAAATTGATATATCATAGGAGCTAGCCTCATAATCTAGAGGTTTCGTCTGGTTATAGGTAGACCACAACTTGTAGACCAATCCAATGTTAGTCCAAGTTTAAAGGAGAATTGGGCAATCTACTTCAACAGGGTGCATCTTGGGATGCTAAAAATGCCTATTGGAAATATAATTAATTATTTGTAATACCTTTATAGTGGTGACTATACTATTGTATTAGTTGTGGCTAGATTATATTATGATTACTTTCCTTGTGCAATTGTGATTAATTTCTAGTGATCAATAAATGTTATTCTTACATCTTTGATTATGGTAATGTGCTTATTTTAGTATGTTAAAGATCACTAATTATATTATTGTGGTGTAATCTAATGAAAGAATAAGTGTTGAGTAAATATTAAAAAAAAAATTACTATATTATTTTAGTAAATACCTGTGGGGATGTTACATCTACCATCTTCTATTGATCATAGGTACATCTTAACAAAAAATGATTATTTTACTAAATGGATTGAAGTTGTATCTATTATAATTAGTTCTACCTTAGAAGTTTTTCTTTCTTTGAAAAATATTTTTTTCTCACTTTTTTAAATAATTTGAGATAATGGTTCTATATTTGTATCAAATAAGTATATCAAATTTTTAGGTCTTTATTCAATTATTTCAAGTCATTAATACAATTATTATATTCAAGGCTATGGGTAATTAGAATCATCTATTTTTAAAAGATTATAACCATGAATAAAATTATATGTGATGATAAACAAAGTTGGCATATTAAAAAAACTAAGTTTTATGGGATGATCACACTACACTCAACACCGAACCGATTTTTGCTCCTTTTATGTTAACTTAGAGTTTTAGAATTTTCTATGTCAATAAAAGTATAAATTAATTCATCAATAAATAATTAAAAATATATCTCTAAAAATACTGACACGATACAACAAATATTTAATGATCTCTTGGCATTAAACAGGATAAAAACTACTGCACTTCAAAAAAATTGAAAAATTAAAAGAAAAACTTAAGAAATTATTTGATTCAAAGGTATATAATACAAATTTAAGATCAATGATCTGGTTTTATATTGGGATAAAGCATGTGAAGACCCCATAAACATCAAAAGTTTGATTCTTTATGTTTAGGTCCATACAAATTAGTTATTTTACTTGAATTAAATGCTTTTATCTACAATATTTAGATGAATTTGTGTTGTGTCATATGGTTAATGGCCATCATTTAAAAAAAATCAAGAATAATCTGTTTCACTTTATTAGTTTTTCTTTCATGTATTCTTACTTTTGCTTTCTATAATTTTTTTTCTATTTTCTATTTATTTCTTATCAATTGTGTCTTTAATTATTGTTCGCTATATTTATTCAATAATATTCATTTTAGGTATAAAGTATTCCTTATATAGGCCAAGTAAGATAACTACATGTATACAACTATGACTATTATTAATTCCATCAAACATTTAAATTATTAAAACTTGTTTCATTAATCCATTGGTAAATGATTCATAATTGGTATTGGTTATTATAGCTTCACTTTTAAATTATGTGTTCTAAACTACTATAATTGTGTTCATCTAGCTTGATTTTTCCCATTAAATATTTTGCATTCTCCATTCCATGCTAGCTAAATAATACATAATTTATTATGAAAATTATTAAGGGGTTTGTGTATGCATGAGCTAGGATTACCCTGTAACTATACTATCTCATGATATTTAGACTCAAATAAGGGAGATCAAAAAGAGCATGTGATACTTAGGCAGTTTAGGTATTGACCAATGAAATACATAGATCTAGTAAGAGGGTTGCCTATGTCACAAATTACAAGAGGAAAGGGTCCAAATCCTAAGTTATGACATAAGGAAATATATCTCACTATAACTCTATGAAATTAAATGATTGAAAATAAAAAATGTAAGTAGTTGTGTAAGTAAAATAAACTAAACTAAAGGAAAAGGATAGAATGATTATAAAGGGTAAGCTGTGGTAAAAAAAATGGAGGTATAGGTAACCTAAAATGGAATATGGAAAGTCTAAGCAATCCTATAACAATAGTAGTATTAGTTGTAGAGAGAACATAAAAAATGATACAAACACATTCATTCACTAAGTAACAAGAAACATCTATATATTAAGTAGATAAAGGAAAGAATATAGGGTTAGAAATGCTTACCTTGATGTGGACCTGTCAAGCCTAAATATCCCCCTTGGTTCAATTGGATCTATGCAAGATATTTTATGGCTTGAATACATAAAATGTAAGAAGAAGACCTTGATATCCTTAGTTGAGTAACCATAAAATTTCAAGAGGAAAGGGTCCAAATACTAAGCCTATGACACAAAAAAATAGATCTCACTATACCTCTATAAAAGTAAATGATAGAAAATGAGAAATGTAAATAGTTGTGCAAGTAAAGTAAACTTAAATAAAGGGAGAGGTTAGAATGATCATAAAGGATAAGGTGCCATGGTAAAATAATGGGGGTAAAGGTAACCTAAAATGGAATATGGAAAGTCTAAACAATCTTATGGCGACACTAGTATTAGCTGTAGAGATAACCTAGATAAGGATACACACACATTCATTCACTAAAAAATAAGCAACATATAACTACTAAATAATTAAAATAAATAGTATAGGGTTATAAATACTTAATTTGATGTAGAACTATCAAGCCTCAATCTCCCCCTTGGCTCAATTAGAGCTTTTTAAGAGATGTGGCTTGAAGACTTCAAATGTAAGAAGAAGACCTTGATATCCTTAGTTGAAGACTCCAAAGACTATGACACCTCCTTGATCGAACTCATTCTATTTATATTCAAAGACTACCATAAGATAATATTTATTCAAGATAAGGTTATAGATCACAATCTCCTCCAAATATGTCTTTGGGCAAAATTTTGAGTGAAAACATAGTGAATAGAGTGTATATTCTTCTATTTGAATGAAATATTACCCATATATATTGATCCAATACCCAAAACCAAAATTAAAATCTAAGATGATGATATCAAACCAATTGATACAGTGGAAATATGTTGGCTAACACATCATGATATTTTCTAGGCTGATATAGTATAAATATAATAAGATAGGCTTAGAACTGCATTAGGTTGGTAGATTTAGTACGATAAGGGAAGAAGCATTAAATAGATGGTATATGTAACAAATTAAGATAGATCTATAATTTATCCTACTTAGTAAATATAAGATCAGATAAAGAAATCAACTAACATCCATTACAATACTTTTTTATCAGGAGCATGACCAAATTAGATCTACTAAACCTAACTAAGGGATCACTTATCCATAATACTAAGAGAGAGGGTTCTAAATCTTCTACGTAAATAATACTATGCAATAACCCTACATAAGTTTTAATAAATTAAATAGATCTAATCTAGTGTTATCAAAGCATATAACACAAAAGGGAATGTTTAAACAAACAAAACAATCAAGGGATCATGGCAGGTAAATAGAGGCCTAAATCACCTAAAATGGAAAAGGCAAGCAGAAAACCCTATAGATATACTAAATTTAATTATATAGGTAATATAAATAAGGATTCATACATTAAAAACATATTACCTTGTGTAATATTTATATGTCAAATGAAATAGTAAAATTTAGAGATACTTACCTTTGAGTGAACTTGTCGAGTCTCAATCTCCCCTTGGCCAATAGTGTTTTGTAAGATATTTTTGTGGATTTTTAAGGATCATACTATAAAAATAAACTATAAGATAAAATACTTCCACTTTGCATCGAAGACTTCCCATAAGATAAGTTATCTTCCCTCCAAGGTAAACCCTAAGAAATGGCTCCTTCAAATGTAGATGTAGTAGAATTGTGAGCTGTAATAATGTGATAATAAACATTCCTATCTATTAGATTGATATGAAGTCATATTTATAGAAATGGATAAGTCTTAATACTTCTATATTTTAACTAACAAAGTTAGCCAACATAACCCTATTTAGGGAAAGTTACTATTAGGTCTCAAATTAAATTGGCCAAGCTGACTTAGTTTCATAATGTGTGGAAAAACTTTTGCAACAAGGTCAACCAGGAAGACTTGGTAGGAAAAATGGGTGACAAGGTTAACTAGGCTGAATTTGTAGGAAAAGTAGGTGTTTTCTTAGTTAGGAGCTATTTTTAAAGGATAATTACTTATGGATTTGGAAAAATGGGTTTTATTTATTTGGGGAGTTGGATAAGTGGTATTTGTAATGGGTTTAAGTATGATAGAGTTAACCAAAAATATTATGAAGCACTATTGGTCTACTTAGCCCTTTCTTAGTGCACCTTTTAAGGTGTGACAAAAAAAATAAAAAAATTGTCTGGTTCTTGCAAAAGATAAAAAATTAATAAATGGTAAATTTTGAAATATTATGTGTATACATATGTCCCACTTGAAGCTCATCACATGTCACATTAGTATAAAATGGGATGGTGATTCAAGAAAGAATATAGTAGTGCATAATGTTGAGCTAAAAAATTACATTAGAAAGTGGAAATAAGTGAAATTAAACTTTTAAATGTGTACCTTCACTTACTATGTTGATTTTGAATAAGAGTTGCATGAGAGGCAAATCTGAATGACGTCTAGTGTGTGGAACAAGATTCAGACCTAAAAAATAAGATAAAATTAAAAAAAATTGCAAAAATATATGGTTAACACTAAAAACTTCTCTACATTATCAAGATTCCATAACTTATTTTAGTTTTTCAAAAAAACTTATAGAAAAAAAGTTATGAAAAAAGCACAGAATTTATAAATAAATAATTGAAGCTTTTGAACTTTCAAAAATTTACTATAAAAGGAAGAAATTATTGTTCATTTGATATTATTGACAATCAGAGGTCTGAGTATCCTAGTTAAGTAGAGAGAGATGATTATCTGAGCTCAAAAAAGGTAGATGTGTTGGAGGATGGGTTGGATGATAGATTGTAGCTGTGGTTGGTGTAGTCTAGGTATAAAGTAAATTTAATGGTTTTTATCATTTTTATAATAAAATTAATTAGGTTAATAAAATTAGATGTTGGGGCAAATTTGTGTAATGGATTTTACCCCAAAAAAATTATTAATAAAGTATAAATAAGGAACAACAATGGTTAGGAGTAAAAATTTGAAAAATTAGGCCTAAGGCGTTAATTATGACCTAGTAAAAATTCATCACTAAACTTGAACGGAGTCAGGATAACTGAATTAGTTGAATAGGGTGTATATATTTAGGTGGTTGATTGCATAGTAGTTGGATGACATAGTTATATAAGACTAGTTGATGACATACCAGATGATAGACTTTGTTAGTAGACAAGGGTGATTGAGGACATATAAGGTGGCCAACATTTTTGTTTAGTAAATTAGTTGACTTAGTTTACAGATGGATAGAAACATAGGAAAGTGTTCAACTGTATATAACCTGGATAATGTAGTCAAGGTAAGTGGTTGACTATGTTAAACATGGTTGACTTAGTAAAAATGATGTTGGCCTAATGTAGTAAGATACATGGCTGATTGTGTATTAAATTAAGATTGTTTATATAGTAGGATACATGGATGACTTAGTACAAAAAGAATGTAATGAGTCAATGTAGTTAGAGATATAGTCAAATTTGTTAGGGATGATGGATTAAAAGTAACACAAGTGGGTAATGTAGTTAATTATATTAATTTATTATGTTTTTAGTATATTTTATTATTATTTGGATAGTGATCTAATAAGTTTTTTTTGTTTGATATTTTATAGAGGTGACAAAGGTAATATAGGTTAGTAAATGCAGTGTGGTTACTAGATTTACTAGATAGGTTATTTACAAGAGATCAAACACAACTAACATCCATGGGATTGTGTGGTATTATGGAGTTATGACTGATCCCATTAAGTTTTGAGTTAGTTTATATACTCTAAGGAACATGGGATCAACTGAATAACACTTTTTTAAGGTGGATGAGGATACCATTAAGGTGGGTATCACCCTAGAGGATGTTCATGCTTTACTAAGACTACCTATTATGAGAATGCTTGTGGTGTGTGATATACCAGAGACAAATGTTGAGAGATGGGCCTTAGCCTTATGGGTGATAATATTAGAGAGATACGGTGAGGTGGCCTTATGAGTATGCCTATTTGATGTGCATATTTTAGCCATTATTAATATTTGAAAGGTTATTATAGGACTTGTGATAGTTCATGTGATCTATCATAATTTAGATGGGAAGATCCCATTTTATATTATTATATTGTGTCATTTCATGTTAGAGCAAGACACACCATATGACTTGGGATTTGTTATCTAGGTATAGTTGGTACATAATTTTTATAATATTTTATCATAGGGATAGATGACCATGGGCCTTGTTATATTATCATGTAGTTAGATTAATGAGAGATTTATTATGTATCAGCCTAAAAGATTACCACATGCACTGGATGATGCCTTACCATGTGTTCTAAGGTAGAGACATGATCACCTAGTACATGTTTCACCATGTGCTCTAGATTTGAAAACTATCATATGGGGAAAAATTATTTGGTATCCCTATAAGGGTATTCATATACTTGGTGATTATGGTCAAATAATTTTTTTAGGTGCATGATTGACTTAGGATCAATAGACATTATGTGTGGTGGGTGGAGATGCACCTAGTAGCTCATTTACTAGGGTAGTTTAGGTTACCACATCTTCTAGAATTGATAATAGTCATGACATATTGGGCATGACATGTGATAGAGTGGCATGGATTAGTATGTATAAGGATGCCAACAGATGTGCCTATTATTCATCTATCTTGACCTATGGTATTAAGACAATGAATTTGATGACAATAGGAGATAGAAAACTAGTATTTTTAGTACATTAGTAGATAACACATCCACCCCCATGGCTATAAAGATAGATATAGGCTCCAATGTAGCCATATGTTAAACCACAGGGAGACCCACAGGTAGAGAACCACAAGGAAACCCAACCACATGTCCTAATTTGAGTTGGTATATTATGAGATGGATAAATAGTGGATCATGTCATGCTTATGTGTTCATTCTAGTTGATATAGAGGTTTTATGTCACCACAAATCCATGAATCACATGAGGTGATTAGTGGTTGTGTAGATGGAATAAATATTGGTGAGTAAGATGTATTTTTTTGTGATTATTTCAAGCTGATGTGTGTGTGTGTGTGTGTGTGTGTGTGTGTGTGTGTGTGTGTGTGTGTGTGTGTGTGTTATATTAGAGACATATATGAGGATTGATATGATTATTGGTTTATTTTTTGTAGAAGTTACAAGGGAGGAGGCCATATGGGTGACCATGGTGTATATATCTCATTAAGATATATTGGATGGCATGCTTCCACAACATGATATGATGCATATGAAATATCATGTGGTGCCTTCAGCACCTGCTTATGATGTTTGCTTTTGATTAGTCATTGAGGTAGCTCAAGTGTTATAGAGACTATCAGATGTAGTTTAGGTAGTAGTACCTCTAGGAGTGGGTGATGGGGAGCTACAAACATGGTAGAAGGTGAATAAGGAGTGAAATACACATTTTGCTATAATTAGATAGTTTCTAAAGGTGTAGGGCTAGGTGGCCCATCTATAGGGACATGTGGAGGGGTTATAATCAAAGGTGTAGTTTTTAAAATGGACTATTTAGAGAGGGAAGTTACATGCCTCGATGGGTAATGTAACATGTCCTCATGATGGACCTCAGCCTTAGAGATGTATTTTAGACTATGTTGTATTGTATTGGACCTTTTGGAGCCATTTATATAGATGTATGTTATTGATGACTCATGGATATATGTATTTTATTTTTAGCATATGTATTGGTTGTTATATTCTATGTTAAAATGTGGTTATGGGCATTATGGATGCATGTATTTTATTTCTAGAAAATGTATTGAGTGTTTATATGCTATGAGAAAATGTAAAACATAGGTATTGTTGGCCAATTTTGGCCTACATATAGAGCTTTCAAGGATTGAAAAATGTTCATGATTGAGAGAAGGATCCAATGATAAAAGAGGAAGATCATACAGCTTGAAAGACTTTTGAAACACTTTAAGTTTACTTGAAGGGTAATATGTCAATTTCTAAGGATAGGTCTAGAGTTATAGAGACCCTATGGGATGTCAAGAGTGCCTGGAATAAGGATGAAAGTGCATAACATTCATTTGGTTCTTCATTATGTTCATCTAGACATCTTGAGTCTAGTGACAGATATTCTAAGTAGGTACTTTGTTGACATCATAATTGCCACATGTGGATGAGTTAGAAAAAAAATGGCCATATGTTTTTATTCACCTTAGTGTTGATAACATATGTATTAAGTTCTAAATCTTCCATTGAAGTGTGAATGGAGTTATGCATGTGCAAAGTTGGCTTCTCAGTTAGATTTTGCTAAGTTTTCCATACTTAGTGAAATGAGCTCAACCATCCCCAAGACATCACACAAGAGTAGACATGGCCCATCCAACTTAAAAATTTAATATATTCACTTAGAAAGTTCCTAAGACTAGAAGATCAAATGGGTTTGTTCTTTTTGGCCTCAAGAACATTTCCTATAAGTTTGGTCACTCCATGACTTTTTATCTTCAAGTATAAACCTTCAAAAATGGACCTACAACATAAGATGTTTGTGTTAACATCAAAATAAAGCTCAAGTAAAAATCCATTAAAGATTAAATTTGATAGTTTTCGGGATGTCAAATACAGTCTGTGAGATGTCAAATATAGTCTATAAGATGTTAAAATAAATATTAGGTAAAAATCATGCAAGCTTAAATTTTATGGTCTATGAAACATCAAATACATCTGTGCAGATGTCAAATGACATTCACATGCACATTACTTTTAAGACTTGTAAAGAGTCATTAGGTTTCAAGTAGTGGGTCTTAGGCAAATCTAAGGGGTCACATTTAATCATTCATCAAGATCAAACGGTGAGCGCAAGTCAAAGAGGTCAGTGAATCCAAGGAGCTAATGAGTCAAGGATAAGTGGCACAAGTGCATTTAGTTGGTATAAGATTGATGGATCATAGGCATCTATGTACAAGAATATCAATGGAGAAAATAGGGTCAAAGAAGTCAAGGGTCTAAGTCAACATTTGATAACCAATGAATAGGATCAAGCCTTAGGACATTTTGATGAAGGTTAATATAGTAGTATTAGACCTAGACAAAGCTAATATAAAGGAACCAAGATCGAATGTGATGCAAGATGGATTCAAGTTTTGTCAGGTTAAATATTTTAGGACCAAACATCATCAAAAAATATATTTGAAGATAATATTGGTCTCTTGTACCTTTTTTCAATCAAAGGTCAACATTGGGTTTTTGAAATGAGACCAGGCATTGAGTTATAAGAAAACTAATAATATGATTGGTTTTCAATCTATAAGGAGATATGTGCTAAGATATTATGATACAAATAAAATACATCTAGCCACTTAAAATAAACCAAGACTCTTTGAGTTCTAAGGCATGAAGACATGATCCTCATTAGTAGATTAGGTAGAGGTGGCATAGAGTTCCAAGATGAAGACCTGGGGATTGCATAAGGATCATGGAGCATTAAATTATTTTCCAAAGACTTTGAAATTGTGCCTTTTTGATAATATCATGACTCAATATCCTCAAAATTGCTAATCCATCAGAAAAAGTTGGACCTCATTTAATGTTTTCTATCTGCTTAGTTCCTTCTCTCTCTCATCCCCTTTTCTATAAATACAGGCTTTTTAGCCTTGAAAATGACTTGGTAATACCTCTCTTGCGCATGACTAGACTCTACCTATATTTTATACTTGTAACCTCTTAATATAAATAAAGGAATTTTTTTTATATTTTATGATTTTAGTATAGTGTGTTAATGTCAAATTTATTTGCATATGTGGTAGAAAATTTTCCCTTGTCAAATCTTGATCTCACCTAGCTACTAGATTGTATTGTTTTGGCGGTCATGTTTAGTGTTAAATATCATTTGATTAAAGATAGCAAGTGGATACATTGACTAGTTAGTGCCTTAAATCAGGATTCCCCATCATTAACCTTAGATTTTGATCATTTTGTGAACCTTTTCATGATATACTAATGCATAGATAACCATTTGAAGTTATAGATATGATCTCATTAATGTTTATCAAAATTTCAATAGAGTGGATGAAGAATCACATTACTGGTGAATCACCTCTTTTACATGTTTTCATGAATTTTTACCCATTTCTCTCTCCCTTTTCCTAGTCATAATTTAGTTTAAGTGATAGATCCAAAAGGAAACCAGCCTTTTACGAAGGTCTGACCTTATGATAGGTGACCCAAAGCCTAGGGTCAGTCCCATGTTGGAATAGATTTGAGTAAAATACTTGAATAATCTTCTTCTTAGTTAGGGTGCAAATCTAGAACATTAATAGTTTTAGCATGCCTAGTGGGACCTATTGGAGCTGGTCTTAGTGAAATTGTAATTGCATTAGTGTTATTCATGAAGAAATTGGTGATTCCAAGCTCAAGCAATTGTTTTTGAAAGTTCAGGTAGTTTCCAAGTAAGTTCATTTTCATTGCACTATCCTGATGTTATTTTTATGGCTATGTATGAGGAATATCCCTATGTTATACCTCCTTATCAGCCCTATGATGAATCATAACATCCATATCATGATTCATATGAACCTTATTATGAACCTAATCAGCCTTACCAAGAGTATATTCCAAGCTATTTTGAGCCTTATCAAGTTTCCCATGATCCTTATTGTTAAGAGCATGAATCTTACCTTCCTTATGAACCATATCAGTCTCAAGGATAAATTTAACCTTTCCCATATGGATATGATGTTGTATAGGAGAAACCTTATCTCCAAGAGAGAATGGATGAAATAAATCTCAAACTACTAGCATATGCAGGAAAAGTTTGTTCAAATTCTCAGTATGAGGAAGTGAATGGGTTGTTTCTAAACGTATCCAATGATATAGAGGAGAGCATTAATTTGTGTATTTTTGTATTAGAGAATATGGAGGTTTGAGAGAGGTATAAAAGTGAGTGTAAATAGTTATCTCAAGAGCCCTCTTGTATTCCTTACCAACCTTCTTATGTTCCTTATTCTCATAAAGTTCTTAACCATGTTCATTGTGAGCCAATGAAGATTCCTAGTTGGAGTCAAGAACCTATTCAAGAAGATATTAATATGCATATTCAAGAGATTAAAATTTATTATAGTCCCCCTTATTCACCACTCATCCCTCAAGTTTAAGTTGTCCATAAAGACAAAAAGGTTTTAGACCTTGATGAAGTAATGGCCAAGTGAAAAGAGCAGAATGTAGAAGTTATCAAAAGTTTCTCTTTCCCTCCTCTTCAAAATTACTTAAAAGATTTAATTTCCCTCAAGATCCCAAAATATTATCCTAATAAACCTCCCATGCTTCATACTCCCTCTCAAATAAATGAATTTCATCACCCTTCCACCATCTCCCTTCTTCAAGAGGAGCATGTTCTATGGGAAATAGATGAAGATGTTGTAGTTGCAAGTCAAATTATTAGAGAATGTGAAGAATATGATTCAAGTGTGTATGAATAAAAGTTATTCATTGATACTCCACTTGAGGTCCAAGTTGAAATTGAAATTGTAGCTGATATTAAATAAGTTATCTTAGGTATGAAGGAAAAGGATGATCTTGATATGGAAGAAATCCATAAGGAATTGATGCAAGATGATGTCACAAATGAGGCTGAGATATATCCACTTGAGAAGGATAAATATACCTTTCAATCTAATCTTATTTAGATTGATAAAATTAAATAAAGAAAGGATGATTGGAAGCTATATATTGATTCTCTAGAAGAGATTAAAGATCTTTGTAAAGATATGTTGCCCATTAGAGAGCATGTTATTGAGAAGTTTTATTAAAAGTCACCTATTCAAGATCATGATACATATTAGGTTGAATATTTAGATCTCCTTGAAGATATTGATGAACTTGTAGCAGTTGATAAAAAAGACAAGGTCACTCAAGGTCAAGGCATAGATGAGATGTTACTTGACAAGGTTGTAGGTGACAAGCATCATGAAAATGATCTAGAAGTGCAAGATGAATTTGTCTTTATTGGTGACTAGTTTGCTATTGATAACTCATTTCAAGAGATGTTAAGAGAAATAATTGGAAAGAAGAGTGCCTCTTCAAAGGTCATGTTTAGTAAACACCCTACTTTACAACTTTTTCCTTCTTTTAGAATGAGTAAATTCATGAATTTCCATTTTGATCTAGGTGGATCATGTTTTGTCATGGTTAATTTGGTTAGTTTGTTTATATTTTATCCTAGATAAGTGCTTTTTTTGCACATTTTATTTATTAGGATAGATTCCCTACTTTATTTTGTTTTCTTCCTTATATTGGTCAAGTCCATTGTCTTTTCAAGTCAAGAGGTTTTTTATAATCATCTGTTAGGAGTCCAAGAGTCATGTATATGGTCTGATTTTGAGCATATCAGGCATTATTCCCAACTAAGTCACCAAATATGTTGGCCATTTTTGGCCTACATACAGAGATTTCAAGGAATGAGCAATGTTCATGATTAAGAGAAGGATCTAATGATAAACGAGGAAGATCATGCATCTTGAAAGACTTTTGAAACACCCTATGGGATGCCAAGAGTGCCTAGAATAAGGATGGAAATGCATAACATTCATCTAGTTCTTCATTATGTTCATCTAGACATCTTGATTCTAGTGGCATATATTCTGAGTAGGCACTTTGCTAACATCATAATTATCATGTGTGGATGAGTTAATAAAAAATGGTCATATGGGTTTATTAAAATTAGTGCTGAGAACATACACACTAAGTTCTAGTTCCTCCCCCAAAGTGAAAATGGAGTTATGCATGTGAAAAGTTGGATCCTCAATCATATTTTTCTAAGTTTTCCATACTTAGCCAAATGAGATTGACCATTACGAGGATGTCACATAAGAGCAAATATGGACCAACCATCTTGAGCATTTAATATCCTCACCTAGAAAGCTCCCAAGACTAGCAGATCAAATGGGTTTGTTCTTGTTGGCCTCAAGAACATCTCTTACAAGTTTAGTCACTCCATGAATTTTGATCTTCAAGTTATAAACCTTCAAAAATGGACCTACAACATAAGATGTTCATGCTAATGTCGAAATAAATATAAAGAAAAAATCCATTAGAGATTAAATTTGATGGTCTAAGGGACGTCAAATATGGTCTACAAGATGTCAAATATAGTCTGTGAGACATCAAATATGATCTGGAGGATGTTAAATATGGTCTATAGGATGTCATTGATAGTCTATGGGACATCAAAATAAATATCAAGCAAAAATAATATGAGCTTAAATTTGATGATCTACAGAACATCAAATACGTTTGCATAGATGTCAAATGATATTTATGTGAACATTAATTTTAAAACTTATAAAGAGCCATTAAGTTTCAAGTAGTGAGTCCCAGGAAAATCTAAGGGGTCATGTTTAATCGCTCATCAAGATTAGATAATGAGCATGAGTCAAAGAGGTTAGCAAATCCAAGGAGCTAATGAGTTGAGGATAAGTGGTACAAGTGCATTTAATTAGTAGAATATTGATGGCTTATGAGCATCCATGCATAGGTAGATCAATGGAGTGAACAAGGTTAAAGAAGTCAAGGGTCTAAGTCAGTATTTGATAAACAATGAATAGGATTGAGCCTCGGGACTTTTTGACAAAGGTTGACATAGTAGTATTGGACCTAGGCATAGCTAATATAGAATAACTGAGCTTGAATGTGATCTAAGATGAATCTAAGTCAAGTTGGGGTGAATATTTTTGGACCAAGCATCATTAGTAGAGCTCTTTTAAGATAAGATTGGTCTTTTAGACCTTTTTTAGTCAAAGGTTGACATTTGGTTTTCAAAATGAGACCAGGTATTAAGCTATAAGAAAACCAATAATATGATTGGTTTTCAATCTATAAGGAGATATGTGCTTAGATATTATGATATGAACAAGACACATCCAACCACTTGAAACAAACCAAGCAAGACTCTTCCAATTATAAGGCATGAAGACATGATCCTTGTTAGTAGATCAGGTAGAGGTGGCATGGAGTCCCAAGATAAATACCTGGTAGTTATATAAGGATCATGGAGCATTAAATTCTTTGCAAAGCCTTCAAAATTGTGCCTTCTTGATAAGATCATGACTCATCATCCTCGAGAATGCTAATATATCAAGAGCAATTGGACCTCAGTCAATGTTTTCTATTTGATTAGTTCATTCTCTCTCTCTCTCTCTCTCTCTCTCTCTCTCTCTCTCTCGTTCCATTTTCTATAAATACAAGCTTTTAGCCTTGAAAATAGCCTGGAAATCCCTTTCTTGGGCATGACTAGACTTTACTTAGATTTGATCTTTATAACCTATTGAGATAAAGAAAGGACTCTTTTTTATATTTTATGATTCTGGTATAATGTGTTACTGTTAGATTGATTTTCATATGTGGTAAAAACTTCTCCCTTGTCAAATCCTGATCTCACCTAGCTACTAGATTGTATTGTTTTTAGGTCATGTTTAGTGTTAAATGTCATTTGATTAAAGCTAGAAAGTGGATACATTGATTGGTTAGTGCCTTGAATTAGTCCTCCCCATCATTTCCTTAAGATTTTTATCATTTGGTGAACCTTTGCATGAAATACTAATGTATAAGAAACCATTTGAATTTGCAAATCTGATCTCATTAGTGTTTGTCATAAGTTCAATAGAGTGGATGAAAACTCACATAATTGGTGCATAACCTATTTTACATGTTTTCATGCATTGTTACCCATTTCTCTCTCCCTTTTCCTAGTCAAAATTTAGTTTAGGTGATAGATCCTGAAGGAAGCCGACCTTCTCCAGAGGTCTAACGCTAGTAGATGACCCATTGCCCAGGGTTAGTCCCATGTTGGACTAGATTTGAGTAAAATACTTGAACAATCTTTTACTCAGTTAGGGTGCAAATATATAACACCAACATGTATTACTCTTTTTTAGAAAATGTGAGAAAATGCATGGTTAAAATAGTGATGTAATGGAAATGAAAATGTGAAATAGTTACCAGTTTATAACACCTTTTAAAATATGTCAATAAGTGAGCTAAAAATTAAAATGATAAAGATGTAATTGACAATGAAATAAATGTGAATAATAACACTAGTAAATATGGAAAAATTATTCAATGTAAGAACATAAGACACCGATATGTAAAATATAAGAGAAATGTCAATACAGTAATCACAAACAAATATATGTGAATAAATATCAATAAGATTTCAAACAAAGATATAAAAGGGTAATAAAGATCAATGTAATAATGTGAACAAAGAGATATAAATGAATATTATTGTAATAAAAATAAATATCAATGTAAGATAAAAACATAAAATAAAATAAATATCAATGTAAATAAGAACACAAATAAAGATATGTCAATAAAATAGAAAATATGAGAGATGTGAAAAATAAAGATAAAAAACCAAACTTAGGTATTGTGCTAATTAGTGATGAAAAAGAGTATGGATATTTATACTAAGACGTGGCATATAGTTTATAGGAGTGAAGGGAATTTTATGAGGAAGGTTTGGTCCTATACAAGGTATTAGAGTGAAACTCACAAAAGGCAAACCAAAGAGGTGTAACAATGGAGGGTATTTATATGAATTAGGGGTATTATCTTGAGGAAGGTTTGGTCCTATCCAAGGTCTTACACTGCAACTCAAAAAAAAGGAAACCAAAAAGGTGTGATCAACTATTTAAACGATATTCATCAAGGGGAGATATCAGAGATAATATGTTGAATAGAGGGAGTGAAAAACATTACATAGGTGTTGTAAAAACCCTTAATATAAATGAGACACACTTAATTATATGTTCCCATAATAAGAACTATTTGAACAATAAATATTAGGGATACTTTAATGAGTAGATGCAAAGTTTGGGCTTAACAAGTGGATTACCTACATCAACTCATGAAGTTTGTATATGCATAAAAAATTAAATTGGGCCTACCGTCCCATGATGAATTCCCAATTCCTCAATACCCCTTATAGAGTCATTGGTATACTATAAATATTGGATACTATTGTGAGAAAGTAAATGACACTAAATAATATAAGGAGACATTCTATCCTGGTCTATTAATGTATCACACCCTAAAGGACCTCAACTTTATTATGAGGCCAACTGTGGAGTTTAAGATTTATAAAGAATAGAATATGTGACAAATAATAATTACATATTTTGGTGTGTTTTTAAATTTTAAATTTTAAATTTCCTTTTAATCATTGCTTTTTGTTTTAATGATTTGGATGATATATTTTTATGGATTTTTCTATTCCTCCTCCATGTAGATTTAGAAGACCAATCATAAGTGATATAAGTAGAAAACACAATAAATATTACACATTATTTTAAAAGAGAGAAATACTTAAATATTATGTCATCCAAAAGGCTCTTAAACTTTCCCATTGGTAAGAGTGTAGTCTCAAGACTAACCTTATGTATGTTTGGAATGAAAAGAGGATATGGGATAAATGAGAATCATAAGATATCCATATATTTAATAAATGGTACAATGATAATTATGATTTATATATAATCATAATTTAAATAGGATATTGTGGGTGTGGTCTAATAGCCATGTCAGATAAACATCCATACTATTCAACAAATGAGTTTGGATAAGCATAAATATAAGGAAACATCATCCAAACATAAGGGGACTATAAGTATTTGTAAATTATATAATGAAATATAATTAAACAGTGTGAATATATAAAAATATATATTTATTTAGAAAGAACCATAAATGTAAAAGTACCAGTGGAAAGATAGAGGAGAAAACCAAAATAAAAAAGGATAATGAATGCATCACAACTGCTATAATGAAGTATGAATATAAAAAAACACTTAAGTATAAATATGAGGCATAGTATGCCATAGAAAAATAATGCGATAAAAAATACTAATAGATTTAATGGCATAAATAATCAATAACATTTGATAAAACATATTATAATGTGTGAGGACTTCTTGATGCACTATCTCAATAGAAAGGTACGTATGATAGAAGAAGAATGATGATTATGTGGCATATCTAGTGAAGGATAATAAATGCAAGGAACTGGTGGTATAATGTGATTAAAATCATATGATATATAGGATGATGAATGGGGCGGGGATGGATTATCCTTAGCCCATGAATGACCCTACATATGCTACTAAAAAGGTGATGGTGTAGGTTGTGGGAAATCACAAAAGTGTTGTTGTAATACTCTACACCTATTTGCGTGATGTGTAACACATTTATGCCAAAGAAAATAAACCTCCCCATGTTTAGGGATATATAGAAGTATCTTAGAAGGAGGCATGTTCTTATAAATAGATTCTATCTTCTTTGGATGAAGTACATTAATATATTTTTGAAGGTGTAGGCAATGAGTAGAGGTATACATGTTCCTACCATGAAAACAACAAGTACAATAAGGAATAGTAGACTATGGAGGTATAATATCTATATTAAAGGTAGAGCATGATGCTCGCTACTATGATAACAATCCCTGATGCAGATGATAATCCTTGGCTCAATGACCTGTAATCTTAAGAAATTCACAATATGGGTCACATGACCATTGTGTAGGTAGAGGATCAAGCTTAGGCAAAGGTAATATGCCATCACCACCCATACAAATAGTCATAATAGAATCAATATTAGGATCAACATCTATGATATATTATTGTAATTTTGGTTGGCATAAGTTAACTAACATCTCAGGAAGGATAAATCTTGAAGGATCATAAAATTTGGTGAACTGGTATGGTCCCATCATAGCATGATCAAGAAGCATACTCCAAAGAGGATAAATAGTGACTAAATGAGAAGTAGTGTGTGCTTCATATCAGACATGTGAACATCAAGTGAAGAAGATATAATTTCAGGTTTAGTAAAAGGAGAAGGAACTTATACTATGTAAATGTAAAGAATGTTTTAAATAAGAATGATATATAAGTACTTATATAACTTTAGTTTGAGCAAATATAGCTTAAAATAGATCATATACTGAATATCCATTGTATTAATCAAGAGTATAAAGATCAATAATGTAAACACTGATGATTTTATCAGTCGAAAAAAGATGAGGAATGGGTTATTTTTACATCACTATGGAAGCAAGAATTTCATATATTGTATTTTGACGAGACCAAGGCTATAAATAAGGGGGTAATTGAGTAATTATGTGTGAAGGGAGATTGGAAGTTTTGATTTTCAAACTAATCTCATCAGGTTTGTCATCATCTAAATCTAATAATTTTGGTGGTTTATTTCTCACAAGCTTAGGGTGGCCATTATAACCTTTATTAGGATTATCAAGATAATTAAATCATTGAGATTCATGAAAAGGAAAACTAGGTAAAGGTTCAAGGGTGGATATTTTGAAAACACCACATTCCTATAATTGTTCAAAATTTTAAGGGTTTGTGTCTCTTTAAATCTTATAGATAACACCATTGTGAGGAAATTTAACACATTGGCATGATGATGATGCTATAGCTCTCATGTAGTGTGTCCAATGTCAACCAAGTAAAATTTTATATGATAATGGGAAGTTAAAGGTCATGAATTTGATGTGAATGGTAACATGAAGAACTATTATATGAATCCAAACACAACCTATAGGAGGCATTTATCTTCAATAGTAGCCATGATATGTTCTTTGGGTAGATTTAAGGTTACATATGGAATACCCAATTATTTTAATAAAGTCAAACGAAGACACACAAGTACCAAAACCTTCATCAATTAAGGCATGCTTGATTTGGATATTAAAAACATGGACACTAATAAATAATTAAAGATCATCCCATGAAGTATTATTTAATTATGGATTATTGAAGTGATATAAAATTTGAGTGAAAGAGAAATATCTATAGTTTTGTCAATGTGTGTAGAAATTTCTTCACATTTTTTAAGAATACTATCTTCAAATATAGACAAAATGGCTTCTTACTCCATAGGTGAAGGTCAAAGGATGTTAATTTTGAATAAGAGTTGGATTAAATGATTATGATGATGGGGGGGAAGTCATCATGAGTTATAGAAAATAAATTTGAGATGGGAGACGTAATAGTTATGTGATAAGGTCTATTTCATCATATATAATTAGAACTATGTTAGGTAAAGGTGTGTAATGTTGAAGCAGGTTCATTGAAAATGGAGTATAAGTGAATTTAAATTGATTTTGATAAGGAACATTTAATTGGGACTTAGCCGATGTAGTTTGGCCAAGTGTGTTTGATTGGGTTAAATTGGGTAGCGTAGTTAATGGAATACTTAGGTCAATGATTGATTTATTTTGAATATTTGGATGTTATAAGTGGTGAAGAAAGCATAGGAATATATTGATTTATAGTTTTTAAATTGGACAATTTAGAGTTAAGATATTTTTTAGACAAATTATAAGTGGAAGTTGTATCAATGGAAAGATAATGAGTATCCAAATTTATCATTTGATTGGACACGTGGGATAGTGGAGGAAAGAGTAGGTTGGGTTGGCAGATTACTTGCCATATGTTCATGATTTTAAAGTGAGAAGGATAAGTGTCTTGAAAAATACATAAAGTTAGGAAATTATTATAATTAAAATGTGGATAAGGATCAATATAAGAAACTAATCTCCTCATATTATTCGTATTGACCACATTATCATAATTATTGAGGGAATTAGGGTCGACAAATTTTTTAACAATGTTTGCAGTGGGAGGTTGAGTACTTGATTGATGACTAAGAAGAGGATCCTTTTAAGTAGAAAGATGAGAATTGGCTTTATTAAGTACATCATGCTTAATTTTTGTTTCATGAGCCTTAACTACCACTTTATAATCTTGTTGATGATCATGAAAAAAAGTTTCATGATCAAAATTAGGACCAAGGAGATACTCAAGAGAAAAATTTCTAAGTTGGAAACAAGTCTCATGAGAATGACCCCAACTTTCATGATACCAACAAATATTTTTAGATCATACAAATATTTGGTATGGAAATTAGGGTCAAGATATTGTATTGAAGGCATAGGAAGATGATTTTGAATTTTTTCCAAGGAAAGTGGTTTGTGAGAATATAAATTGTTCACATGGGAAGATGTAGAACTAGTTTGTTGAAAAGGATTGGTTGAAAGTGGTTATGAAATATTAGCATCATTGGAACCACTTGGGCGGATAGCATGAATAATGTGTATAGATTAATAAGTATTTGTAACATCATCATTGATAACATCATAGTTTTTAGATTTCATAAGCATTTGAGTTCTGACTAGAGGATAGGGAGGCACAAATTATCTTATGAGAAAATATTGACATTTGACTTGTTCTAAGGTTTCTTCCAAATATTTTGGAGAGAGTGTCCTAACACAATATTATAATTAAGATGAAGAGCATTAGTGAACAAGTGGAAGATATTATCTTCTGACATGTCATGTTCAACTTTATTAGATAAGGCTTTCCATCTGTTAATGAACACTTAGGATGTTTTGGATTTTGATTATTTATAGTTGATAAAGTGAGCTAATTTATTTACAATAAGGTCATTAGTTTGTAATTCATCTACCAATGTATTAACTAAGTCTTATAAAGTGGATATAATATGAGACTTGAATTGATTATACCAATCCAAGGCATCACCTAATTATTTTTTGGCTAAGAGCTTGATGGTGGTAAAAGTATTGAGCTTAATCCAATATTTATAAAAGTTTTTAAAAGCTTTCAAATGTAATGTAGGATCAGTGGATCAATTATAAGTGATAGTAGGAGAAATATCACCTATGTTAATATTTGTAATTTAGGGAACTAAGGGTTCATTTTTTAAGTATTTAATAGTATTGCTAAGAACTGGGGATTGAGGTATAAGGTTACCTTGTGAATCTCTAAGGGGGTTGGGGGTATTATGATTTTGCACTACCCATTGAGTGGTTCGAGGATGCATCATTAATTACAAAAGTTGGTTTTGCATTTGAATCATTTGATTTATACTATTAGTTTGAAATGCATCCATTTAATTCATGTCTTCTAGTAAAATTTGATTAGTATTAATAGTGGCTTGACTAGTAGAAGTGACTTGAGATGCACTAATGGTAGCATTAAATTGAATATGTACATGGGTAATTTGAGTAAGCTCACTAGAGGAAAGACCAGCCATAGTGGTGGATATACTAGGCAAGGTAAAAGAAGAAGTAGTAGAGAAAGTTGAAGGCATGGAAGAAGAAGAAGGAATGGAAGAAGTCATATTAAGGTGACTTGCCCCAAGACTTGTAGAATAGATATGTGTGGGTGAAGGGTGATAGTCAAGGTAAGGTCCCATCATGAGATTATAGATTATCATGGGATCCTAACCATGATGTTGAGAGTTTTCATTGATGAAAAGGATCATTTCAGTGGTATATTCAATATCACCTTCATCCTTGACAATAGGCATTTTTGGAGGATAGTTAAGTGGATCCAGAGTTTTAGAAGGAGTTGACCATAGTTTTTGGTTCTAGTGGCTACATGAACATTTTTTACATTTGGATGTTATATGGAAGTGTAAGGAAGGAAAGAATGAGGATGCTTAGGGGGTTAGTGAGATTCATCATGTAATTTTGATTTTGTAGCTAAGTTTAATTAAAAATTATTGCATGATGAAAAAAGGTGAAGGTATGACTAGGATGAAAAACATTGATCAAACCTACTAGGTCTAGCTGGTCAAATTAGTTAGATGAATAGGAAAAATAATAGTCTATAAAATGAACTAAGTTGAGTTGGTTAACTTAGTTTGATAGGAAAGAAAAATAATAGTCTAGAAAATGAATTGAGTCAAGTTGGGCAACTTAGTTTGATAGGCAAAAAAAATAACAGTCTAGAAAATGAACTTAGTCAAATTGGTCGACTTAGTTTGACATGCAAGAAAAATAATAGTCTATAAAAAAAATTGAGTCAAGTTGGTCAACTAATTTTGGTAGACGGGGAAAATAAAAGTCTATAAAATCACTAATTTGAGTTAGTCGACTTAATTCAATAAGTTGGAAAAATAATAGTTTGGAACATGAACTAAGTCAAGTTAGTCGACTTAGTTCAATAGATAGGGAAAATAATAGTCTTTAAAATGAATTGAATCAGGTTGGTCAATTTAGTTTGGTAGACAAATAGATATAATAGGCTGAAAACCTATGAGGTTGACCTAGTAAACTTATTTAAACTAGGAAAAGAATTGACCATAAAATAGATGATGTTATTTGAAATAAAAGAAAATAGGTAGAGTATAAAGACTAAATTGAGTTGGTCAACTTAGGCTATTCAAACATAATCAACTATGTCAATGTTGATCAATCTAGTTGAGTCACATAATACATAATTATGTTAATATTGGTTAATAAAACCTATTATACAATAAAAAAATGTTGGAGAGTTATCATGATGATGTCATGGTGGTGTCATGGAGGTGTCCTACTGAGTGGAGAAGTGCCTTGATAGTCTATGTGACAATGACAAATTGTGCAATGTGCTTATTCTAGTATGCTCAGTTGATCTTCAATGTTGAACTAATAAAAGGTGTTTAGGGTTAAGTAGGGTGATTATATTATGTGAAATAGGTCCCTAAGATGTTATCTATACTTTGATAGCTTGTGTGAATGAGTGGAATCTATCCGGTAGTCCATATTTCTCATCTAGACACTTTGGGTCTAGTAGTAGAAAATTTGAGTACACAGTTTGATGATGTCACCATTACCACATGGGAATAAGTTAAGGGGATTTTGTCATATGGCTATGATCACATTAGTCCCTATTTATTTTATTTCAGATCTCAAGTCATGCATCTAAGCATGGTCAAATATATAAGGGTGCAAAGTTGGCTTCTCAGTCAGAATTCATTGTTTCACATAATTAGCCAAATTTTTAGATTAGCTAGAGAGAGCTAAGTAAGCATGTTAATGAGGTCAACATTTGCATGCATGGATGTGTCAAGATAAAATGATCATATGGATTTGTTTATTTTCATACCTAGTTTATTTTCACTAATTTTTAGATCATGTGATGTAGTCCATCAAAAGATATACATATGCAAATTTGGGCTTCCAAGTAGTTTGACTATGTTTTCTCATAGCCAATTTCACTATGTGGTAGAAAGAGCCAAGTGATAATTTTGATGATGTTATTTATTGCATGTGTGAAGGTGTCAAGAAAAACTGATTATATGGGGTTGTTCAATTTTGAGCATAAATGATTTGCACTAAATTTGAGATCATGTGCTGAAGCATGGTAAAATTTATGGATGCTCAAAGTTGGCCTCTCAGGCAGGGTTTGACATAGTTGGTTTTATGATAGAAGTTTTTAATGGAATTATATCTTATATGCACAAGAGTTATAAGATCTATGTGTCACATGGTTGGATTATCCTATGTGTAGAGATCATCTAGTCCAAGTTTGAGATCAAGAAAGTAAGCACAAAAGAAGTTATTGAGGTGAAAAAATGGTTACTTAGGTATATTGAAAGGGTCCCCATACTTAGTCATTTTTTCAAGTGTTAAAGATTGAGAAAGATTGATGGTACACATTACTCTAAGAAGTCAGGAATCATTGAGATGAAGATAGGTACATGATTTTTAATGACTGAGAAAAGGTATAAGATAATGATCCAATGGAGAGTAGGTGGTCATAAAGATTGATCAAATAGTGAGCATTGATCATTAAAGACCTAACTGATCCACAAATATTGATAGAGTGTGTTGAGTCAACATTTCAAGATTACATGAGATGAGGTTAAAGTGACTGAGGTTTAATGTTTAGCTTTGGTAGACTATGTGTTAAAGTTTAAACATGATCGATGGAGTGAGAATGATCCAAAGTTGAGAGTTTACAAGATTTGAGCCTTGTGTTCATGATGGAATTGTCCAAGTTCCAAATGATATAATTGAACACATGAATTACAAATGCAAATAAAATAGAAGCAAAACTCCATTATTGAGACTGAAATCAAAATAGAGTATAATTATAATAAGATTACATTCATAACTCATTAAAAATAGCTTAGATGAGAGGTGTATTTATAAGTACAATGGAGGCATAGAGTCAAGATATTTAGAAATGTGAACACAAGACTTTTGTTAAATGGTTTATGTGCTTCATATGTCAATATCGGTGGGTAAGGGTATCTTTATCCACCAATTTGATTACAATTTTCCCATGTGTATGTGCACTTTAATTACCTCATTTATGACACCTAAGTGACATCAAAATAATACCTAAGCAAGATAAATACAAGTGTAAGAATAATACAAAATAATAAATATAAGGAAAATAATATCCTACACTAACACCTCACCTTAAGTGTATCTTAGGTGGGTAAACAAAATTGGGTCTTGACAACATGGCTTGATGAGGTACCCAAGTATAATGCAACTCAAACAAAGTGGAGGAAAAGTAGAAAACCCATAGGAAAAAACTCCCCCCCCCCCCCAAAAAAAAAAAAGAGAAAAAAGAAGAAGAAGACTAGAAGGCACCCCTTGAAGATAATGTTGATGCAACTTGTACCCCAAGAAGAGCATGCAAGTAAATATACTTTCTCTTAGTGAAGGTCTTGGTGAAGATATCAGATACCTATTCTATAGTTTGACAAAATCTAAGATCAATGGCCTATCCATGAATGAGCTCCTGAATAAAGTGCATATGCATCTTGATGTGCTTGGTCCATTGATGTTGGACTAGATTCTTGTAGATTTAGATGGTACTTTGGTTATCATAAAAGATGATTATGGGTCACCTGAACTGTATACTAAACTTAGTAAGAATCCCCTAAAGCCAAAAAGCTTTAGTAGTAACATTGATAGCCCCTCTATATTCAGCCTCAGTAGATGATAAAGTAATAGCATTTTGCTTCTTACTAGACCAACTAATTGGTCCTGAACCAAGTGAAAAACTATATCCTGAAGTAGACTTGTGATGTTGAATATCGCTAGCTCAATCTGAACCTATGTACCCAATCAAGTTAATATCAATGCCTACTCCATGGTGAATCCCAAAACTATGAGTACCTTGAATGTAGTGGATAATCCATTTGGCTGCTTTCTAGTGCAACTCATGTATGTTTGCATAAACCTAGAGACCATACCTACTACATATGAAATATCAGGTTTAGTACGAGTAGATATATGAGGCTATCAACTAGTTATCTATACAAGGTAACATTAACCAATGGAGAAGAATGCTTAGCCTCAAGTTTGACTCTAGAAAGAAAGGTAGTTGGAGTTGGCTTACAAGCATCCATATGGAGATGTGAAAGTAAATCAAGAGAATACTTGGATTGTGCAATGGTAATCCTTGAGTTAGATTGTGAAATCTCAATACCAAGGAAGTAATGCAATAAACCCAAATCAGTCATGAGAATATATCATGTAGAGTAATTTTCACTACTGTAATGAAGGATGAATAACTCCATGTGATCAATATATCATCCACATAAATAACTAGAATCAAGAGTTAATTATCCTATCACAAGATGTAGACATTTAGATCAAAATTGCATCTAGTGAAACCAACTATGAGAATAAATGAATCCATCCTGGCATACCAAGATTGAGGGGCCTATTTGAGGCCATAAATAGATTTTCATAGTTTACACACTAAGGAAGAATCTTCCATAAAACCTTGTCGTTATTCCATATATATATCCTCCTCAAGGTCTCTATGAATAAAGTCACTCTTCACATCCATCTGATGAACATCCTAATGATAAGCTATGCCAATGGCAAGAGTGAGTCAAATACAATTAATTTTAGTAGCTAGAGAAAATATTTTAGTATAGTCTATGCCAAGAACTTGTGAAAATAATTTTTCTACAAATCATGCTTTGAACTTATCCACTGACCCATCTGCTACAAATTTTGTTTGATAGATCCACCTACATCAAACAAGTTTCTTTCCCTTAGGAAGGGGTACTAGATCCCAAGTGTGGTTCCTAATTAAGGAACTATACTCTTCATGCATAGATGAATCCCACTCAAGAATTCCATATGACTCATGAAATGACTATGGATTAGAATCACAAATAATGAAAACATGTGAAACACCCTAAAATTGTCAATGAGTTTGTCTGACATCTGATGGGTCCCCAACCCAATCACCTACACTCTATAGAGTCTGTCTAGCCTAAAGAGGACCTGAAGTCAAAGAGTTAGGAGGAAATTATTCAAATTTATAAATATTACTATGAATAGAATGAGGTGAATCTCTATCACTATCCTCATCATTTGAACTAGAAGAAGAATCTTCATCAATAGGTATCTGATCTGGATGATCTGAATCATTTGAAATGTCATCATATCCTAGAGATTCCAAAGAGGAGGGAGAAGTGTCGAGTGTGGATTCTGATGGACCCTCTTGAAAGTGTACATTTCTCTCAATGAACAACTCATGTGTGGTAGGATGAAGAAGCCTATATCCCTTAACACCTTATCCATACCCAACAAATATGCAAATCCTACTTTGACATTCTATGGCCTTACATTTCTTTGTAGGAATGTGGGCCATAGCTTGAGATCCAAATAACCTAAAGTGCTTAACTTTGGGTTTTTGATTTCTCTAAGATTCAAAAGGAGTGATCCCTTTCAACACTTTGTGAGGAACACAATTTTAGATACAACAAGCACAATTAATGGCTTCTCCCCAATATTGTGGTGTAAGTGATTTAGAGTGTATCATATAGTTTGCCATTTCCTTCAAATATTTATTATTACATTCTACAAAAAAATTATATTGAGGATGGTATAGAACTATTCATTATATATCAATCCTTTTAAAGTACATAATTGCTCAAAGTGATGACTAACATATTCACCACCATTATCAGTGCACAAAATCCTAATGGTTTTCCCTAACTATTTTTTAACAAGAGCCTTGAAATCCTTAAAATGGTCAAATAACTTAAACTTTTGTTGAATAAAATACACCCAAGTATACCTAAAGAAGTCATCTATGAAGGTAAGCATGTACCTATTCATGTTGAATGAAGACTTTGCAAATGGCCCAAAAACATCACTATGAATTAGCTCTAAAATTTGAGTGGCTCTCCATGAATTGCCTCTATCATATTTATATTTGAGATGTTTACCAAGCATGCAAACTTCACAAACACTATCATAAAAATTAACATGAGGCAACCCTACTACCATATCTTGTCAATTGAGTTGTTCCAAGTAATGATAGTTTAAATGGCCAAATTTCTCATGCCATAGTTTACTCACCCCATCAAAATGAGTGAGTAATGCAGTAGAAGGGTAATCAATAGAAAAATTTTAGGTGTACAACCTTTATTGGTGAATTTATTTCCCAATGTATACTATAGTATTACTATGCAGCTCCTTAATGACAATAGAATTTGGAGTAAACTCAACTTTCTTGCCTGATCCAATGTGGGTGATTTGATAAATAGATAGGAGATTAGTTGATAGTGATGGAAAATTTAAGACATTTTCAAATGGTCCATCATTAACTTCAATAAATCCTCTCCCACAAAATTTAATAGAAGTGTCATCACCTATTAGAATAGATGGCATAGAACATGGCTCTAAGGATGAGAACACATCTTGTGAAGAATCCATGTGATGTGAGGCACCTGGATCAATCACCCATGTGGATGGTTGAGATGATACTAAAACAAGGGCCTTTCCCTTACCCTTACCCTTACTACTATATTTTGACTTAGAAGACTCCTATGTTGATGAGCTTGATTTGACTATATCAAGGACATTGATGCTATTTTTCTTAAGCATCTTTGTTAGTTGATCAATCTACTTCTTCATACATTTTATTTCATCATGCCCAGTTCTCTTATAATAGGCACATGTGATCCTCTATTTCTTGGGTTTCCCATCTGAAGAGGAGGAATCATATGATACTTTTGGCTTAGTATCTAATTTTTGACCCCTTCATTGCTCTTGGTCATACTTGTTTTGTTTCTTCTCTTTATTAATTGAAGTCTTTGGTTTGTCATGACTCAAAAAAGCATGTGATTTGGAGGAATTCAATGTACCCATTTGGATGAGCTTGTCTTGCTCCCTAGTTAATTCTTTGGCAAAATCAACTAAGGATGGCATATTCCATGTAATTCCTAGGGCACATTTTATAACATACAAGGTAGAGACAAAAACTGAGTAATCAAGACCTAACTTGGAAAGAATGGAGAGGATCAATTGTTCATCATTTTTATCTATGCCACATACTTTTAATTGTAACCTACGTGATTTAAGTTTGGTGAAAAAATCTTCTATAGTGTCAAAACTTCCTAGACCCAAACTAATGAGCTCATTTTCTAGCTCATGACCCCTCATTACATCTTACTTCCCAAAGAGTTATTCCAAGGTGTTCCAAACCTCATGTGGTGATTTAACAAATTCAATGTGAAAGAGTAAGTCAAGAGAAATAGATAAACACAAAATACCATATGCTTCATCACACCTATTATACCACTTAATTTTATCTGCACCAAGTTTTGATTTAGTTTCCATATTCATGGTTATCTTGTGTAAACCTTTACTTCTTATAAAAATTTACACTTTATATTTTTAGTCATGATAATTGAATGGAATGAGAAGTGGAACCAAATTATGATCCATGATGTAGTGCAAGTAAAAATTGAATGGGAAATAGAGAAGGCATGAATCAAAATACCCCCCTAAAATTATCAAAAAGAACCCCCCCAATTACAAAGGTTTGGCACATTATGTTTTAGTGCGTATATAATCAACACTTTAATACACATACAATTGGAACTTTATGTTTTAGTGCATATACAATGGGTACTAATTTTTTTGCATAATAAAGCCCATCAAATCTTAAGATATCATGTAGGGCCAAAGACAGCCATAAACACAAGTATAGAGTTGATTCTTGAAGCTTTAACTCATGTAACAAGGACATATGATGCATAAAATGCAAATAAGATACTACTTAGTAGATCTATACTTAGATATAATGAATTTTAGGTACAGATCCACACAATAAACCATAAAGATATGGCCGATGTTGTCAAAGTGCATAATTTAATGTAGTATTCACCATCATGAAATACACACAAAAACCATATGACTATCTAAGGTTATTGAATGTGCAGTACAATGTAGTATTTACTATCATATAATACACATAGCAACAAAGTGGCTGACATAGAAATGAGTGAAATATTTGCATTAAAGGCACAAATAATAATGTATTCTCATAAAAAATAGATGTCAAACTCAGTCAAGAATACATCCATAAATGAGCAATTTATGTAATGAATATAAGTGATAGTGCAAGATCATAAAAAATGGACATCGAGCTAAGATGAAAATGCATCCATGAGGAGAAAAAAAAGAGTGTGAAATTGTGAGTCAAGCAAAGGAGAGGATAAATTTTATTTTGCTTGTGAGGGGGTTTGACCGTCTGTCAAAACTGAACCTCACCCTTCATCTTAATGAAATAGAGTAAAATGTTAAAAAATAATGATACATAACTCATTAAAATATAATTTCTCACAATAATATTGTTTAAAAAAAAAATTAAAAAAAAGCTCCTTAAATTTTCTCCATCAAAAATGTAATTTTATGAATAGTACCATACTCGATAAAACTATGATAACTTTCAAAATTATTAATGAAATTATAAATTTCAAAATGATCCAAAAAGAGGAAACCAAGTTGTATAGAAACCAAATTGTTTTTGAGTGATTGTTTACCATTTTTTTAGCTAGCAAAATAACAGTCATTTTTAATCAAAAAATAGATTTGTAAAATAACTTGTAAATCTTGCCTCCTTATCAAAAAAAAATATAGTATACTACCCAAACGAATTTAATGCTCATTTTAGATCTAATAAAGGTTACTTATATGTCCAATATAATTGAGATGATTATAAATATTAATGAAGTTCAACAATTAGAGAATAAAGGACTGTAGATGATACACACAGATCTATAGGTTTCTCCTTTACAATCTTAGTTAGAATACAAAATAAAAAACTAATCAAGATTTTAATAAATTAACAACAAAATGGTGTTCATTACCAAAACCTTTCTCTGATACTATGAAAAAATTGTTCAAGATCCCACTGATAGAATCGAACACACAAATTACAAATGCAAAGCAAATAAAAGCAAAACTCTATTGTTGAGATTGAAATTAAAATAGATCAAAATTATAATAATATTGCATTCATAACTCATTAAAAAATAGCTAGATGAGAGGCATATTTATAGGTGAAATGGAGGCATAGAGTCAAAAAATTTGACAATGTGAACACAAGACTTTTGATAAATGGTTTGTGTGCTCCATATGTAAATATTGGTGGGTAAGGGTATCCTTACCCACCAATTTGACTACAATTTTCTCATGTGCATATGCACCTTAATTACCTCATTTATGACACCTAAGTGACCTCAAAATAACACCTAAGTAAGCTAAATACGATTTTAGGATTAATCCATAATAATAGATATAAGGAAAATAATATCCTACACTAATAGTTTGAAGGTCAACTATGATTGTTGTTATTCAAATATTTGAATTTCACACAAGAAAAACTAGAGCTCTGTATTTCATCCATATATTTTGATAGAATTCAAATTTTCTAGTGTTGTAAACACAAATATTAAGAAGACTCCATGCCACATCTATTAAACCTAATTTGAAGATATGAAAGTGAGTATAATCAAATATATTGAGCCTAAAAGTTGACTATGTGTTTATGCTTATTTTTCAAGTGACCCAAGAAGGATATTCAAGATTATATTGATGTTGTTTCGATGTCTCATGATTAATTAGTTATTGGAACATATTACAAACTCCATGAAGATTCTCTATGTAGATTTTTGATGTGTGATCAATCTATATTGAGTATGAATAATACTTAAAAAGTTGACTGTGTGTTTATTTATGGTGATTGTGTACACTAGGTTAGTGTTTGAGTTGTTTGAGCATACATAGAGGTGAGCTAAGTTGACTATGATAATTTGATGAGGTCAATGAGGACATAAAGAGTGGACTCATATGTTGGAAATATTGTCATTGATGTCAAAGGTCTAGCATTGTTGGTGATAAAGGCCCCATTACATTTAATGGTGTTTTTAATATTCATATCTTAGCTAATATATGTTAATATTTATTTAATATTAATGAATATATTTTTGTTTACATATAATTCAAAAGAATTCCCATGGATAAGTCAAAGAGTCATGGGGTAAAAGATGAAAGAGGAATGGGATGCATTTTCTCATGAAGAGTCATCTTGAGGAATTCCAAGAGTCACCATATGAAGATAAAAGAGGGTATGGTGCATTTTTATATGAAGGAACACTTTGAAGAATACAAAAAGTCACCAAGATAAAGACAAAAGAGGAAAGAATGTTTTTTATTATGAAGGGTCACCATAAGACTTTTCAAATGCAAGGATATGAAGGGTCATGCAAGTTTGGTGCCATTTTCTATGAAGATTGAAGGGTCACAAAGGGTGAATGCCAAAGGTCATTTGGAAAGCTATAAATAAAGGCTTGAGAATCCATTTGTAATATGAAAGAGAGTGCATGGTTTGTATTTTTTTTCAAAGAGAGAAAATCAGGATATATTGTAGGGTTTTATCATTTGTTGAGTAAGCAACATTGAGAGATAGTTGTGTTTTATACACAAGAGGGGTTGGTGCTCCTGTGGGTTGGTGCTCATGAATAGTTTATATGTTGGTGCTCAACAAAGGATTTGGTGATCCTACAAGTTGGTGATTGTGACCTTTATAATTTAAGTTGGTGCTCATTCATATACTTGAGATTGTTCTCCATGGTTTTTCTCACTTTGGGTTTCCACATAAAAATCTAGTCTCTCTCTCTCTCTCTCTCTCTCTCTCTCTCTCTCTCTCTCTCTCTCTCTCTCTCTCTCTCTCTCTCTCTCTCTCTCTCTCTCTCTCTCTCTCTCTCGTGTGGTGCATATTATTGTTTCAATTTTATTGCATATCTTGAATGTGTGGTTAAGTGGTTAAAGAAAAGGAATTTGATTAAGAAATAAGATATATAATATACTGATTCACCCCCCCTCTTAATATATTTCATGCTTAACACCATATATTTTAAATTGGTCTTATGTTATTTTTTTTCTTGAGGGAGTGCTAAAGGAGTGAATGGGTTCACATGAGACCTATAGGGAATACGAGGGCCTAATTAAAAGGTTTAGTTGCTTAAGGGTGACCCATAGATGCTATGGCTAAATAATAAAGATTATATTGAGCTATGTATTCATGTGTGAGATGCCTTAAGGGCTAAGACATGCCTAATGGATGACTAATGTAGTGATTATCAAGATTACTCTATAAATAGTGAAATAAAAAATGGTGATTTATAGACTTGGTATGAGAGATTAAGGAATGATTGGAGAGAGGCTTATGTGTTTTTTATGGAAAAAATGAGGGGTAGAGTGCCCTAAGGACGAGTTTAAGAGTATAATAGATTTAGTGAAAGACTATTTATATGACCTATTGGCCATAATTCTATTATTAGAATAGTGTGCTTGCTATTTAAGTGTGAGCAAAGGTGAAGTGTGATAAACAAAGGTTCATCATGAGGTGTTGTTGACATTAGTTCAGAGGTGGATTCTCATAGGTGTTATTGTGGCATCTCAACATCTAAGGTGGTTTCATCCTCCTTGTAAGGTGAAACTTGATAAAAGGTTTGGTTGTTGTTATAGCTCAGCTAGACAAGTGTGGTACCAACTTGTGGAATTTGAGTCTCACTAAATAGGGATTGTAGTTCCTTGGTCATTTATAGATGGTCTAAATTGGATCTTGTTATTATAATAAAATATTCAAATTATAGGTTATAGTTGGTTTTCTCCCCAAAGAGGGTTTTCCATGTATGTCATATATTATGTCGTTGATCTTGTATTGTCTCTCTTGCTCATTGATGTGAATGTTATGTATGCTTCATGATTTCTTGTGGTAATTGATTAAGTTTTTTCAAAGATCAAAATTTAAGTTGGATTATTTGGGATCACTAATTCACCCCACCTCTTAGTGATTATACCTATAAAAATTGGTATCATAGTGAGGTCCTTTGTTAAAGACTTGAAAGATTGAAGGTGATCTAAGGTACAATAGATAGTCAAAATGTGAAAGGTGGTTTCTATATTAAGTAAGCATCAATATTCAATGGATCTAATTATGCTTTTTGGAGTGATAAGATGAAGACCTACATTATGTTCCTAGGTTTGATGTATGGCAATCATTTTTGGATGGTTATGTTGCTCCTGCTATTCCTCCATATAGTATTATAGACAAGAAGTTGTTTGAGAACAACTCTATGGAAATGAATGCCATCAGTTATTGTCTTATAGAAACTAAGTTCACCAAAATAATTCATTACACTTCTACCAAGGAAATATGGGATAAATTGAAGACTATTTTTGAAGGATATTCAAAGGTTAATATTTATAAGTTACAGACTCATAGAAGACAATTTGAAAGTCTCAAGATGAATGAAGAAGATTTTGTGGCATCCTTTATGTAGAGAGTTGATGAGATTGCAAACATCATCAGAGGTCTTAAATAGAATCTTGAAGAGACTAATATTATTCAAAAGGTATTAAGGTCTTTTTACCCCAAGTTTGATTCAAAAGTATCTACTATAGAAGAGATTCATGATCTTAATAAATTGAAGATGGATCAATTGCATGGCACCCTTACTGCCTATGAGATGAGGAAGAATGATGATATACCACCAAAGAAGAAAGTAAAATTCAAGATAGAGATGAAGTATAAGAATAAGTTACAAGGTAATAAATTTAAAGAGGATGATATATTTGATATTGATGATGATGAACTAATTGCTTTGATTACTAGGAAATTGAACACTATCTCAGGGATGTATAAGGGTAAACTATCCCTCAAATGTTTCAACTATGGAGAGAGAGGAAATTTTTCTCAGAAGTGACCTCATAATCATAAGAAGATTGATGATGAATAAAATGGTGAAGGCCAAGATGAAGACATGAAGACATAAAAGAAGAATTCTTTTAGAAAGTATAACAATAAGAAGAGGTCCTTCAAGAACAAGAAGAGTCTTTACACCAAAGAAGATTGTAGCTCATCAAATGAGAGTGAATACAATGACTCAGAATATGATCATGAAGATGATGGTTTTGATAAAGATGAATTCATATTCACGGTTGAGGAAGGAAGTTTCTCACATCAGAAGGAGCCTACTTGGAGTAATTTAGATGATGATGAAGATGAGGTGGACTGTGAGACTATTTTGATGAATGCTCTTGAAGAACTGAATATTGAGAAGAAGATCAATAAGAAGATGAAATCTAAGATTAAGGACTATGAAGAAAAAGTAAGTTTATTTGAGGAAAGATTCAATGAAGACACTAAGGAGCATGAAGATATGATCAAGCATTTTAGTTGTTAGTTGGAAATTCTATCTACAAACCTAAAAGCTAAAGAAGAAGAATGTTCAAGGTATGTTTCTAAAAATGAGACGTTAAAATTTGATTTAGAGAAGACATATATTAAGGTGAAGTCATTTATGAGATTTTAAAAAATATCATGTGATCTAGACAAAATTTTGAGTGGTCAAAATCATGCTAGTGATAGAACTAGTTTTGGATATGAAGAAGAACAAAAGAATGCTACTCAAGACAAGATAAAGACTAATGTGAACTAGGACAATCATACTTTGAAGACAAATCATTAAACAAGGATATAAGGTGATAACAAAGTAAAGATAAATCATATAAAACATCCAAATGCAATGAGGTATGCAAGATTCAATGGTTACTATTATACATGTAATTAATTTGGTCATAGGGCTAGAGAGTGCAAGATACCTATTAGCAATGAATTTATATGGGACTATGATGGGGGTCATCAGTCAAAATGTGTGAACAAAATCAAGTGATTTAACTATATTGATGTGGGATACCTTGTAAACCATTGTACACATAAGATTAGACAAGGTGAGTCCCCTTAAAAAAGAAGAGGTTGTTTTGTTTGTCATGACATAGGTCACACTACAAATTTCTATCCAAATAAGGTAAGACAAGACATGTTTCTTGTAAAAAGTATGGTGTGATACAATTGTGAATAAAGAGGTCACATTGATAGGTTCTAAAAATAAGGAATACATGATAAAATACATTTAATTATGATCTTAGAGTTCATAAAAGAAGGCAAGTTAACACATGGAATCCAAAGGTGACAAGTGCTAGTCATGACGAGACTGCATGTCTAAGTAATTTATTTGTGATGGTGGAGAATGATTCAAAAGTTGAAGATTACTAAGAGGCCTCATTATTTTCTCATGTTAAGGAGGAATAGATTAATCTCAAAGAGAATACCAAGGTGATAATTGGATCTAGTCCTGAGGTATGTATGGATCCAAGTGAACATCTTGCTATTGATGAGCATGTATCATGCAAAGAACATCAATTATTTGTGCCTAATGAAGATGTTCCAAGCTCTAAGGAAGAATACACTGATAAAAATTTATGTCATGAATCTTTTTTATCTCTATGTATTATCAATCCAATTCTAAAATTAAAGGAGAATGTTGTAGTGGTTGAGGAAGTTATTTCTCCTAAGCCAAAGAAGAAGAACTATAAATATCAGATGACCAAGGAGGTAGAAGAATATGAGGAGTTATATTTGTTTTAAAACATTGATGTATAGAAAGTGTCTCTATATATGATTATTAAGAGACTCCTTTTAGTGGAGAAACAATTTTGTGTGCTCAAGATGATAATGCCAATCAAAGAATGTCTTTGGTTAAGGGGGAGTAACAAGTTCATAAGCCTGTTTTAGAGGTTTGAGAAGTAGCTAAAGTACATAGTTAGATTGGTTGGTTCTAGGTGGCTTAATGATATTGATGTAAATGTCAAGAAATATTTGGTGCTTAGAAAATTCTATGCATTTTTTTGTGGTGTGGTCCAAGTGTTTTTGAGGTCTGAAGGTATGTATGAGCTAATTGAAGATTTTTTGTTAGCTATCAGGTTTCCTAGTTTGTGCTTAAGATCTTGTAGGTCCTAAAATGGGTAATAGTAATTCAAGGTTTATAATTATATGGAATCTAAAATATTGGTCCAAAAGTGTTTAATGTTTGTCTTTAGGTGTACAAGAATTTTTAGAGGTGGATGTTGGTTGGAAGGTGCTATGTTGACTTTGTTTGAGATTCTAGGGTTTTAGGCTCTACTATAAAAGTGGCCTACCTTATGAATTAAGATCTAAGGATTATTAATTTGTTGAATGGGCCAAATGGGTGGTAAAATAAATCTTCATATAGATTTTAAGGTTTGTGGTTCTCAAGGTATTCAACTTTTTGTCAATATGGAGGGTTAATTGGCTAGTAGGTTTCTGAAGAAAGTATGTTGTAAATGATGATCTTGGTGTTTAAAATTTGTGTGATTAAGGGGGAATATGAGAGTCCTATAGATATGGAGTTTTAGGTATTAAATATGTGTCTAATAAAAATTATGGGCTCTAAAAGTTTTAGGTAGGCTATAAGGAGGCTAAACAAGCCTAGTTTGAAGAAGAATACTTTTTTCTTAGTTTCTCCAAAAGAGCAAGGTATGAGTATTCCAAGGTATGTTCTCAGGTTAGTTTCATGCATTTTTAATAATTTTTATATTTTAGATGTAGAGTTTATGGTCATGGAAGTGTCTTGAGAAAGAAGGCTGGTAAGCCTGCATAGTGGTTCATCATGGTCTATGGAGTTTTAAAGATGCTTATAAGGCATAATTTTTTGCAATTCTTAGGGGGAGTCCCTCTTAGATGTTTCTTGATATGTTCCATCAATATTTTTTTAGTTTTTTGTGTTGTTTCTTCATTATTTATAGTTCTTGATTGAATAAAGTGTTGGCATGGAGCAAGAGGATGTTGTCAAGGCAAGCTAGAGTAAGCTCAAGGTAAGGGGGAGTTTGTATCATATTTACAAGATGGTCCTTTCTTATTTGTTATTATTTTAAAGATTATTATAAGACATAATTTCTTAGAGTTCTTAGGGGGAGTCCCTCTTAGATGTTTCTTGATATGTTCCATCAATATTTCTGTAGTTTTGTGTGTTTTTTCTTCATTAGTTGCAGTGCTTGATTGAAGAGAGTATTGACATGGAGCAAGAGGATGTTGTCAAGGAAAGCTAGAGTAATCTCAAGGTAAGGGGGAGTTTGTATCATATTTATAATATGGTCCTTTCTTATTTGATATTATTTTTATGTCCTTAGAATTAGTTTATGCCCACTTTGTCATTGTGTCAAAGGGGGAGAAAGTTCCTATTGTGGGAGTGCTTGAAGAGAGAGAAGGTGAGCCAAATATTGATATACATGATAATTGTTGACATTAATGATAAAGGGGGATATTTTTGGAGATTTATCATAATGATGTCATGGTGGTGTCGTGGAGGTGTCTTGGTGAGTTGATGAAGTGCCTTGATATTTTATGTGATAATGACAAAGTGTGCAATGTGCTTGTTCTAGTGTACTTGGTTGATCTTCAGTGTCAAACTTATTAGAGGTGTTCAGGGTTGAGTATAGTGATCAGATCATGTGAAAGAGGTCCCTAATATGATATATATGCTTTGATAGCTTGTGTGTATAAGTGAAATTCATCTTGTAGTCCATAGTTATCATATAGACACTTAGGGTCTAGCAGTAGAAAATCTGAGTAGGCAATTTGATGATGTCACCATTACCACATGAGAATAAGTCAAGGGGAGTTGGTCATATGGTTGTGATCACATTAGTCCTTAAATTTTTTGTGATATATCTCAAGTCATGCATTGAAGCACTATCAAAGATATGAGGGTGCAAAGTTGGCTTCTTAGTCAGAATTCATTATTTTCCCATACTTAGCCAAATTTGTAGATTGGCTAGAATGAGCTGAGTAAGCATATTAATGAGGTCAACATTCACATGTGTAGAGGTGTCAATAAAAAATGATCATATGGGTTTGTTAATTTTTATTCCTAATTTATTTTTTCTAATTTTTAGATCATGCGATGTAGTGCATCAAAATATATACATATGAAAAGTTGGGTTCCCACATAGTTTGACTATGTTTTCCCAACCAATTTTGTTATGTGGAAAAAAGAGTCAAGTAAGCATTTTGATGATGTTATATCTTACATGTGTGAAGGTTTCAAGGAACTGATCATATGGGTTTGCTTAGTTTTGAGCATAGATTATTTGAGCTAAATTTGAGATCATGCATTGAAGCATGGTAAAAGTTATAGATGCTCAAATTTGGCCTCTCAAGTAGGATTTGACATAGTTAGTTCTATGATAGAAATTTTTGAGAAGGCATTTTAATGGCATTATACCTCACACATGTGAGAGTTATAGGAGCTATGTGTCACATGGTTGTATTCTCCTATGTGTAGAGATCATCTAGTCCAATTTTGAGATCATGTGAGTAAGCACAAAAGAAGTTATTAAGGTGAAAAAATGGCTACTCAGGCATATTAAAAGGGTCCCCATTCTTGGTCATTTTTGCAAGTGTTAAAGATCAAACAAGATCAATGGTGTGCATTGATCTAAGAAGTTAGGAAGTAGTGAGATGATGATAGGTGTATGATGTTTAAAAATTGGGCAAAGGTATAGGATAATGATCTAATGGAGAGTGGGAATTCATATATATTGATTAAATGGTGAGCATTAATCATTAAAGACCTGACTAATCCACATAGATCGATGGAGCATGTTGATTTCAACATTTAAAGATTACATGAGATGAGGTCAAAGTGACTGAGGTTTAATGTTTGGCTTTGGTAGACTATGCATTAAATTTTGGTCATGATCAATAAATAGAGAATGATCCAAAGATGAGATTTCATGAGATTCAAGCCTTGTGTTTGAAGGTTAACTATGACCATTGCTATTCAAATATTTGAATTTAACACAGGAAAAATTAGAGCTCTATATTTCATCCATATCTTTCAATATAAGTCAAATTTACTAGTGCTATAAAAAAAAAGATGAATATGACTCCATGGCACATTTATTGAACCTAATTTGAAGATCTAGAAGTGAGTACAGTCAAAGATATTGAGCCTAGAAATTGACTGTGTGTTCGTGCTTATTTTTTAAGTGACTGGAGAAGGATATTCAAGCTTATATTGATGTTTTTTCGATGTCTCATGATGAATTATCTATTGTAACATATTTTAAACTCTATGAGGATACTCTATGTGGATTTTGGGGGTGTGATCAATATATCTTGAATATTAACAATACTTAAGAATTCAACTATGTTTGTTTATGGTGACTGTGTACACCAAGTCAGTGTTTGAGTTATTTGAGCATACACAAAGGTGAGATAAGTTGACTATAATCATTTGAAGAAGTCGAAGGGGACATAAAGAGTTGACCCATGTATTTAAAAGTGGTCCCATGTTATTATTTTGCTCAAGGGAGTGCTAAAGGAGTGAAGGGGTTCACATGAGATTGACTACAAGGTCATTATTAAAAGGTGTAGTTCCTTAAGGGTGACCCATAGATACTATGGCCAACAATGAAGATTGTATTAAGATATGTCTTCATGTGAGAGATGCATTATGGGCTAAGGCATGCCTAATGGCTGACCAAGGTAGTGATTATCAAGATTTCTCTATACATAGTGAAATAAAAAATGGTGATTTCTAGACTTGGTGTAAAAGATGAGTGATTGGAGAGAGGATTGTGTGTGTTTTATAGAGAAAAGGAGGGGTAAAGTGCCCTAAGGATGAGTTAAATATCAAAATAGATTGAGGATTGTTTATATGACCTATTGGCGATAATTCTATTGGCAAAATAGTGCACTTGTTGTTTAAGTGTGAGCAAAGGTAAAGTGTGATAAATAAAGGTCCATCATCAGGTGTTGTTAACATAAATTTAGAGATGGATATATTTATATAAGTTTTTATGGTAGCTCAACATCTAAGGTAGTTGTAGCTTCCTTGAAAGGTGAAACTTGATAAAAGGTCTGGTTGTTGTAGCTCATCTATACAGGTGTGGTAGCACCTTATGGGATTGGAGTCTCACTAAATAGGGATTGTAATTCCTTAATCATTTGTAGATCATATAAATTAGATATTATTATTAGGATAGTAGTAAAATTTTAGGTTCTAGCAGGTTTTCTCCCCCAAGAGGGTTTCCCACATATGTTATGTGTTATGTGATTGATCTTGTATTGTCTCTCTTGCTCATTGATGTGAATGTTGTGTATGCTTGATGATTACTTATGATAACTAATTAAGTGTTTTCAAAGATCAAAATTTAAGTTGGATTATTTGGGCTCACTAATTCACCCCCCCTCTCAGTGATTGTACCTCTAATAAAGAGATGCAAGCTAAGATGTAAAAATGAAAGTGTACCACTATTTAGTTGTTTAAATAGTTATCCAAAAATAAGATTAAGAAGATATACTAAAATGATTTGATTGATTTTTAGGCTCCCAATGATACTTTCTTATCTATTAGATAGTGATGACCTGATGTTTTAGAGAACTAACTATAGAGGATTAAAACTTTCCCACATCCCACTAAGCCCTATTTTAAGGGTAAGCCATAAGTAACTTCTCAATGCTAACCATCAATCGATACACCACAAGATCAAATTGATGGCTAGATTCCTAAGGTTCATTTTAAAGGGAAACCCTAGGCATTTATTAAATGCCATGAAGTACTAGAAACAAAAGAATATGTTTAGCTCTGTACTATGGCTATGAGTATTGGGGAAGACCCTCATGCCACAAAATCTATAAATGATAAATAAGGACCATAAATAGAGTATCATGTAGCCATTCATGATAGTAGGTAAGTAGTTTTAAAATTATTGGTACATAGTTTCTATGAAAATGAAGACAATAAAAAATAAAGGCAAAAATCAAGTGGAAAAAACTAATTTACAATTTTTGAAAGTAAATAAATAGGGTTTCAACTCTTTGCAAAGAAAATGTGAAATTAATAACTATGAAAAGAAAGTGAATTACCTTGTTTATGATGAATAAAAACATATATAAAATTTTCATGTAGGCTGATCTAGTTTGGAAAATAAAATAGAACAAGGTAGGGTAGGCTGATCTAGTCTATTGTGAAAATAAGCCAAATAAAAACAAAGTTGGCCAAGTTGACTTAGTTTGTTTAGTAGGACAACTAGACACATAACTAAGTCATCCAAGTTAATTTAATTGATTATGCAATAAATTTTTATAAGAACTAAAAAACTAATAATCACAGTATTGAAATTTTAAGTACTGACTAATTTTATTGAAAAATAGGAATAACAAACTAAGATTAGCAAAACTAAAGTACTAACTTGGTTAGAAGGAACTTGAATAGAGTCAACTTGTCAACTTAGTTTGATGAAATTAAAATTTGAAGAGTGAAGATATATTAGAAATGAACATGATTGACTAGATCAATCTTGTTAGTTTGGATTGAAGGCTATATTTTTTTTAAAAATAAATAAGATCAACCATCTCTATCTTGTTAGATGGGAATGAATACTAGAATTTGCTAAAATTGAATAGGATCAACCAACTAGTTCTTGTTAGCTGGGACTAAAGACTATAATTTGTCAAAAATTAATAGGATCGACCAACTCAATCATGTTATCTAGGACTAAAAATCTATAGAAAGATAATTAAATTGGGTCAACCAATGTGAACTAGTTGACTATAGATCTAGAATCTACACATAGAGAATAAGATTAGGTCACCTAACATGACCTAGTTGACTATAAATAAAAAATTTAAAATGTAAGGGTTACATTCATGTTAGGTTCACCAAAATACATGAAATAAATTAAGATATATCTACAATTTATTCTACTTAGTAAATCTAAGATCAGATAAGATAATCAACTAACATCCATTACAATAATTTTTATTTCAAGAATATTACAAAATTGGATCTGTTAAACCTAACTAAGGGAACACTTATCACATAATACTAAGAGAGGGTTATAGAGCCTCTAGGTAAATAATAATATTTAATAACCCTATCTAGGTCTAAATACATGAAATAAAGCTAATCTAGTGTTATCAAAGCATATAACACAAAGGGGAATGGTTAAACAAACAAAACAATCAAGGGATTAGGGTAGATAAATGGGGGACTAGATCACCTAAAATGGAAAATGGAAAGAAAATAAGACCCTATAACTATACTAAGTTATATTTTAGACATAATCTAAGTAAGGAGTTATACATTCAAAACCTACTACTTTGTATAATATCTATATGCCAAATGAAATAACAAAAGTTAGAGATACTTACTTTTGAGTGAACCTGTCAAGTCTCAATCTCCCCCTTGGCCAATGGTGCTTTCTAAGATATTTTTGTGGATTTGTAAGGATCACACTATATAAATCAGATCTAGGCTAAAATACTCATACTTGGCATCCAATACTTCCCACAAGATAAGTTATCTTCCCTCTAAGGCAAACCATAAGCAATGGCTCCTTTAAATGTAGATGTAGTAGAATTGTGAGCTATAATAATGTGAAAATGAATGTTCTTATCTATTGGATTGATATCAAGGTCATATTTATAGGAACATATATGTATTAATCCTTCTAAATTTTTATTTGAAAAAGTTAACCAACATGACCTTATTTAGGGAAAGTTACCATTAAGCCTCAAACTAAATTGGTTAGGTTGACTTAGTTATATAACATGTGGCAAAAATATTGAAACAAGGTCAACCAGGCTAACTTTATAATAAAATTAGGTATTTTCTTAGTTAACAGTTATTTTGAAAGGATAATTACTTAGGGAGTTAGATAAATGAGTTTTATTTACTTGGGGAGTTAGATAAGTAAGATTTGTAATGGGTTTAGATATGATATATTTAACCAACAATATTGAGAAGGAACACTAGTCTTCTCACCCCTTTTCTGATGCACCCTTTAAGGTGTGCACTTAGAGATATTAAACTCAACAGGTTCTTGTAAGAGAGAAAGTGTTAGTAAATGATAAAGTTTAAAAACATATGTATATAGATGGTTTAACATGGTTGATGTTATAGGGTATATGGAAACTAACACAATAACATGAGGATAAGATAGAAGGAGATAAATGACAAGGAAATATGAATAAGTTATACTAATAGCATGAATTATATGATCATGACATAGATAATAACATCTCTTGTAAATTACCATAAGCCTACCCAAGGAGATTGATGTTGGACAAGCCAATATAAGAGAAAGAATAAGTAAATGATAAAGTGAAAAACATTGTGTATATATATGCCCCATCCAAAGCTCATCACATGTCACAATAATGTAACATGGGATGGTGCTTAGAGAAAGAACATAACAACATAATAATTAAGCTAACTAAAATGAAAATGCAAAAATATCTGAAAGTAAATAAATGAAAATATGTACCTTCACTTACCATGATGATAATAAAAAATGTTGTGTGTAATTTATGATGGAAGGTGCCCCATGTGTAAAATAAGAGGCAAACTTGAAAAATAAGATAAAATTCCAATTTTTGTATAAATATTATGTTAGTACTTGAAAATTCTCTATCTCACCAGGATTCTAAGGCTTCTTTTAATTCATAAAAAGGACCTACGAAAACAAGGATATAGGTGAAAAAAGAAATGTATCAATAAATAACTGAAGGCTAAAACATTTGAAAATTTTACTATAAAGAGGTGAAAATAATTCATTTTTGCAATTTTTATTTTTGAAAAACCAAAGCTTTGTGTATCCAAAATTAGAAAACTAAGAGACAATGGCTTGTAAAAGAGGAAGCAAAGGTGTTGGCGAGCACATTGTTGTTGTGACCAGAGTCATATAGGATGAAAAATGTATTAATTGTATGTTTTATCATTTTTGGGTTAAATGAATTGGATTAAGAAATCTAGGTGCCAGGCTAATTTTGTGTAATGGAATTCACCCCAACAAGTGGAAATATAAAGCTAAAAATAGAAATATAAAGGGGTAGGTGAATAAAAGTTAAAAACTAAGCCAAGGGTATTTATTAAGGTCATGGGAAATTTTTTTGTGATCAATGGACTATATCAACTAAGCTAACATGGTTTGGAAAAGAGGTGAAAAATTCATGTTCAATACCATGTAGATTGGCCAATGTAGTTGGACAAAATATTGGCTGATGTAGTAGTAAATTAGTCAAGTTGATTGATATAGTATGGTATGGGAAAAGGCATCATGAAATGGGGATGAGTGATGTAGTTTAGTAGATGGTCAATATAGTATGGATGAAGTTAAGCATGACCAATATAGTAGTGTATGGAAGATGTAATAGACTAAAAATATGGTGGATACCATAATAATTGGTTGATATAGTAGAAACACATGGTTAATAGAGTGTGTTACATGGTCGATATAGTAGAAAAATGGAAATAATGTTAATTTATCTATATGATAGTATTTTAAAACACTTATTTCATATTTTGGGATGAAAACCTAATTTTTGCTTTATTGTTTGATATTTTAAAAAGATAACAATGATTATGGAGGCTATTAGATGTGATATGGATGCTAGATCCATTTTGGAGAGATTATTAACAATGTATTAGGCTTAGTTAACCACACTCATCTTTTATAACATTATGAATATGTGTTAGATACCCATTAACATGGAGCTAATTACCATGTTCCTTAGATCATGGGAGAAACTCATAGACATATTTAGGTGGGCGGTGGATTGGGAAACCATAAAAGTGGACATTATTCTAGAGGATGTCTATATCATATGAGGGTTATTGATCATTGACACATAGATGGTGTGTAACACTCCTAAAATAATATTTGAGATGTGAGACTTAGCCTAGTGGGTTATTAGTTTAGATAGATATGACATGCAAATGTTTATCATGTGGATATTTTAAGGTGTATATATATGGCATGAAGGCTTTGATCAGGATTATGATAACATGTGTGATTTGTCATAAGCTTTATGGATATATTTCATTTTATATTATTTTTTGTGTCATTTAATGCTAGATCAAGACATAATATATGATTTAGGATTGGTCATATGGGTACAATTGGTGTATGACTTCTATAACATATTGAGTATATCCTAACAGAACATGAAACCAATTATATTTTTTGTTATTAGGATATATGAAAGGTTCACAATGTAAAAACCTATAGGGTCATCTCATGTTATATATTATGCCCTATCATGAGTGAGGAGGTGGGCTTAGGACCATGTGGTCTGATCAGTCCCACACACATCAACTCTATGGAATATGTGGCAAGACTATATTATATAGACACCTTATAGGGGTATTATGAATGCTTGGCCATCATGTAAAACTAAATTATAGGAACAAGTATAAATGTATATCACTATGCACTATACTTGATGTGTAGAGTTTCATCCATGTGGCCACATTCCTAGATAGTTTGAACTAGTGCACTTGATAGCTTCTTTGGTGGTCCCAACATTTTGGGCCTACCATGCTAGAGAGTAATGAGGTGTAGGAGGTAAATGAGTGTTATTTGAGTTAACCATGGTGAGGCCTCACTAACCTATAGTGGTGAGAAGACATCAAATATGGTAGTGGGAAGTTGGAGGCACAAGCAAAGGGAGGAGGTGGGTAGCCAATGGTAGCATGTAGGTCCTGATTAGGTCATGCTAATAACTAGACCATAAAATGATAAACACGTAGATCATATCATCAAGATATAATGGTTTAGTTGAGGATATACATGGGATTCTCACCACCATATAAACATGACATCCATCATGTGATAAGTAGTTGAGGATATGGTACCACTATTGGTAAGTAAATATGTTAATTATTTTATGCTATCACTTTCATTTCCTAAAGGTAGAGATATACATGCTACACACAAGTGATAGATATATAATTTACAATATAAACATGGGGTTTTATATTATTTTAGTTTGAATTTTTTAGATGTGATGACAAAGGAGGAAACATGGTAGACTCTAGTGGAGACTACCCACCATGATAATTTAGATCCCGTGTTTCCTTAGCACAACACCATTGAGATTCAAGATCATGTGGCACCAATGAATAGAGCACATGATATCTAGTTTATATTGGTTAGAAAGCATGCCTGATAGATACAAAGATAATATTAGGCCATTACTCAAGTTTTACTACCATCTAGGGTTGGAGCGAAAGATGTGGCAACATGATAGGAGTTAGCTCAGGAGAGGATTATGCACATGGCCACATCTTGACATGTTGAGACACTACAGGAACAAGTGTCCAACCTATAAGGACATGTATAGGGATTAAATTCATGCATGTAGACTCTAAAATACACTATACACATAAGATAGTCTATATCATCCATGAAAATCATGGCACACCCCCTCCTGATGGGCATGGTGGACCACTAGCCTATATGCTATATGTACTACTACATGTATCACTTTTGATGTATCATTATATATAAAAATTTGAGACATTCATATATATATATATATATATATGACTCATTGGTGTTTTGATGTATTGATATACTAGTTATTTTTATTTCTAACACACATTATTGTTCTATATCGTGATATGGAAAAATGCTATAATATATGATGTATGTTTTATTCTTTTCTAGAAAATGTGAGAAAATGCATGGTAAAAAATAATAAATACAAAATTAAAATGAAAAATATTAAGTAGATATAAAATCAACAAACAAAATAAGCGAAGAAAAAAAGGAAATAAATAGTAAAAATGAATGTAAAACACACCACAAATTATGAGACATGTAAAACATTGTAAGTAAATGAAATATCAAAGTAAGAAAAATAAAAAACATGTTTGTAATTAAATGAAATATCAATGAATGAAAAATTTACAAAAATATGTAAGTAAATGAAATATCAATGGATGAAAAATCAAACAAATATATGTAAGTAAATGAAATGTCAACTCATGTCGAATAAACATGAAGAAAACCTAAAGGACTCAAAATTTTAATGTAATTCAAAATGTAAGACAATCTTGTCAAGTTAAACATAATGATAAACATGTAAATATGTGAAATTTCCTATGTAAGATAAATGAAGTCCTAAAAAATTAAAACAATAACATGATGGGTACATGAAAAATGAAAAAATCTAAATAATGACAACTCAAACTTAATTTTTTCACTAAAATGCAGTGTAGAAAAACACAACCACCTAATTACATGACTAGGATGACAATGAGATGTTGTGGAAAGGAATGGTTATGGGTGTTCATAAGAAATTCCAAGTTTTATTCCCAATGTGTTACAATGTAACTCACAAACTAAAATCCAAGAGGCATAAGTAGGGAAGTGATGTGATAATGTAGAATTTGTGAGGAACAACCTAAAGGTCTTACATTGCAACTCACAAAATTAAAGCCAAGAGGTGTAAGTAAGAATGTGTGGTAAGATAAAAATGATACCCACCAAGGGGATATCCAAAAAAAATGTAAATAAGGAATATGAGGCACACACAGGTGATGTGGAGATCCTTAGTGGGATTGGACACAATAGACAAGTGAACAAGGATATTACTATCAACATCAAGGATTTAAGACACTCCAATTAGTGAACAAAAATATTGGGATAAAAACTAAAGTTCATAGATCATGCCATGAAGGCTATATGTATGAAAGTAAAATGATCCTTCCTTCCCCCAACATGTTTCTTTCTCCTCATGACATATTACAAAGTTATCAGCCTACTGCAAAGATTGGGTACTTGTGTGAATATATATGGTACCAAAATTTATGAATATATAATGATATAATGAAAAGAGACCTCATACCCTAGTCTACTAGCTTATCATACCATAATAGACCTTAGCTCTATCATGAGGGCAACTGTAGAGTTTGAGCTTTGACTGGAATAGATGTGCCAAATAAAGATCACATCTTTTAGTGTGTTATAACTATTATTATATAATTTTGATTTTGATTTTATTTTTATAGTAATTATTTTTTATTTTTATATTCCTCCATATGGATTTGTAAGACCTTACATGAGTGAAATAGGTATCTAACACAAGAGAGCTTACACTTGACCACTAGAAGGAAGAACCTAAATACCCTAGTACCTAAATATTCCTACATTTTACCATAATTAAGTGTGAAACCTCAAAAACATCCTTTGTGTGACTTAAGTGAAAGAAAAGAAGGGAAGTATGAAGATCATGTAGGATCTATCCATGTAATGAAAATTATACAATTAAGGCATGTGCTTATAGTTGATCATAAGGATGGAAAATAATGCTTTGAAAGAGATGGGACTATGTGATCATAGTTATGTCACTAATGGATTCATGCTAACCTAAAAGAGATCTATCACAATCACTAATTAAAGTATTAATCATCCCAAAGGAGAGGGAAAGTAAAGGGTCATCCCAAAAGAGGGGGAAAGCCATTAAATTCCAAAGAATCATAAGGGGACTAAGGGTAAAATGTCATGATATAAAATTGTGATAAATGTAAGATAAAAAAACTCAAAGGTAATACCTAAGATCTACAAGATAAACAAAGGTTGAAAGTAACATGATATAAAATTTTAAAGTGAGACATAAATGTTGAAAAGTAAAGTGTTGAAAAATGAAAGAGAACCATGATATAAATAAGATATGTACAATAAGGCATTAAAAATGGTATAAATAATAAATATGAGATCCACTCATATGAGAATTGAATAAAAATATGATACAAATCAAATATGTTCTCATAAATTCCTGTATAAATCTTGACATACATCATCAATAACATCTAATAAATCTCATTTTAACTGGTATCTAGATCTGATAATAGTCTCTTCTACTTTATTATAAAGTCATGAAAGGATTATCATGTGAATAAGCTCTATATAAAAAGTAGACACACTAGAATAAGGAAGGAGTAGGGCCTCCTATGACAAATAATCAATGCAAGGAACTTACAACATCATGTTGCCAATATCCTTTGATATACAAGAAGGCTTTGGTCAAGGAGAAGGTTTCCCCTTTATTTGAGAATGACCATTTGAGCATTTTTGAGAAGGTTGATGTGTAATCCTTGAAAATTTACAAAAACACTAGTAAAGTTATCTACATCTATCTGTATGATGTGTATCACATTAATTCTAAATATAATAGATGTCCCCATGCTTAGGGATGTAATTTGGATATATATATATATATATGTATGTATGTATATATATGTATATATATATATGTGTGTGTGTATATATATATATATATATATATATATATATATATACATATATATGTATATATATATATATATATGTATATATATATATATATACATACATATATATATATATATACATATATATGTATATATATACATACATATATATATATATATATATATACATACATATATATATATATACATACATATATATATATATATATATATATATATATATATATATATATATATATATATATATATATATATATATATATATATATATACATACATACATACATACATATATATATATATATATATATATATATATATATATATATATATATATATATATATATATATAAGAATGACATATTCATGACACTAGAAATTTTGGTTTCTTGAGGAGGAAGTGCATCTAATTATTTTTGAATGGATCAATAATAATTTGAAGAGTGCATATTTATATCATGGAAATAAAAAATGTGCTTAAGAGTAACTGAATGAGGTGGTCAACTATATGCAATGGGAACTAAGACTTGTAAATATCTGATATGCTCAATAATATTTGGCCTAATGATTAGTTACCTTATTAAACTCAAAATATGGATTGTCTACCATAGGTAGAAAAGCATACAAAGGTCTATCTATAACCTCATAAAATAAGTCATTATTATTGAAGCATCTAAGGTATGTTTAGGATCTAGTACTGCAAATAATTCTTTAGAAGACTACCTTGGTGTGAGTTTTATCAATGTAGTCAACATCTCAAGAAGAAGTCTACTCAAATTATTGGAAATATTTTAAAATTGGTAGGTCCCATTGTATAATGATCAAGGAGCATACTCCTAAGAGGCTCATAAGTAACTAGAGTAAGATGCAAAGAAATTGAAACACACTCCATCTATGACCTCTAAACATAAATTGAAGGAGGAATAATGTCATGTAAAGTATAAGGAGAGTGAAATATATCAAATAAATTAATGATATGAGATGAAGAAGAAGAGGACTTATAAGAGTGTTTAAGAGTGGATCGATAATAGAGGATTTTCACATATTTGTATTGAGCATAACCAGCTAGGAATGGGTCATCTAGGAATAGTTATCATCATAATTAGGTGTATGAAGGTATATATGGATGGATTTAACCACTATGTCACTAGACAAAGAGTGGGAAGGAATTTTCGTAGGAATGACCATAGAAGTGGGAAACTCACTAGTCAGATTCTTGCAATAACAAGGTCACAAAGGAGGAAACAGAGCTATGATGTTAAAAAGGAGGTCCAATGTGTTGATATTAAGGCTGATGTAATTAGGCTCATCATCATTTGAATCTAAAATGTTAGGAGTTACATTTCTCATAAGCTTAGGGTGATATTATAACCTCAGTTAGAATTGATAAAATAATTAAATCATTGATATTATTGAAAGGGGATGTTAGGCAAAGGTTCAAGGGTAATTATTTTAAAGACACCACATTCTTAGAATTATTAAAAATTATAAGGCTTGGTATCAGTTTGAATCTTATATATAAAACATTTATGGGGAAACTTGACACACTAGCATGTAGATGAGGTGAGTTCCCTCATGCAATGAGTTTAGGGTCGAAAAATTAAAATGTTATAGAATAATGGAAAGTTTAAGATCATGACCTTAAATATAATAGTAATGGAAGGCACTATGATATGAATAAAAACACAACTAAAAGGAGGAATTTTTATTTTATCATAGCCTTGACACATAATTTGGATAGACATAAGGTTACATTCAGAGTATCCAAGGGCTTTGATGAAGTAAAGCATTGACCCCTTTGACTAAGTAAAAAACAAGCATGCGTATGTGAAATTCAAGAGAGTTTATTACCAATAACTAAGAGATTCATGTAATCTAAACCACATAACTTATTTGCATACCTTAGATAAAATTTATATCAAATTAGATTTTAGTTATCAAAAATATGTCGATATGTGCTACATGTCAAAGTGGTATAACCAAAGGAAAAGTAGCCACATTGAACTAAGAATAATATAGGATATCACAGGGGGAAGTGATAGGTGTATTTTATAGTTACAAAACCTAGCATAGAATTATGGTAGTATGATGATAGATAGTATGGTATTTGGTCTCAGGCTAAGTTTGAAATTCAAATACAAGACTAGCTATAATTTTGAATGTTAATAGATTCTTAGTAGGAAAAATGAAATAAAATTAGACCAAAGGATTACCAAAAAGAGATATTAATATTGAGTAAATCACATGAGAAATAAAGGAAGTTAGTTAGAAAAAAATCCAGAGAGGAGAGGATGGAGTGAGTAGAAGAAGGGAAGATGAGAGCCAAGAGAAGGAAGTTAAATAACATAACAGAATAAAAGGTAACCAAAAAAGAGGGTGGATGAATATAGTCCAGATTAAGATTAGACAATCTAGGTCCTTGAATTGGGGATTGAATACTTAAAATATCAGGAATCATATAGGCTATAAGCCTTAATGTAGTGATTGATATTGATTAATAAAGTTATTTTTGTGGATTTGAGTGTATTGCCTAAATGTTGTTAGATAAGGTGATTTTAGTATTATTCTTTAATGTTTATAAATAATTCAACCCTCTTCTATTGATACTCCTCCCCCTCAAGGTAATTAATAAACTTGAAAGTTTCTCCCCAAGCACATTTAAACACCCCCTTCTATACTAGGTAAACCACCATTGTACATAACTACCCCTAACCTATATTATATCCTCTCTCTCCATGAATTAGGTGAGTGAGTGGGGATCATTCATTGCATGATTTGTTACTGTAGGGAGATAATATGGGTAATTTAGTGCCTATTAATTAGGCTCTAGTTGATTATACTACCAATATTTTGGTTCTACTGATACCAATTTTTTTTCTTTTATAGTTGTCAGAAGTAGGTGTATTTGAAGACTGGATAAACAATGGGTCAATCCTCCTCACACAAGTGGGTTGAGAGGAAATTTGGTGTAAGTATGACTTAAGGAGTTGTAAAATAGACCTTAGGATGGAATTCCCAAGTAGTCATGAGATTAGAAGGCATCAACATGATGAGAATCACTAGTAAGGGTTGGGATGGATCCTAAGAAGCGGAGAGAGCCTAACTCAGGAGATGTTATGAGGATCCACAAAATTTAAGAAGTATATGGAGAGGAATATAACATTGTAGGATTTCACTCTAGTGATGAAGAGGTGAGTGATAAAGAGCATAAATGATATTTATAATGAGAATGTATGGGATCTTTGGGAAGAGATCAATATGATGAGGCTATTGATGGATCACTTGAGTCTTAGGATTGGGATACCCAAGTTCATCTAAAGTCAGAATGATTTCCATGGTACCACCAAGGTAGGTGACATTACCATATTTATTAACTAATCATAGAGAGATGATCCTTTGGAATAACATTTTCCATACCCCCATTGGTAAGGAAGGATGGGCTACCAAGGGTTAGGATAGACGCCATGTAGTATTGTATACCACCCTTGGAGATAACTAAGGATCCATAGACCATTGGAATACCCCAGTGAGGATAAGAAGGATCAATAATGAAATATTAGGCATCCTAAGTAGATGTAAGACCTATTTTTCATAACCTATTAGTATTTTTAGGCACTACCCAATAGATAACAAGAAGTTAGAGTTCAAGAGTGCCACCTGGGAGTGCACCTGGGATAATGAATCTATAGGACTATCTATGCCCATGATTATTACCTAAATATAGTATGGGATACCCTTGAATATTTATGAGTACTGAGGCACTAAGATTGATAGTGACCATGTTCAAAAGTGTGAACTTATCTAAAAAGATAGGGGTATTACATCATCAGAGAATAATGTAGCCTATTTCACTACCACATTGATGGAATGAGCACACAAGTAGTATGTGAAGCTAGAACCCATGTTAAACATCATATATTTATACTACTTAAAGGATGTATTATTTATAAATTTTTATATCCTTGAGTTTGAGAAGTAGAGCATCATTTTGCTAAAGGAGATCAAGCAAGAGCTAGAATAAATTGTTCACTCTTATGATGATAAGTTTAAAAACTTGAGTCTAACTTTCCCTATGTGATACACCTAGTATAACATACTTAATGGTTTTTAGGAGGGATATGTTTCCCAATTCAGAGTACTCTCAAAATATAAACCTTTTTTGAGCCATAAGAGGTGATGGAGGCCTTACTCTACATGTAGATGGATGGTACCATAGGACTATGAGCTAGTGCATACATAATAATGCAAGTAACCACCATGGAGATGATGTTACAACACATTTTCATCAATAAAAAGGTACATGACCTATTTTATGGTGTAACAACTACAAATAAGAAGAGCATAATCAATATAATTACCTTATAAAGTACATCCTGGCCCTAAATATCTCTTATGAAGTCTAGTCATGAGAACCATGAGACCCACCTGTTTCCCCTTATAAAACATGTGACTAAGAATAAAGAGTGTCTATAATTAAAATTTTGTGATGGATTCACCCATAATATAGATATTTTTCATGTGATAGATGAGTTCCACAAGACTCAGGAGCGAAGCATGTGATAGTTTACCATAAGACCCTTAAGGTATGGGATAGATAACTTGGGATATGGTTATCCCATGTGGAAGTATGACATGAGGAACCAAACTAGAGGTTGAGGCAAATGAAAATTTATATCATGATACTAATATAAGTGTGGTTTATTAGATCATGTTCAGTGAGATTTCCCCTCGTATCTCATGTGTGCTTATTGTCATGGTACACACTTGATTGATAACTACATATATTTATACACAAGGATAATACATAAGAGTAGGCCAAAAAAGGGTGATAGTATGATACACTATATGTATAATTCACAACCATAAAGGTGATTAATATAGAGGAACATTGGGCCTTGAGTTTAGGCCTTGGCCCATTTTAATGAATTGGCACCCCAATACATAATAAGGACACATAATGGAGCCTCAAGATGGTGATTTGTGCCTATAAATTCAACACCTACATTTATTAGAGTAATAGATGGATCCCACACAACCAAATTAGTTAGCTATGCATTAAGTGTGATTTAGAGGCTATAGAAAGAACTTCAGCTTTCCCTAAAGTGGGATGAGGATGCTTGATGCAAACTGTAGGTCTATGAGTATAAGGACGAAGAACTCACTAAATTAATGTCACTTATACATCATAAAGACATGGTGTCCATGCTAAAAAATATATTCATTTCTAATAAATATAAATAAGAATATGTTGTGGATAATAAAGAATGTGGCTAGGAGTTGCTCATTAATGTAGAAATAAATGGCTAGTCTATTTGTAACTTCTTACTAGACACATGAGCCAATTTCAATGTCTTAAAGTATATGACTAACAAAATATGGGAAGTCTCATGTTGTAACCATCACCTCACATATTGAATATGGATGAAAAGACTAAGGTGTAACCCACTAGGTTATTAAACAATGTTAACATCAAGATTCAAGATGTCAAGTTGGTGGAGGAAGATAGTTATCACATGTTTCTTAGAATACCCTAGTGCTACATGAATAATGTGGAGTTGTGTTTCAAATAATTTTACATATGCATTGATAATGGGAGTGAGTACATGGTGATCTCATTTTCTATTGATCTTGGGACTATTCATATTGCACCAAAGGATCCCCACCACAACTTCCACTCATGCATAATTGATACATAATTACATTTCAAACATGGCAATGATAAGGCTACATAATGATGATGTGGGGAACTACATTGCAACCCCATGTTTGAACCTTCACACAACACACTTAGCCTATAAATAAATTACCTACCTTAGAAGATGTTGAAATAATGTGGTAGGATGAAAATTAAAAGAACATGACCCTCCCCTTTAGCCCAAAATTAGACCCCCTTATGCCACCACACTCACACCCAATCGACATAAGTTTCAAAGACTCTATCACTTATAGCTTGCACTTAAAAAAGTGACCACACATCAAACATATTAGACAACCTCACCAAATCACTCTAGAAGGAACGATGCCAAGTGAACTACACCCCTTTGTTATCACCATGCCCTCTAGATGACTATGTAATGGACTTCACTCCAGTGCCATCATGTCCTATTAAAAGTGCTTTCTAAAGTACCAGATCTACATCCCAATGTAATAACACACTTAATTCCATAATTTAATAAGGAATTCAATTTCATCATGAAATAAAGCTTCCTTATCCATACTTTTGTATATTTTTATTGGTAGTAGAATATATTTTTGGGTAATAATATATGCTCACCTCTTAATATCTAGTCAATTGAGTGGAAAGGTAACTTTCTTCAGAAGGACACCACAATAGATGTCTAAGTATCTCTAGTGAGATTAGGAGTGCTATAAAATGTGAAAAGACATGTTTACACCACCAAAAATAAAGTTTACATTAGCACCCAAACATACACATCTCAATGAAGCATTGCACTAGAGGACCAGATGAAAATTTTAGTGTAGGTTAAGATATGGTGCTAAAAAGAGAAATAAAGGTGTTAATGAATATGTCTAGAAAGAAAGTGTGTAGGAGGATATGTTGGGAAGTTCATGGAATGAAGAACAACACATGGAAGGATTTGGCATGTTGACTAAGTTAAATAGTTAAATAATAAAGGACATGTGTCATGTCAGTACATAAGGAATGCAGTATGGCCAGTTAGCTAGCATGATGGAGATATAAATGGTGGTAACTAAACTAAAATACATAATAACTGACATGATTTTAATCCTGATCTAGAGTTATTATTTTTAGAGCTAAATAATGAGGGAAATGACTCAACTAAGGATAAGTGTGAGAATGATCAAGGTGTGTGAAATATTTGACACATATTAAAATTTTAAAATTTAAAACATGACTTGGATAGGCTACCATATGCATAGGTAGAAATAGGTGGAATTATGAACATCTATCAACTATATGCTATATTAGTTGATCATTCATTTTTCACCTATAAATAGTGTAGACAAAAGGCCCATGGTATAACTTCCAAATTAGGAGAAAAAGTAAAAGAGACCATTGAGAACTTAAAAAGGTAGTATTGAGAGGCTTTCTACTAGAGAGATAATAGAGAAATTTTAAAATATAGGAGGAAGGAGGAAATCAAGCCAAGAAGGTTGAAGCTCTAGAGGTTGGATAATAGGAACTAGAGATGAGGATCCAAAGACACCACACTACACTATGGATATAGCTTAGTTGATTTCAAAAATGTTATAGAATATAATATCCCCTTTATGTCAGGATACTACAAGAAAACCATAGACCTATAGGTAGTAAGAAGAGGAAAATGAGATCATCTATTAAAGGGAAGAGTTGAGTGGAAGATGACTTGGGATGGAATCATGGGATTTGATCACATGTGGATGGGTAGAGGCCAAACAACATTAGAGAAGATGTGGATGTCTCAGGAGGATCCCACACTTAAATCCACCTTGAAGTAAACAAAAAAATAACAAGAGGTCAGTGAATTTAGCCTAATACCAAAAATAATTGGTAGCATTATAAGCCTGATTCAGAGGCTAGATGCTGATTTAGAATATAGAAGACAAGGCAATGTTGCACACATTAAAAATATCTCATCACTACAAGATGATGGCTTGAGATGTGCACTAGTATTATAGTGTATATAACTATGGAATTGACTGGTAAGAGAGATGTAGGAGTGACTCCTCAAGACAGGTTAGAGGTTAGTTCATGAAGACACATAGAGATGCCACCAAATATGGAAAGTGTCTCATGAGTCACATGAAAAATCCTTATAGAAACATGTAGTCACAAATGAAGTACTTGACTATGAAAAATCTTTGAGGGTAGCTAGTTTTCACAAGGAGAATAAATATAATAAGAATACATTATCTAGGGATGGACAACCAGATTAATATGGGGTGATGTTGACCCATAAAATTATCAAAGTATTAGACAAGGGTGCATGATTTCATGATTTAGTTGAGTTTATAATAATGATTCAAGAGGCACACATAATAAAAACCACACAACTTATATGCATGCCTTATACATAATTACTAATAAAGCAGATGTTAATTGTTATAACCATACTAATGTGCTCTATATGATAAAGTGGTAAGACCTAGGGAAAATTATCCACATGGACCCACGAAAAACATATGATATTTTAGGGGAAAGGGATAAGTGGATTAGCTAGTTATGGATCCTGGCATAGATTTATGGTAGTATGATAGTAGACAACATGGTAGTTAGCCTTGGGCTAAGTTGGCAATTCCAATATAAGACTAGGTGACAATTTTAAATACTGGTATATTATTGGCAAGAAAAAGGAAATAAAATCATACCAAAAGATCACCAAAAAGAGAGATGATTATTAAGGAAATCACAAGATAAATAAAGGAAACCACGTAGAGAAATTGATAGAGAGGAGACAATAAAGTGAGCAGAAGAAGAAGGGAAGTTGAGTGCTTAGAGAAGGAGATCAAACAAGTATAGAACAAAAGAGAAGAAACCAAAATGAGGGTAAATGATACAAGCTACCTTAGGATTAGGTAATCTAGGTCCTTGACTTGGGGACTAAATATTATAAGTATCAAGACCATATAGGCTATAATCCCTAATGTAATGATTGATGTTAATTAATAAACTTATTTGTTAATGAGTCTACTATCTTAATGTTTTTGGATAAGTTGATATTAGTACTATTATTTAACATATTTAACTAATGTAACCCTCTTCCCTTGAGAATCCTCCCCCTTGAATCCATGATTGAACTTGAAATTTTATCCCCAAGTACAATCAGACACTATGTTCTATACTAGGAAAACCACCATTATACATTAATGTTCCTAACCTATCCCATGTCCTATCTCTTCATGCCTCAGTTTATTATGCATGGCTCATTCTTTTTGTGATATGCTAGCATATGGAGATTGTTTTTAATCAAACCTGCACCCTTGTGAAGGCAATTTTAGGCCTTCACAATCTACTAAAACATTGAAATAATCCTAGGTTGTGGGTGACCTAATCAGTGGATTGAATCTCTAGATTAGAAAGGCTAACTCCCTTTGGTGTATCAATTAGGACCTTTCCTCTATGCTATAAACTACCAGAAAAAGAGAGAGAAATTTTAATGAAAATCCTATCTAATGATGGTGATACACCTATATTTTTTATTGATCCACTCAATTAGAGATCCTAAAAACATTGATTTAGACAAGAATAAGGTTGAACTTTCAACTCCAATTCACTAATATGCATAAGTATTTCATGAAAAGGTTTAATCTAGTAACTAAAACTTGAGGGAAATGAAAGAATAAATCTAATTAAGGGCACTGATTAGGCACTTGCATCCACTAAAACTCTAGCCAAAAGAAACTTAAACATAGAGCATGATCTACATAATTTGACTAGCTAATAAGTAGGTAAGAATAAAGACTTGGCAAGGAAGAAAAACTCTATCACTTATGTAAATCAATGACATAAATACACTATACCAATTGTTGGAATTTGAAAACAACAATCCCTCTATTAATCTGAAAAAAGGTTACAACTCAATCTTTGGCATAATTTTGTCTTACCAAAAGAGGGATAAAATTCAAGGATAAAAAAGCCAACTTATATAGAAAAATACACAACCAAGAGGTTGGTGTTGAAAATAGATGAAGAAGATAACTCTTGCATTAGCCTAAGTCCAATTTTTGTTATGCCAAGATAACAAATCCTTCTAAATTTATCTTTTCTTGTATTTTGTCTTGCATGAAAAACCCTTTGGCATTGAAAATAGATGGTGGGCTCATCTTGGGATTCTTTTTCAACATGCATGAAATCCATGCCAACTTTGGATGTCTTGATTTAAGTTTGAATCGACTTGAGGCTGAGTTGGAAAATTTAACAGGCTTTCCTTTGCATGAAAAAAATGAGTAGATGTGGCACTTGAAAATTAGTCAACTCTAAATTAATAAAAATCAACTCCACATTCAAATTTAGAACTCTACTTGAACTGCTAGAATGTTTTAAGATTGAGACAAATGAGTATGTATGCATGGAATTTCTTGTTGATTTATCCAAAGTTAAACAACTTTAGTCCTTCATGCAAACAAGTCACCATTTTTTGAATTGAAGGTGTCATGTTGAAACGGTTACACCTAGACGTGTCTAATCTTGTTTGGACTACTTTTCATGTTGTAGAATGTATTCATTGGTCCTTTGAAATATCTTGCCTTATCTAGCTCTTTGTTTTTATGCATGTTTTTTTATCTATTTGTTTATATATTTTTTCCTTGGTTTTCCTTGTGGAATTTATTTTGGCTTTATATTTCCAGACTTACTATCTTTTCAATTTTTTGTTAAGTCATTTTCTTACAGATAAAATGTCTATGAGAATTGTCTCTCGGCCTTTTCTTTTACCTGTGCTTTTGTCATGGACCATTTTCTATGGATTTTCCTCTCAAAAGAATTCAATCTTCAATTTTTTTGTCACTTCACTTTCCCACGAATAAATTGTTCATGGGAATTATCTCTCCCATCTATGATTGTAAGGATCTTTGTCTTTCCATTCAGATAAAAAGTCTGAAGGAATTACTTCCTCAACTTTTTTTCCACTTTCTCTATGTCCTTTTTCCTTTTATTTCCTCAAGTTTATTATTTTAGGGTTGTGTCCTTTCACTTTCCCATGGACAAATTATCCATGGGAATTGTCTCTCTCCCTCATTATGTGACTTTCCCCTTACAATGTCTTCCGAAGGAATTCCTTCAGACAACTTTTTGTCCCTACCCTTGAGCTTATAAAATGGTCCTTCAGATTTCCTATAATTTTCCTTTAGAGAAATAAAATGAACCTTACTAAAGGGAACATGCCCTTTGGGAATTCTAAAATGACCCTTCAGAATTTGTCAATTGAACTTTCCCAAAGGGCACATACCCTTCAAGAATTTTGTAAAAGACCCTTTTCTATGGACAATTTATTTGAAGACTTTTCCTTTGTAAGCTTTTTATCAGAATTGCCCTTCAGCATTTTGAAGTGTCCTCTTGGCATTTTTGATAATGACTTTCTCAAAGGGCACATACCCTTTAGGTTTCCTACTTATGAACTTTATTAAAGGGCACATACCCTTTAGGTTTTTATTAATGGTCCTTTTCCATTAGATTAATATTCTTAAAAGAATGTCTGAAAGAATTATTTTAGATAATTTATTTGAAAGAATTCTTTCAGACTTCTTGTTTGGACCCTTCTTTTCCTTCAAACAAAATGTTTGAAAGACTAGTTATCCTTTTCTTTCTATCCATTTTCTCATGGACAAAATGTATGTGGGAATTATCTCTCAAGGTTTCCTAAATTATCCTTTAGACTTATACAAGTGCCCCTCAAGCTTTTGTGAAATAACTTTCTTGAAGGGCACATACCCTTTGAGAATTTTTCCAAGTGACCTCTCCTCAGTAGATGACCCTTCAAATTTTCTAAAATAACCATTCAACTTATTGTTTATCTTCTTTCCTGAAGGGCACATACCGTTCAAGTTTTTTTGGTATCCTTTGGAATCTATGCAATAACCCTTCAATGCTTCAAAGTGATCCTTTAGATTTAGACAAGTGTCATTTCCTTCATACTTATTATCTAAAAGAATTGAATCCTCAGCTAGTGACCCTTCAGACAAAAGGTTTAAAGCATTCAAACCCTTTGGAACTTCAAAATGATCTTTAACCCTTTGGAAAACCAAAATACATCTATTCTATTTAAAATTTGCTCCTTCAACTTCTTAAATAAACATCTATTCTTTTCCTATAGGGTAGCAAATTATCAACATTTTGGTGACTCAACTGGGAAGCATGCCTGCTATGCTTGAGAATTTAGACCATAAACGTGATATTGAACTCAAAAAAAATAATGGCAAATTTGGTCCATGACTATAAATCTCCTTTGACCAGACAAGAAGTAACTTTTATCCTTCAAAATAGAAGGAAAACACAAAATGGGAAAGCTAACTAACAAAGAAAATGTGTAAACAAACAATTATTCAAACAAAATAGATTGAAACTACTATGCTTGAATAGAACTTGGAGGAAAGCAAAACAAACTAACTATGTACTAGGAGATTTGATCTTCAATAGCAATTTTTTAGATGTATCCCATTGACTGGGATTGGAAGCTCTTGACCATTCATCTTTACAAGTTGAAAGGCATTGTGGAATTTACAATTGGAAATTATGTATGAGCCACTCTAAAGAGAATCAAACTTGGTGTGCCTTCCTGGTTTAGCTCTATCCTCATCCCACTTGAGGATCAAATCTCCTTCCTTGAAACTTTGTGAACAATCTCCCTTGTCAAAAGTTATTTTTATCTATGCTTGATGAATTTCCATGGATAACATGGAATAATTTCTCATCTCTTTCAACTCTATAAGCTTAACATACCTGATCTCCATAGGCTCACTATCCAATAATTCAAGTTGATGCATTAGTTCTAAAGTAAGAAATTCAAGAGAAATGGGTAACCTTGCTTCCTTATCATATACCAACTTGTATGGAGAGTTGGCTATTGATCTTTTTTAGGTGATTCTATCAACCCATAGAGATGACTTAAGTTTGAGATGCCATGACCTCTGATTGTATTCAATAATTCTTCTTATGATCCTCAATAGGTTCTTATTTGTAGCTTCAACAAGGCCATTGCTTTGTGGATAATACTTTGATGAAGTGCTGAGGTAAATTCCATGTTGGACAACCCATTGACTGATCCTATATCTCACAAAAGCTATTACATTATCAACAATAATAGTTTAAGGAAATCCAAATCTAGTAAGCAAACCTTCATAAAAATTTAGAACATTAGTTTCATTTGCTTCTTTCAATGCTACTGCTTCTATCCAACGTGTGAAGTAATCTATAGTAGTGAGAATCCATTTATGCCCTAAACTTGAAGGAGCATTTATGAGACCAATAAAGTCTAATCCCCATTGGATAAATGGTTGATCCACCACAATTGGTTAAAGAGGCAAGTGTTAGAAATATTGTCATTGATGTCAAAGGTTTAACATTGGTGATAAAGGCCCCATTGCATTTAATGGTGTTTTTAATATTCATATCTTAGCTAATGTGTGTTGATATTTATTTAATATTAAAAAATATATTTTTGGTTTCATAAAAGTCAAAAGAGGGCCCATGGAAAAGTCAAAGAGTCATGAGGTAAAGACAAATAAGGCATGTGATGCATTTTCCCATGAAGAGTCATCTTGAGGAATTTCAAAAATCACCAAGTGAAGACAAAAGAGGGGATGGTACATTTTTTCATAAAGAGTCACCTTAAGGAATTTAAAAGGTCACCAAGATAAAGACAAAAGGGGAAAGGATGCATTGCTGGAAAGGATGCATTTTCTCATGAAGGGTCACCATGTGACTTTTCAAATACAAGGATATGAGGGGTCATATAAGTTTGGTGTCATTTTCTATGAGTCACAAAGGGTGAATACCAAAGGTCATTTGGAAAGATATAAATAAAGGCTTGAGAATCCATTTTTAATATGCAAGAGAGTGTATGGTTTGTATTTGTTTTATATAAGAAAAGAGGAGATAATAGAAAGAGATATTATAGAGGTCTATCATTTGTTGAGTAAGCAACATTGAGAGATAGCTGTGTTTTATACACAAGAGGGGTTGGTGCTCCTGTGGATTGGTGCTCACAAATAATTGTTGTGTTGGTGCTCAGCAAAGGGGTTGGTGCTCTTACAAGCTAGTGCTTGAAAACTTTGTAATTTGAGTTGGTGTTCTTTCATATACTTGAGATTATTCTCTATGGTTTTTCTCATTTTGGGTTTCCATATAAAAATTTGGTATATATATATCTTATGTAGTGCATATTATTTTTAGTTTTATTTCATATCTTAAATGAATGGTTAAGTGGAATTTGATTAAGTAAAATATTTATAAGATATATGATATATTGATTCACCCCCCCCTCTCAGTATATCTCATGCTTAACAATTGGTATCAAAATAAGTTATTTTTGAAAAAGTTTTACATCTTGAAGGTAGATCAGGGAAAGCACGATGGCTAGATTACATGAAGGTTTTTATAAAAATAAGGAACCTTTGTTTGATAGGACAAATTGTTTTTTTTGGAGCATAAGGAGTAGGACTTATTTGAATGCCCTTGGATTTGACATTTGGCAAGCAGTAGTGGAAGATTATGAAGATCCACAGATACTTGTAACTACTCTGGTGGAAAAGAAGGCAAGTGAAAATAATGTTAAAGATTTAGATATTATTTTATGTGGCTTATGTGAATCAGAATTTATTAAAGTTATACAATGTAAATCTGCTCATGAAACTTGGGTAAAGCTTGAGAATATTTACAAAGGTGATAGAAATGTTTAGCAAGCTAAGCTTCAGACTTTCAAAAGATAGTTTGAAAGCTTGAAGATGGAAGAGAAAAAAATATAGTGAGTTATCTTTTGCGGGTTGATCAAATAGTTAATCATATTCAAGGGCTTGGAGAAAAGCTATAAGAATAAATAGTGGTGATTTTTTTTTAAGATCTCTACCAAAGAGATATGATGTAAAGGTTTTGGCAATCGAGGAGATGAAGGATCTAGCCAAGCTAAAGATGGATGAACTACATAGGATTCTCATAATATATGAGATGTGGACTGAATAAGAGAAACCCTAAAAAAGGGAAGCTACTTTCAAGATATCAAAGAAAGACAAGGCTAAGATTCAAGAATCAAGTGATAGCTCTAGCGGTGATAAGATGAAAATAGATCCCTATTCATTCACAAGCCAAAAAATAGTATAGGTAAATATCAAGGAAAATTGATTTTCAAATATTTTAATTGTAGAAATATTGGACATTTTGTAGCTAAGTGCCTAGATAAGGGTAATGGTGATAATGAAGAAGGAAAGTATACATACAAGAATAATTTCAAAATAAAATTTAAGAAGGGGTTAAAAAAAGAGTTTATATTCTAAAGATCCTAGCTCAGCTAAAGACAATAGAGTCAGTGATTTAGAAGAAGAGATTATATTCATGGCCATACATGAAAATGCCTTCACAAGCAAAAGTATAGATGATCAAGAAGAAGAATAGGATGAAGCTGAAGTGAATTTGGAAGGAGAACTCATTTGTGCCTTAAAATAATTAAAAGCTCTTAAGAAGAATCAAAAACTAAATCTCTAGATTGAGAAAAATGAAAAGGACTCAAAAGAAATAATTGAAGATCTACAAGCACACATTGAAGAAGTCAAAAAGACTGAAGAAGATCTAACAGCTCAGTTGGTAAAATTAAGTGAATAATGTAAAAGGTATGTTATTGAAATTACTTCTTTGAAAGCAGATCTTGAGAAAACAAATAAAACAGTCAATGATAAAGCAGTCAGAGATTCAAAATTTGAAGATAGCACTAACATGTTAAATAAGATATTAGAAAGTCAAAAGTAAATATAAGATAATATAGGTATCATATTTGAAAATAAAAGCAGGTATGTTTAAGTCCTCACAAAATGGAAAACAAAAGTGGAAGAAGTTAAGAACACAAAAGACATCTCAAGCAAAGAAGGCTAGAAGGAATAGAGCTACAAAAGGCAATCAGGTTAGAGGTACACAAACAATTTCTATTTTTATGGTTACTATTTTTATTGCAATGGATATGGTTATAAGAAAATAGAATATCAAAAAAGGGATAAAAATCTTAGAAACAAGGAAAAGGAAACTCATGTAGAGTCTAACAGAAGCCACAATTCTTTTGCTCCTCTATTAGGTTTTGATGAAGAGGTTATAATATGTTATAAGTGAAATAATTTAGGAGACATAGCTAGATAATATAGAATCAAGTTTGAGTTAGTTTAGAAGGATTATAATTTCAAGGCTTCATTCATCAAGAAGAAAGTTTAGATAAGTACATGGTAGAAGAAGTAACTTGAAGATTCTATATTGGTCTAGACAAATTTGCATGCAAGAAATGAAAAAAAGTCATGGTTCATTGATAGCAAATGTTTGAGGCACATGACAAGAGACAAGAACCAGTTCATAACCTTGAAGAATATCAATTGTGGCATAGTGAAATTTAGAGATAATACTACTGTCAGAATTGCTAGAAAAGGTACACTAAATTTGGATAATGGTAAAATTAAAATTGAAAATGTTTTCTATGTATAAGGTCTTAAGCATAATATTTTGAGTGTAATTCAAATGTGTGATTAGGGGCACACACTAAATTTTTATGCAAAAGGTTATTAAATTAGGAGAAAATATTCATATGTATTGGTTGCAGATGCTTAGAGAACAAGCAATAATTTATATATGTTATCAGATATCAAAGGTTAAAGATGTTGTTTGATTCAGATTGAATAAAGTTGGATATGGCACAGGAGAATTAAACACATAAATTTTGATAATCTTGTCAACATCAATAAGAAGAAATCACTCAAAAATCTTCCAAAGATTACAAAGCCATCCAACACGCTTTGTGAACCTGTTAGCATGGGAAGCAGCTAGAAGGTGGTTCAAAACAAAAGAATACTCAACCACTCAGATGTTAGAGCTTATTCAAATTGATTTTTTTAGACTTATGAGAACTCAAAGTACTCAAGGTGAGAAATATTTCATGTTTCTTATTGATGATTTTTCACGTATGACTTGGGTAATGTTTAAAAAAAAATTTAGAAGCTTTCAGATATTTCAAAGCATTAATTGAGAATGAAACTAATTTAAAGATTAAGTGCCTAAGATTAGATCAAGGAGGAAAATTCATGTCAGATTAGTTTATTGAGTATTTTGAAGACCGTGGAATAAAGAGACATTATTCAAGAGCCAGAACTCCACAATAAAATAGAGTAGTTGAACAGAGAAATAAAATAGTTTAGGAGATGGTAAGGATAATGCTAAATAAATCTAAGATACTAGATAAATATTGGAGAGAGGTAGTTGGTATAGTAGTGCATATTTAGAATAGAGAATTATTGAGAGTCAATAGTCACAAAAATCCTTATGAGCTATGGAAAGACAAACTAGTTATAGTTGATTATTTTAGAGTTTTCAATAGTAGATGCTTCATAAAGAGAATCAATGAAAAAATGGGTAAGTTTGAATCTAGAGCAAATGAAGGTATATTTCTTGGTTATTCTTGTGAAATTAAAGCTTATAAATGTTATAAAAAAAGAACTAAGAAAATATTTGAAAGTGCAAGTGTCATGATAGAAGAATATGGAGCGCAAAGAATCAGTGATCTAGTAGACATTCCTTAAATCATTTAAGAGAAATATTTTGAAGAATTAGATGAAGATGAGAATGAGAAAAAAGACACCAAAACCCCATCCAAATATGTCCAAATAAATCATAATGAAAGTGATATCATCGGTGACATAAATAAATTTTCACCAAAAGAATGATGGTAAGTGAATCTAAACAAGTTAATTTCTCTTTGTTATCCAAAATTCAGCCTAAAATGTTTTCAGAAGCTAGACATGATAAGCATTAGGTTAAGGCAATGTATGAAGAATTAAATCAGATAAAAAAGAATGATACTTGGAAATTAGTGCCTAGACTGAAAGATCATAATGTGATAGAAAAAATGGGTTTACAAAAATAAGTTGACTGAAAATGGAGAAGTGACTAAGAATAAAGCAAGATTAGTATGTAAAGGATATGCTCAGATTGAGGGAATAGATTTTGAAAAAACTTTTGCACCAGTAGTAAGGATAGAGGCTATTATAATGTTTATTGTATATGCATTGTTTAAAATTTTCAAAGTGTTTCAGATGGATGTCAAGTCTTCTTTCTTGAATATAAATCTAAAAGAGGAGGTCTACATTGAGTAGCCAGAGGGATGTTTTCTCTCAAATGATAGTAGCCATGTATGCAGATTGAAGAATACACTGTATGGATTTAAACAAGCTCCCATAGCTTGGTATGCAAGACTTGATAAATACCTGCAAGATCAAGGTCTTAAGAGATGATTTGCTAACAATAATCTCTACATCAAAATAGAAGGTGATCATCAATTGATTGTTGTGGTATATGTTGATAACATAATATTTGGAGGTAACATTGAAAAGATGAAAAAATAGTTTTTTGAAAATATGCAAAAATAATTTAAGATGTCTATGCTTAGAGAATTGTCATTTTTCTTAGGGTTGCAAATTTTTCATTCAAATAAATGAATTTTCATATCTCAAAGTAAATATGCCAAAAAAATGTTGAAAAAGTTTGGTTTTGAGGATTATGCACTAGTTGGTACACTGATGGGTACAAGGAATAAGGTAAGTAAGGATGAATATTCACCTGCTATAGATTAATCTTTGTATAGATCTATGATTGGTAGTCTTTTATAGTTGACAGCATCGAGGCCAGACATTATGCATGCAGTAGGCATGGTTGTAAGATATTAGGCAGACCCAAAAGAGAGTCATATTTAGTTGGTGAAGAGAATATTCAAATATATCAAGGGGACATTGGATTATGGATTGTGGTATCCCATAGGTATAGATTTCACTTTGGTTTCTTATACAGATTCATATTGGGTAGGTTGTTTGGATGATAAGAAGAGTACAAATGGAGGAGCTTTCTTCTTTGATGATAGCTTAGTATTATGGCTAAGCAAAAAGTAGAATCTAGTATCACTTTTTACAGTTGTATTAGAATATATTGTAGTGGTATTGTGTTTTATTCAAGTGATTTGGATGAAGCAAACTTTGGAAGATATCAAGGTAAAATATGATGAACCTATTGTTGACTATTTTTTGCATGACTAGTTTGTGTTTTCCCTTTGGCTCTTTTCATTTCTCCCTTGATCATTTTATGTGTTTGGTCACTTTCTTAGTTTTTTTTCTTTTCCCTTTAGCCTCTCTTGGTTTGGGCTCTTCTCCCTTGTTCTTTATATTTTCCCTTTGCCTTATCTGCCTTAGCCTTTCTTGCTTTGTTTTACCTCGAAGTGCCCTTCAATTTTTTTCTCGAAGGGCCACTTCCCCTCCAAGTGCCTTTGGAATTTTTTTGAATGGCCTTTCTTGCCTTACCTTCCCTCCAAGTGTCCCTTCAAAATTTTTTGAAGGGCACTTTTTTTCCAAGTGACCCTTCAAAAAAGTTATGAAGGGCACTTTTTCGTCTAAGGGTCCCTTTATAATTTTTCAAAGGGCACTTCACCTTGTCGTTTCCTCCCAAGTGACCCTTTGGAAAATTTCCAAAGGGCACTTTTTACCCAAGTGTCCCTTCAATTTTTTTTTGAAGGGCACTCTTGCTCATTTTCTCCAAGGTTACCCTTTGAGATTTTTATCGAAGGGCCCTTTGTCCATGAAAATGCCCTTCATAAAAGTTTCAAAGGGCCACTTCTTTTGGAAATGCCCTTAAATTTTTTTTAAAGGGACCTTGTGCCTTTACTCAGGCATCCTTTAGAACTTTTACAAAGGACACTTTCCCAAGTGTCTTTCAAGAGAAGTTCTCAAAATAAACTAGCCATTACCTAGAAGCCAAAATTCTTGAAGGAATTCCTTCTAACAAATTGTTCAAAGGAAGTACTTCAAGAAAATTGCCTAAAACAATAAGCTCAACCCAAATAAATTCCCATGACATTTCTTACTATGTCAAATTTGATGTAGCTAACTAGCTACTAGGATTTAAAGACATGATGTGTCGTAGGATGTCAAATTCAGGGTGACCAACTAGCCATTGGATTCACATTGGTGACATGCCGTAAGATGTCAATTTAGGGTGGCCAACTAGCCATTGGGGTGAAACTTAGTGACATGCCACAAGACATCAATTTTATTCCCAAAGTATTCAAGTAATAAGTGAAGTTACTGGGAAAACCTGAATGACTTTATAGTGCAAATCAAGATTTATCACATACTTGACTTATTACTTTTATGAGGAGCCTTAGCAAGTAAGGAGTAGGACTTAGAAAACCCAAAATGGTCTTAAGCAAAGAAAAATCATGTTTTCAAAAGATATTTGCTTATAAAATTTTATAAGTGGAAGCAATCAAAAACTAAAAAGAGCAAGGATAGTGCAAATCAGGTTTCCCAACATGCTTGACTTATAGGTTTTATAAGTAAATCCAATCAAAAGACTTGAATGGGTCTACATTGAAAAATGCAAAAGATTTCAAGGAATATAAGATTTTTAATATTGATCTAAGCCATTTATTATGGAGGGTCATCTCACCATTGGTTTTGTAACAATCCTGGTCATTGTAAGAGGGTGAATCAAAGAGAAGAATAAACTCTAACTGAATGAGAGAGCAACTAGAATCAGTTTCAATATGATGGTGACAACAAACCATTTTAGAGGATTCTATTTTAGTTCCCTAGAGCTCTCTCTTCTCTCCCTCTTTTGTTATAAATAAGACCTTTGGGCTCTTATTTTATCATACATAGATAGTACGGTGAAGCCCTGATGGAATGTTCTACCATTTTCTTGCCTTTGAGCAAAGAAGCATAAGTTTGTTTTCTTTCTAAGTTTTGGGCATTTGCTTGAGCATGCAAGAGACACAGATTGATAAAAAGTGATGTTTTATCCTTTTATTCTCTATCTTTCATGTTTTTGAGCAAATATTTGATCCAATAGGTCATGTAGAATACATTCTAGTTGTATGAGATTTTGCACATGTGTAACCCTTTTTTGGACTATAAAGGTTATCTTTCCAGTTATTTACCTTATGTGATCTCATTTATTTTATCTCTACATTGAAATACTTATGTTGGAATATTCTAGAGCTTAAGGTATAGACTATATTCTATTGTATTGTGCATAAGTATAGGGCATACATGTGGATACTAATTCTTGGTGTATCACCATTTTAGACTAGGTTTTTCATTTATGCAAAATTCTAACTCTTTTCACTCATATAAACTAGTTCAAAAATTTTATTGCACAAAAAATTTAATTCAAGGAGTTATCCCTTTCAACCTAGAGGTTCATTTCCACTTATAGGCACACCCATAGGCTTGGAAATGTCCCAACATTGCCCAAATCTGGAAGAGGCTTGAATAACCCTCTTCTAGGGTGCAAGATTTAGAGATAATAGTTCTGGCACACCCAATCAGATAAGTATTATTTCTAATTCAAGGTGAATTCTAGTCTTGATATGCCTAAAGTAGTATAAATACCCCTAATTCAGCATTTAGCAACTCCAAAAGAGTGTGAATCCCTAGTTCTAGACCAAGTTTTATATATTATCATACATGGTCCTCACAAGGTCCTTAAGATTTTTTGACCAAGCCCATTTAGCTAAAGCTCTTCTTGAATAACAACACCCTGAACCTCTTCGAACACTATTAATCCTTGGCAAGGAGGTTTTGGGGAAGAAGAGGAAGAGGTTGAAGAAGTTCAAAGAGAGGAAGAAGTTGAAGAAGAGGAAGAAATAGAGGATCAAATGGATAGAAGAGAAATGGGGGAAAGGGGAGAGATAGATAGATGTCAACCCTTCCTTAATTTTAACACCCAAAATCTAATAGATCTTCCTAGGTATGACCCCATCCCTCTAAATTCTACCAAAAATATTCCTAGTTTTAATGGGGAGGGTCCTATTACCCCATTTGAACATATTAGAGACATCTCTAATTTTTGCAATTTCTAGAATGTTACTAGGGCCAATATAGCCATTAGGTTGCTTGCTATGTCTTTAAAAGGCAAAGAACTTGAATGGTATATAACATTGGAGGGGGGATACATTAAAATTAGGGATGGCTTTGGATACTTATTGGTGACAAGATTCAAAAATAAGAGTGATCATGCTTCCCTAATACATCATCTGAATGTAATAAAAAGAGGTCCAAATGAATCTATAAGAGATTTCAAAGAACATAGTATAGGCTGCCACCAATCATAATACCTCCTCATAAATTTGTGTTCCCAACATACCTCAAAGGTATTGGTATTGATGTTGTTGTTATGTTGTAGTCAATAGGAGGATTCACTCTTCTAGGTGCATATGAGCTAGCAATTGAGGCTGAGAATAGCTTAATTCAAGCTAGAAGACTTCCTCCAAAAGTTTCCATGCCTTTTCTATCCCATAATTTAGTTGAAGCTATAAGAATGTCACAAGTTCCCAATGCCAATGTGAAGCCAAGATCCTTTCTTAAGAAGGTGGATAACAGTGTGGACAAGGATGAAGAAACTAGATCATTGAGAGCTCAGCTCCAGTAAGCTCAATATCAGGCAAGTGCTCTTCCTAATGAATAATAATATCCTCAACAAGGATATAGAGCTCCATTACAATATAATTATCAAGGGAGAGGACAAAATAAACAAGGTTACAATAAACAACCCAATGCATATAATCTAAATTTTACTCCTCCTATAAAGGCTATTGTTTTAGTTCATACAAATCTAGTGCAAGAAAAAGATCATGTGGACCAATGGGGGAAGCCTCAAATTTAGTTTACACATGATGATGGAGGAACTAAATAATCTTTGAATACACAAGAGTAAGCTACTCCTTACATGATAACAAAAGAATCATGTCCCAGCCAAATGGATAGTCATGGAGAAGGCAACAATCCAAGTGTGGGAATGATGAATTTTCAAGTAAAAGATGATTTTGTGTTGACTCAAGGCATGTCAATTGCAGCCAATATAAAGGATAAGAATATAGAATTGGGAGAAGTCTAGGAAACATGAATAGCTATAAGTGATGCCTCTCTAAGGCCATAAATCACCAATCAAAGTGCTACACCTTCTACAAGATATTTTCCTCAACAAAATTAGAATGTAAATGCGGGTACCAAGATTGCACCACAACAAGATACAACTCTTTTATTATCATTAAAAATGCAAGAGAAAGTGAATACTCCATCTCTAAATATTATGGAATCATTAAATAGCACTAAGACAAGCACATCCCTTTGGGAGGTTCTACATATACCTGGTCAAAAGGAGCTTTTGCAAGAGCAGGTATCAAGCATGCATGTGGCTCTTCAATCTTCAAAGCATCATAGTGTGGCTCTCAAAAATTATATAAGTCATCTTTTAGATCATTCTAATAAAGTTGAAAAGCCTCCACCCTTCTACCTCACACTCATTGTGGGAGATAAGTTGGTCCACAATTGTATTGTGGATAGTGGAGCAAGCACTACTATTATACCTAAAGTAGTGGCTGATAAGCTAGGTTTGAACTATGAGCCACATAGTAAAGGAATGTTTCAGCTAGATGGAACTCCAACCAAGATGTTAGGATTGGTCAAAGGTTTGAAAGTTTTTTTACATGGCTTCTCAAGCTTCCCTATCATGTAAGATATTATGGTGGTGGACCTTCTAGCACACTTTGCTATATGCTTGTCTAGGGACTTTACGACCAAGATAAGAGGATAAATTTTTGTTGATTGGTCCTTTCTATATTTAAAGATAATGAATGGAACTAAGGTAACCATAAAGACACAACCCTTAGTAAGCTTCCACATTGAGCTATACTTGGAGACACTGACAAATCAAAATTATCTAATCAGTAAAGAGGAAGAAACAATCTTGAATAGTGAAACATCTTCTCCTCTTGAAGCTATTTTTGACCTTTATCTTGAAAATTATAGTAATGAAACACATGGCCTTGATCGTTACAATTTTATTGAGGAAATTGATTTGAGATTTTACTGCATGCATGAGGAAAATGTCCCAATTTCTTCACTCACTAATGAAGATCATGAGCTTGATGGTGTGTGGGAAATGTTCTTTGATGGTTTAAGGAGTAAACTAGGGGAAAGAGTGAGTGTCATGATGGTTTCCCCATCAAAGAATCAGTAATACTCTTCTTATAGGTTTCACTTCAACTTCACTTGTAATGTGGTAGAATATAAAGGCTTGGTTCATGGTCTCTAATGGGAAAAGAAGAGAGGAATCAAGATTTTGAAAGTCTATAGAAATAGTGAATTGGTCATTCATCAAGTAATAAGTCAAGCTATAGCCAATAACCCCTTACTCAAGTCCTATAAGTATAGGGTGTGGGATCTACTTGAAGATTTTGATGCCTTCAACATCCATCCTATACCAAGAGACTTGAACAAGCACGCTGATAGATTGGCTGCAATAGGAACATGTTTTGACTTAGTTGTTGATGTTGAATAAGAGAAGGATCAATCCCATATTAAGATAATTATGAGATCCTCCATTTTGGATAATGAAGTGTCATGGTAAGTGTTTGAAAGTGATGAACACATTACACACTTCTTGCAAAATGAGGCAGGCTTCTCTTCAAGAAATCAAAATAAGTTACATGATAATTATGAAGAGAAAATTATATAGTTGAAGATAAATAAAATACCCAAGGGGATGATTAACTTGGAGAGTATCTTCAAAGAGAAAGATAAAAATAATAACCAAAGAATGAGCATGCCAACAAAAGAAGAGAATTATGAGAAAGTTCTAATTTTCAAGGATAAACTTTTTAAGATTGGCAATGTTTGCTCTCAGCTGGAAAGGCAAGATTTTATTGCATTATGCAAAGAGTTTCATGACATATTTGCCTAGGAGTATAATTACTTGAAAGGCTTTGATCCAAGTCTAACTCATCACATCATTGAGTTCGAGCATGGAGATAAACTGGTAAGATAAAAACAAAGGCCTATCAACCCCAAGGTAGAAGAAAGAGCTTACCAAATTGATTGAGTCTAGTATTATCTTTCTTATCAAGAACTCAACTTGGGTAGCTAACCTTGTGCCATTTTGAAATAAGAATGGAGAAATCAGACTTTGTGTGGATTTTCATGATCTAAATAAAGTGTCTTTCAAGGATCATTATCCACTCCCTTCCATGAAACAAATTATGCAAGTTGTGTCAGGTTCTTAATGTTTCTCACTTCTTGATGGTTATTTAGGCTATAATAAAATATTGGTAAATGTAGAGGATCAATTCAAGATAGCCTTCATCACCAAGTGGGGGACCTTTGCCTACAAAAATATGCCATTTAGTTTATATAATGCTAGATCTACATTTCAAAGGGCAATGGACATGGATTTAAAAGGTTTGATCAATAAGATTTTACTTATTTACCTTGATGATATAACCATTTTTTAAAAAGATGTTGTTTATCATATGGGACATATAAGTCAAGTGTTTGATAATTATAGAGAGTATGGCATATCCCTCAATCCAAAGAAGTGAATCTTTATTGTCCATGAAGGTAAGATTTTGGGTCATGTTATTTCAAAATAAGGCTTATCTATTAAACTCAAAAGGATTGAAGCTATTCTAGGCTTTTATTTTCCTCAACACAAGAAAGGGCTACAAAGTTTCTTGGGAAAAATAAACTTTGTAAGGAGGTTTATCCCAAACTTTGAAATTGTGGTAAATCCTATCACAACCATGTTAAAAAAGAACCAAGTTTTTACTTGGACAAAGGAAGGTAAAGGCAACTTTGAGGCAATCAAGAAAGTAATTTCAACATCTCTCACTCTCTTAAATCTGAATTTTTCTAAAGATTTCATTATTTTTACTTTTTCTAACCTTGACACAATCTCAGCTATGCTTATACAAAATAATGATGAAGATGTTGAGCAACCAATTGATTTCTTCAGCCAAGACTTAGAAGACTATGAAGTGAGATATGATTTTACTAAGAAGCAAGATTTAACCATCATTAGAGGATTGTAAAAGTTTAGGTATATGGTTTCCAACAACAAGATCCATGTCATGGTCTCCCATCCTAGCACCAAGGAGTTTCTCCTAAGCAAAGATCTAAATGAGAAGAGAGCTAGATGGATCATGAAAGTGATGGAATATGACATTGACATCAAGGTAACTAGTTTGGTAAGAAGAAGAGGTTTATGTGAGCACTTAGCATCCAAATTTCAAGAGCCAAAAGAGCAAGCCTTGGTAAATCAAGTTCAAGACCAACCAACTGATCAAATGTAAAATCAAAGTTGGACACAAGACATCATTGGTTTTATTTAAAATAGTGAGTGTCCCAATGGTTTGAAAAAATCTCAAAGAAGGTATTTTAGGCTAAAAGCTATTCCTTATTATCTTTTGGATGGCATTATCTTTAATAAGGATGTGAGCAATGTGTTGCTAAGATGCATTAACAATGACCAATTTGATATGCTACTAGAAAAGTTTCATAATGTTGTAGATGGTGGTCACTTCTCTCCTATAATAATAGCTGCAAAAATAATGAGAGCTGGTTACTATTGGCCTAATATTTTTAAGGACTATTATCATTGGGCTAAGGTTTATCCTTAATGTGCTTTCTTTATTGGTAAACAAAAGCCTGCTACTCTTCCATTAAATCCTATCTAAATGGACCAGCCTTTCATGTAATGGGACCTTGACATTATTGGCATTATCAAACCTCCATCAAGTGCTAGACACAAATGGATATTGACTAATATAGACTACTTCACAAGATGGGTAGAGGTTGTTGATTTGAAGGAAGCAAATTAAAATGCCATCTTGGAGTTATATGACAACATTATAACAAGGTTTGGAACTCCTCATGTCATCATCTTAGATAATGCACTTGCTTTCATAAGTGCTAAATTTTTTTATTGGGCAGAAAAGAGTGGAGTTCATTTGATTACCTCATCCAATTACTACCCTTAAGGTAATGGATTGGCTAAGTCTACCAACAAGAACCTCATCAAGATCATCAAAAGGATGTTGGAAACCAATCAAACAACATGGCATAGAAAGCTAAAGACAACCTTATGGTAGATATAATCACTCCTAAGAAGTCAATTGGTAATTCTCCCTTTGTACTTATCTATGGGAGAAAAGCTAGGATGTCCATATCATAAGAGCTCCCTACCTTGGAACTTGCATAATAGCTAGAATTGCTTGAAAACACTCTCATGGAGGTCAGATTGATAGAATTAATGTAGCTACAGGAGGTAAGAGATGATGCACACAAAGATTTGGAACACCATCAAGTTCTCATGAAGAAATCCTTTGACAAAAGGGCAAGGGAAAGAGTGTTCAAAGAAGGTGACTTGGTCTTGAAATGGTATGAAGATAGAGAAAAACTAGGCAAACATAGAAAGTTTGATACTTTGTGAAGTGGTCCTTACATCATCAACAAGTGCAAGTAAAGAAACTCCTTTCAGCTATCCAAAATGGATGGAGAAGAGCTACCTATTCTAGTGAATGAAATCCATTTGAATCCTTTCTTTTGACCCTTACTAGCCATGTCTTGTATATACCTTGTTTTGGCATGTTTCCTTTGTTGTGCTATTTTCCCTAAGTGCTTTGGAGCACACTGTTTCCATTTCAGGTGTTTTATTTCCTTTTATTGGTTGTGCATGTGTCTCTCTAGCCTATGTGTTCAACCATGGCTTGTTATTTCAAATCTTGTTTACCTTGCATGACTCCATGCCTAATGAAAGGATTTAGGTGACTAGTCTTATGACATAGTGGACATGTTTCCCCTAGAAATTGCTAGAATGTTGAACATTTTCTACATGACCAGTTTTTGTTCTCCTTTTGTCTCATTTCATTTCTCCCTCGCTCATTTTTTTATGTTTGGTCACTTGTTTAGTTGTTTGTCTTTTCCCTTCAGCCTTTCCTAGTTTGGGCTCTTCTCCCTTGTTCCTTGTTTTTTCCCTTTGCCTTACTTGTCTTAGCCTTTCTTGCTTTGTTTTGCCTCAAAGTGACCTTAGGAATTTTTTTTGAAGATCCACTTCCCTTCTAAGTGCCCTTAAAAAAAATTTCAAAGGGCCTTTTTTGCCTTGCCTTCCCCCCAAGTGTCCCTTTGGACTTTTTTGAAGGGAACTTTTTATCCAAGTGACCCTTCAAAAAAGTTTCAAAGGGAAATTTTTCATCTTAGTGTCCCTTTGGAATTTGTTTAAAGAGAATTTTGCCTTGTCCTTTCTTCCCAAGTGACCCTTCAAAAAAAATTTGAAGGGTACTTTTTGCCCAAGTGTCCCTTTAGATTTTTTATAAAGGGCACTCTTGCCCATTTTCTCCAAGGTTACCCTTCAGGATGTTTCTTAAAGGGCCCTTTGTCCATGGAAATGCCCTTAAAAAAAAATTTGAAGGGCCATTTCCTTTGGAAATTCCCTTCAAAAAATTTCCAAAGGGCCATTTCCTTTGGAAATGCCCTTCGTAAAAGTTCTAAAGGGCCACTTCCTTTGGAAATGCCCTTCAAAAAATTTCGAAGGGACCTTGTGCCTTTACCTAGGTGTTCTTCAAAACTTTTTTGAAGGACACTTTCCCAAGTGTCCTTTAGGAAAATTTCTTGAAGGAAACTAGCCATTGACTAGAAGCCAAAATTCTCAAAGGAATTCCTTCAGACAAATTGTCTGAAGGAATTACTTTGGGAAAATTGCTCGAAATAATAAGCCTAACCTAAATGGATTCCCATGACATGTTGTAGGACATCAAATTTGATGCAACGAACTAGCCATTGGGATTCAAAGACATGACATGTCACAGGATTTCAAATTTAGGGTGGCTAACAAGATGTTGGGTTTATATTGGTGATGTGCTATAGGATGTCAAATTCATGGTAGCCAACTAGTCATTGGGGTAAAACTTGGTGACATGCCATAAGACATCAAGTTCATGCCCAAATTCTTTAAGCAAGAAGTGAAGTCACTAGGAAAACCTAAATGAATCTGTAGTGTAAATTTAGATTTATCACATGCTTGACTTATGACTTTTATAAGTAAGGAGCCTTAAATAACCCAAAGGAGCCAATAAGGAGTAGAAGGACTAAAAAAACCTAAAAGTCTTAAGCAAAGAAAAATAAATTTTTCAAAAGATATATTATTATAAATTTTTATAAGTATAAGCAATCAAAAAACATGAAATATCAAGGATAGTGCAAATCAAGTTTCCCAACATGCTTGACTTATAGGTTTTATAAGTAAAGCCATTCAAAAAACTCAAATGAGTCTGTAGTGTAAAACATGGAAGCTTTTAGGGAATATAAGGTTCAAAGTAGCAATATAAGGCATTTATTATGTAGGGTCATCTCACCATTATTTTAATGGTGATCCTAGTCATTTCAAGAGGGTGAATCAAAGAGAAGGATAAACTCCAACTGAAAGAGAAAGCATATGGAATTGGTTTTTTTCCAGGATGATGATGGCAAATTGTTTTAGAGGCTTCTATTTTGGCACCTAATAGCTCTCTCTTCTCTCCTTATTTTACTATAAATATGACCCTTGGGCTCTTGTTTTATCATACATAGATAGTATGATGAAACCCTACTAGAATGTTCTACCATTTTCTTGCCTTTGAGCAAAGAAGCATAAGTTTATTTTCTTTCTAAGTTTTGGGAATTTACCTGGGCATGCAAGAGACATAGAATGACAATAAAAGATGTTTTATCCTTATATTCTCTATATTTCATGCTTTTGAGAAAATATTTGATCAAACACGTCATGTAGAGTGCATTCTAGATGTATGAGATTTTGCACATGTGTAACCTTTTTCTAGACTATACAAGTTGTCTTTCCAGTTATTTACCTTATGTGATCTCATTAATTTTGTCTCTATATTGAAATACTTATGTTGGAATCTTCTAGAGCTTGAGGTATAGACTATATTATTCTATATTGTGCATAAGCACAGGGCATACATGTGGATACTAATTCTTGGTGTATCACCATTTTAGACTAGGTTTTTAATTTATGCAAACTTTTGACTCTTTTCATTCATACAAACTGATTTATCAATTTTATTGCACAAAAAATTTAATACAGGGAGCTAGCCTTTTTAACCTATAGGTTCATATCTATTTATAGGCACACCGATAGGCCTAGAAATGTCCCAACATTGCCCAAATCTGGAAGAGGCTTGAACAACCCTCTTTTACAGTGAAAGCTTTGGAGACAACACCTATTTCTATTTTTTGTGACAACACAAGTGCTATTAATATTTATAATAATATAGTGATGCATTCAAGAACAAAACATTTTCATATCATATATCACTTTTTGAGAGAGTAGGTTGTAGATCAACAGGTTAAGATGAAATATATTAGTACTACAAAACATATTATAGATATTTTTACAAAGGCACTACCTAACATTGGGAGTAATTTCTTTTACTTCCTAACATTGAGGATCGACATCAGTTGAGGGGGAGCTAAGTGTTAGATCCAATATAGGCCCTTTGCCATTGATGTCAAAAGGGGAGAATAATAGAAATAGGTATAGGACCATATATAGATATAGGTGTAGAAATAGGTATAAGGAATGGGTACAGGTTTCTACAGTAAGGGGGAGTTATTGTATATTTTTTAGATGGTAGTATGTGTAATTTGGCATATGTAGTACAGGTTTTAAGATATGATAGTTTGTTATGCCCTTAACCATTGGTGTGTCTAGGGATATGAGTGGCTGACTTGTGGGTTAAATACCTCTTTTATTTACTTGTTACATTTCTCTATGTTCTTAGATAGGTTAGCCAATGGAATAACCTTGGCTAAGTAGACTATATATAGGAGGTATTGGTTAGTCTTTAATCATCATGTGAAGTATTCTACTATTAATGCATTATTTTGGAGGTTTCCCCTTTGAAATGGCTTTGCAATATTATCTAGTATTCTATTCTACTATCAATAATCACTATGTAATCTCTCATATTTTATTATTCTGTGAAATATAAAATTATTATATGTGAATATCTAAGTAATTTCATTACAAGTGGTATCAAAGCTTCGATTTAGAAAAGTTTTTTATGGCATTTTTTTATAGATTTGGTGAGGCATGGCTTTCAGGAGTAGTGAAAGTGTAAAAACATAACTTACAATCTGGGAAGAATTAATTTTTTCCATCAGCACAGTATTGCTCAAAATGCTTTTTTGAAAATTTTTTTTTTTTTAAAAGTTTAGAATTTGTTTTTACCCTTGCACACTTACAGTCATTGGATTCATCTCATCAAGATGATCATAATGGTATATTCTATTGGTACACTTTTTTGGTACTAAAATTTTTAGTCTAATGTGTAAAGGTAATCATTAGATTCATCTTGACAAGGTGATCATAATGGTATCATTTATTGGTACACTTTTTTTTTAGGTCAAAACCCTCCTAGGGTTTGTTTATGGTAGGTTCTTCAACTTGGGGAAGAAAAGGGGCACCAAAAACTCCTAAGGCTCCTTTTACCGATGACATGGAATCTAGAACTTCAGATCCAATGATTTCTCTGCTTTAAGAGGACATAAAAAACTTGGTGAGGCATGATGTCTTTGTTGTAGTCTAAGCTAATGTTTTAGGCATACATAGAGAGAGTAATGGAGTTTATAGTGAATTGTAGTATATCACTACATAACTATCTGCTCTCACATCTCAATTTTTGCCTAATAATCCTCCACTTTAGCATTCAAATCCTCCTCTCAACAACTCTCATATTGGTATGAAATCAATGTTGCCAAAAGTGGACATGCATAAGTTTGATGGTAAGGATACTCTCACTTGGATTAACAAAATTGAGAATTTATTTGAGATACATCAAACCCCTTATTCTCAGAGGGTGATGGTGGTGTCCCTGTATATGGAACCTGAGCAATTCATTTTATATCACTAGTTATGTGCTCAAAAGATAAAAAATGGTGCTCCTATTACATGGACTATTTTTATTGAGGAGTTGATATCTCATTATCAGAATAATGTCTCTAATAACTATTTCAAATAATTAGCCAAGCTGTGGCAAACAAGACCCGTGAAGGATTATATTTAGTAATTTTAGAATCTCTCTTTACGAGTGGAAAATATCATTGAGAGAAATTTGATGGATTTATTTTTGGTGGCCTCAAAAGATAACATCCAATACAAGGTTCAAATGTTTGGCCCAACATATGTATCATAAGCTATCCATAAGGCATGCATGATAGAAGAAAAATAGATGGTCAAAAGGAAAACTTTCACTATTGGTCATGATCATAACTTTCCAGCACCATCATTTCCATAGCCCACCAAATTAGCATAATGATAAATTGAGGAGAAGTGAGCCAAAAGGTTGTGCTATGGTTGTGACAAAAAATGGAGCAAAGACCATCATTGTGTTAAAAAGAAGCTATTTTACATTGAAGGTGCCAATGATGATGAAGATGATGTAGAAGTACATGATGCGGAGGTAGAAGTTCCTAAGGAGGAATATAAATACTCTCAACCTACTATTTCATGCCATACCCTATTAGGTATTAGTACTCCCTAAACTCTTAAGGTGATGGGTTTTCTTAAGAGATAGGTCACTATCTTGATTGATTCTAGGAGCACACACAACTTCATCCATAGTAAGTTGGATGCTTGTTTGAACTATTTCATTTATCCAGCTCCAAAATTTTAGGTTATGATTACAGATTATGGTACTATCAGTTATTCAGGAAAATATCATAGTATTAAGTTGGCCATGGGAGACTACTTATTGGATTCTCTTATATTTGCTATTCTGATGGGTGGAGCTGATATTATTCTAGGAGTCCAGTGGCTCACCACTTTGGGCACTATTGAGATACATTTTTGAGAATTATTGATGCATTTTCATTCTAAAGAAAGGACATTTGAGCTAAGAGGATTAAAGGCTAAATCTCCCCAACTTGTTATCTCCCATCAAATGACAAATATTCTCCATAAGGGTGTTAAGGGATTTGTAGCTCGCTTGTTTTCTATGAAAGTACAACCAACTCAACCATCTCTACCTCTTGATCTACAACAAATAATTGATGCTCATTCCATTATTTTTGGAGACATGCCAAAAGGACTTCCACCTAGCCACATGCATGATCATGCTATCACACTTATTCCTAACAGTACACCACCCAACATCAGGCCATATAGGTATCCCTATGTCCAAAAAAGTGAAATTGAAAATATGGTACAAGAAATGTTAGATGCAAGAATCATTCACCATAGCCAAAGTGAATACTTTTCACCAATTTTCATGGTGAGAAAGAAAGATGACACTCGAAGGATGTGCCCTGACTACTGAGAACTCAACAAGTACACTATCAAAGATAAGTTTCCAATTCCTATCATTGATGGTTTAATTGATGAATTGAATGGTGCTCTTTATTTTACCATGTTAGATATGCATTTTGGGTATCGTCAAATCAGGATCTGTGATGAAGACATACCCAAAAATACTTTTAGGACTCATGAGGGCCATTATGAATTTTTGGTTATGCCTTTTGACCTAAAAAATGCACCATCTACTTTTCAGAGTTTGATGAATACTATTTTTAAGCTATTTTGAGGAAATTTATTCTGATATTCTTTGATGATATCCTCATTTATAGTAAAAATTAGGTAGACCATTTGCAACATGTGAAACAAGTACTCTCTATTTTGGAGCAAAATCAATTGTATGCCAAACCTTCCAAATGTACTTTTAGGGCTGGTGAGGTTGAATATTTGGGTCATTTCGTGTCTTATGAAGGAGTGAAAGTGAATCTTAAAAAAATCAAACAATGTTAGAATGGCCAATTCTTAAGACACTCAAGCAACTTCAGAGATTTTTGCGGCTTACTGGTTACTATCACAAATTTGTCAAAATTTATGGTAGTATTGCAACCCTACTTACCTCTTTGTTAAGGAAAGAATCCTTTTAATGGAATGATGCAGCTACCAAAGCATTTGAATAATTAAAATTGGCTATGTGTACTACTCTAGTATTGGCCACACCTAATTTTTTAAAGACTTTTATGGTTGAATGTGATGCATGTGGGTATGGTATGGGTGCTATATTCATGCAAGAAGGTAGACCACTGGCATTTGAAAGGTGTCAACTCAAGGGTAAAAATTATAAAAAACCCATCTATGATAAGGAAATGATGGCCATTTTGTATACAGTCAAACAATGAAAACCTTATTTGATGGGTCATCACTTTCAAGTAAAAATTTATCATGATAGTCTTAAATATTTTTTAGAACAAAGGTTGTAATCTGAGGAACAAAATAAATGGGTAACTAAGATTTTAGGCTATGATTTTGAAATAGTCTATAAAAAAAGGCAAGGAAAATGTGGTGGCAGATGCACTATTCAGAAAAGATGAATCATTTGAGGCATTGTTATGTGCCATAACCATTTTGCAAGCATATTGGCTAAAAAAACAAGATCAAAATGGGAACATGATAGTACTGATCATGATTTGATTCAAAATATTCAGCAAAGTTTAGACATATTTTAAAAATTCACATGGAAAGGTAATGCATTATGGTACAAAAAAAGATTTTACCTATGTAAGAATTCTCTTCTTAAACAAAAAATCCTTCAAGAACTTCATGCAACTCTAATTGGGGGTCATTAAGGATTTTGAAAACCTATTGTAGGATCAAGAAAGATTTTTTTGGGAAGGTCTCAAGGGGGATGTCCAAAAATATGTGGCTAAATGTATGATTTGTCAACAAAATAAAGGCGAAACCATCAAAACTCAAGGTCTTTTACAACCTTTATCTATCTCTAACCAATGTTGGGAAGAGGTATCTATTGATTTCATTATAGGGTTGCCAATATTTGATGGTCAAAATGTTATCATGGTTGTTGTAGATCATCTCCTTAAGTATGCTCATTTTTGTTCATTATCCTAGCCATTTGTTTCTAGTACAATAGCCTCTACTTTTCTCAATACAATTCAAAAACTACATGGGACCCCTAAGATCATTATCAGTAATAGAGATCCCATTTTTACTATTAATTTTTGGATTGAGTTATTTACATGTTTAGGAACTCAATTGGCTCATAGTTCATCCTATCATCCTCAATCTAATGGACAAACTGAGGTAGTCAACAAATTTCTAGAAGCATATCTCTGTTATTTTATTTATGATAAACAAGATAAATGGGTTCATTGGCTACCACTTGCTGAATGGTGGTATAATACTTCTATTCATATTTATTCCAAAATGTCTCCATTTGTGGCACTATATGGATACCACCCTCCATCCATCACTTCAACTTTGAAGGTCCATCCTAATGATCATATAGTTGAATAACATATTCACCATCAATAGGAGGTCCTTGCAAGTTTGCATGAAAATTTAGTTATGGCCCTGAATCACATGAAGCAACAAATAGATCAACATAGAAGTGAGAGGCATTTTGACATTGGTGATTGGGTCTTTGTTCGCTTAAAACTATACAAACAAATGTCATTAAAGTAACAAAAAAAGGATAACAAGTTGTCCCCTAAGTATTATAGGCCTTATTAAATCTTACAAAAAATTGGCAGTGTGGCCTACAAGTTAGATTTTCCTTCATCCACTCGCATACATCTAGTATTTCATGTATCATGCCTGAAGAAAGTCATTGGACATAGAGTTACCATTCAAATATAATTACTAGAATTGGATGAGGAAGGTAGATTTATTCTTTATCTTGAGGTGATCCTTCAATGGTGCACCAAGCAAATATGTTCTAGAGCAATTACAAAATACCTGATCAAATGGAAGAATCTACCATGAGAAGATCCCACTTGGAATGATGAAGCATTTGTGCAGTAGCATCCAGAGTTGCCATAACATTTAGGACAATGTTGTTTTGAAGGAAAAGGGATTATTATGCCCTTAACCATTGGTGTGTCTAGGGATATGCATGTCTGACTTGTGGCTTACATAACTCTTTTATTTACTTGTTACATTTCTCTATGTTCTTAGATAGGTCAGTTTATAAAATAACCTTGGATAAGTTGGCTATATATAGGAGGTGGTGGTTAGTATTTAATCATAATATGAAGTATTCTATTATTAGTGCATTGTTGTGGATGTTTCCCCCTCAAAGTGGATTTGCTATATTATCCATTATTCTATTCTAATGTCAATTATCACTGTGTAATCTCTCATATTTTCTTATTTTGTGTAATATAAAATCATTCTATGTGAATATCTAAGTAATTTCATTACAAAATTTTAGTTTGAGGTTGTCATCAATGACAAAGGGGGAGATTGTTGGAAATATTATCATTGATTTCAAAGGTTTAGCATTGATGATAAAGGCCCCATAGCATTTAATGGTGTTTTTAATATTCATATCCTAGCTAATGTGTGTTGATATTTATTTAATATTAATAAATATATTTTTGGTTGAATAAAAGTCAAAAGAGGGCCCATGGAGAAGTCAAAGAGTCACGAGATAAAGATAGAAAAGGAATGGGATGCATTTTCTCATGAAGAGTCATCTTGAGGAATTCCAAGAGTCACCAAGTGAATACAAAAGAGGGGATGACACATTTTTCCATGAAGAGTCACCTTAAGGAATTTGATAGGTCACCAAGTTAAAGATAAAAAGAGAAAGAACACATTTGCTCATGAAGGGTCACCATGTGACTTATCAAATACAAGGATACGAAGGGTCATATAAGTTTGGCACCATTTTCTATGAGGATTGAAGGGTCACAAAGGGTAAATTCCAAAGGTCATTTATAAATATATAAATAAAGGCTTGAGAATCCATTTGTAATATGTAAGAGAGTGCATAGTTTATATTTATTCTATATAAGAAAATAGGAGAGAATAGAAAGAGATATTGTAGAGTTCTATCATTTGTTGAGTAAGCAAAATTGAGAGATAGTTTTTTTTTATACACAAGAGGGGTTGGTACTCTTGTGGGTTGGTGTTTAAAAATAATTGTTGTGTTGGTGATCGGCAAAGGGGTTGGTGCTCGGCAAAGTTGGTTCTTGCAAACTTTATAATTTGAGTTGGTATTCTTTCATATACTTGAGATTGTTCTCTGTGGGTTTTCCCATTTTGGGTTTCCACATAAAAATTTGGTCTCTCTCTCTCTCTCTCTCTCTCTCTCTCTCTCTCTCTCTCTCTCTCTCTCTCTCTCTCTCTCTCTCTCTCTCTCTCTCTCTCTCTCTCTCTCTCTCTCTCTCTCTCTCTCTCTCTCTCTCTCGTGTGGTGCATATTGCTTTCAATTTTATTACATATCTTAAATGAATGGTTAAGTGAAATTTGATTAAGTAAAATATTTATAATATATATGATATACTGATTCACACCCCCCCTCTTAGTATATCTCGTGCTTTATAGTAAGGCTGCAAGTTTCACTTTTCCTACAAATACAACATATTATTTGTACTTTCTAACCCAATAATGGTAATCACCAAATATACTAGGCCAATAGTACCTACATCTCATGATCTTAAGTGCTATAGTTCTTACATAAAAGTGTCCTCCACCATGTCCATCATGGAATTCTTCAAGAAATCTCTAAGTTTGTCTTAGTTCTACACATCTTAGCAACATTCCATTGATATCTTTCTTGATAAAAACACCATCAATAAGAAAAAATATAATTGATTGCAATCTAAAATATCTTCTCTTTAAAGTACTGAGATGAGAGGGATAAATACCATCTTGGAGATAACTTACCAAGTCATGAAACCAATTGGAAGGTGAGGTATGACCAGCTGCAACCTCTTCATCATTTGATACCAAAATAAGCTCATTAGCCTCTTGTAAGTCTTGTGCTAGATGCTCACACAATGCTTTTCCTCTAACAAAAATTTTGACCTTAATTTCTACATCATATTCCATTACCTTAGTTATCTAACCTGCTCTCTTCTCATTTATATCTTTGTTCAAAAGGAACTCCTTGATGCTTAGATGGGCAACCATTATGTGTATCTTGTTGTTAGATAATAAGTATCTAAATTTTTCAAGAGAGATTATAATTGAAAGGACATGTTTTTAAACAAAATAATATCTCATTTCATACTTCTCCAAGCCTTGATTGAAGAAGGCTATTGTCTTCTCCAAGGACTCATGATTCTGCTACATAAGAATGCTTGAAATAGTGTTTATGTTAGCATAAGTGTATAAAATGAAATCTTTCATGAAATATATATTTAGAAACATAGGAGCACTAGATATGGCCTTCTCAATATCCAAAAAACCTTTTATTCCTTCTTTGGACCAGTTAAAGCTCTAGTTTTTATTTAGGATAGTTGTAAGTGGCTTAGCTAAAATGGAAAAATCTAAAATTTATCTCCTTATGAAATTGATTTTCCCAAAAAAGCTTTGGAAAGCCCTTTTGTGCTTGGGAAAGGATAGTGAAAGAATGGATTGAATCCTTTCATCATCTATGCTTAAACCATGTTTTGAAACAACAAGTCTAAGGAGCTTACCTTCATGAACCAAAAAAACACACTTTTTAGAATTTAGAGATACCCCAAATTGCCTACACCTTTCAAACACATACTTGAGATGAACCATGTGATACTCTGAACTGTTTGAAAATATTTTTATATCATCTAAATAAACAAGTATAAACCTATTAATAAGGCCTTGGAATGCCATATACATGGCTCTTTGAAAGGTTGTTCCAACATTAGACAAACTAAAAGGCATATTTATATATGCAAATGTCCCCCAATTGGTTGTGAAGGCTGTCTTAATTAGTCTTCTTCCTTGACCAAAATTTGATTATAGCCACCATATCCATCCAACAAAGAAAACCTCTCTAAACCTACAATAGACTATAATTTTTTTTTCATTGATGGCAATGGATAGTGATCTTTAAGTGAAGACCTACTCAAATCATGGAAGTCAACACACAAATGAATCTCACCATTCTTATTTCATATTGAAATAAGATTTACCACCCAAGTTGAGTGCTTGATTGAAAATATAATAGATGATTCTATGATCTTGTTAAGCTCATCTCTCATCAAAGGTTCAATCTTAGGATTGAAGGGTTTTTGTCTTTGTCTCACTAGTTTAGTTTCCTCCTCTAACTCAATGGTGTGTTGAGCCAAACTTGGATCAAAACCTTTGAGATCACTATGCTACCATGCAAATATATTATAAATTTTTTTGCATAACTCAATGAAATCTTTCTTTTGTGAATGAGTGCATACCTTACCCAATTTCAAAATCTTACCAACTATAATCTCTACATTGGCATAGTGCTCTTCTTTTGTTGACAAAGATGAGTTCTCTTTCCTTAGCTCATCATATTCACTAAAAATGTTTTTAAGTGTGACCAATCCCTTGGGTAAATTATTTGTTTTTAGTTTCACAATATGATCACCATATTGTTATAAGTTCTTTGCTTGGTTTCTTGAAGAAAACTCAATGTCTTCTTGCAAGAATCTCATGATTTGATTGTTATCTTCAAAAGCTTGCCAATTCTCATGATTATCTGGAATAGAAGGTATTACAACCACCTTATGTGTGACTAATGTTTTTCATTTTTTACATCAGCTAGGATACTAAATTGTGCCCCAACAGTATCCAACCTATCAACATATTTATTTTTATCTCTTGGTATTGCCTGAATGTTAAAATCCTAAAAATATTCAAGTAAATCCCAAATTCTATGCTTGTAAAATTTAAGAAACAAATTTTTGTATACATTCAAACCTCTTACTTGGTGGACTACAAGCTCACTATCTCCAAAATTAAAAATAATTGACTTTCATCTTCCTAGCCCACTACAAACCATGAACTAGTGCTTCATACTCAACAACATTGTTTGAACAGCCAAACTAAAATTTAATAGAAGAGAAATAAATTTTCTTTAATGGAGAAACAAACATCATTACAGATATATTTCAATGCTTATTTCTTGATCCATCAAAGTACAATTTCCACAAAACTTCATTAGACTCATCTTCTTTAACCATGGCTAGAATTGGTGCATCATTCTCATGAAGGCAATACATACCAAGACCCTCTTCTTCAATCAGCTTATAAGGATCGTGATCATGAAAGGTAGAATCCCAATCATCAAGAAATAAATATATAACTCCATCCAAAGGTGATTCCTTTTCTACACCACTAATTTCTAGCATAACATCTGAGATGATGCAGTTAGTATTCACAACACTTGATGTATATGGATCTATATGAAAACATGAAATAGGCTTATAATGAATTGTTACCTTGGTACCATACCTAGTTTTGAATAAAAAATAGGTCCAACCAATTGATAAATATCCCCTAATCTTTGAGGTGAAATCCCTTGAAAGGCACATAGTAAAGTAGGGAGGCAAGTCCACCACAATAACATCCTACTAAATAGTAACGTTGGGGCATGCATGTAATGTCAATTTTAGATCCTTAATGATGCCTAATATATTTTTTGGTGACCCATCCAATTTAAATACTCCTTTAGTGTTTGGATCATAAACAATTCCAAGCTTTTTTACAATCTGTTTAGGCATAACTATACTACTAGCTCCACTATCCACCATACAATTATAAACCAAAGTATCACCTACTATCAAATAAAGGTAGAAAGGAGAAGTTTTATTTGATTTTCCTCAATTTTTCCAAATTTTACATATTATTTATCTATTGTACCTATTACTTTTTTGGCTAATCCAAATTAGTTAAGATAACACCTTCTTTCTCAATTAATTTTGGAGACAATTCAAGAGTTAAAAGCTCTTAAATGAGCTTATCCTTTTGTCCTAGAATAGAAAGAGAATTCCACATGCTAATTATAATATTATATTTATTCATTTGATCCACTATACTTAAATTAGATCCACTAACCTTTGGCTATACCTTCTAAAGCACTGGCTATTCATGAACTATAGGTAGTTGATGAACCTTACCAACCTCTATATTCTAATTTTTTTGAGTTTTAGGGAAAACAAGTTTCTATTTTATACTCTTAGAAATAACCCTAGGATTACTTGAAACATTTTTTACCTCTTGAGCCTCTTCAATGGCTCTTCTTTTATCTCTAGTTATAACTACAACTTGACCACTTGAATTGTTAGTTTTAACACCTTGAATAAAAGCAACATGGTCATCTACTTGCCAATTTACATTAATGGTATCAAGCTACCCTTGAAATTTATGAGTCTCTCCTTGTGATGCTAAACTTGTACCTTGGTATTGACCTCCTTAAAAAGAAAACTCTTCTTGTGTCATTTGTGGCATAGTGATGTTCTGTGATACCAAAGCTTGGTTTTGAGCATCATTGAGATTGGAGGGCTGCCAACCTGAATCCTAAATCATATTGTTATGAGGTGGGTTGAGAATAATGGCCTTTGAAGTGGAAGGAACATTAGGATCAAGGGCAACATATGTCTTAGTTGGAGTTATGGCTCCTTGTGCTTGATATGATGGTGTATTCTCTTTGAAACCCTGATAAGGAAACCTTTGATCTTTGAAGGAATGATAGGTGTTATAATTTTGATATTTATGGGGCCTATTTGAATAAAATTGTTGTCTTTTGAGCTGCACTATTTAATTCCCAAAAGATTATAACAAGTTTTTCAACTCACCTATCTCACTAGCTTGACTAGTAAGGGTTGTAATTTGAGTTGGAGGTGGTGGAATAAGAGCTAAGGATGGAACTTGAGGAATTTGAGGGGCTAGTATGGAACTTATTTATAGAAATATAGGTATTGGAGGTCTTAGAGAAAGCTTTTTAGGTTGTATCAAACTATTTTTTCCCCTTATTATAACCTCATAAGCACTTGACAAGGTAGTACCACCCATAGACTGTATCATTACACTAATGTCACAGTCAAGAGCTTTCAAATAGTATATGAATGCATATTCAGAGGATGAACTTATCAATGTAAGTATCCTATTTCATGTATTTTGGAATCTAAGGTTAAAATCAAACATGAACTCATGAGAAGACCTTGTTATGGCATTTAAATGCTTAACTAAAGATAGGTGATTAGATTTATCTTTAAATTACTTGACCAAGGCTGCACCTAATTCATCCCAAGTAGAAATGGAATTAAGTGGTAGATTTATATACCACTACAATGTTTTTTCTTTGAAAGAGGTAATGAACAATCTAATAACAACATTATCCTCAACCACATTATAGCCTGAACAAAGATTAACAACATTTTGGATATGCTCAATAGGGGTTGTTTGATTTTTTCCTAAGAAAAATGGGATAATCTTGAGGTTAGACACTAGAATGTCATAAAATTGGGATAAATTTAGTGGGATACCTCTATTGAATGGAAAAAACACTTGATTCTTGAGGGCCATTTGGATAGTGAGGATTGTAGTGCTTATAACAATAAGATGACTAGGAGGCAAATACTATTTTTGAGGATATGGTTTTGCCCTCTTAAACTTTTATCTTTTGTATGATAAAAATTCAAAAGGAGTACCTTTAATTTCTAACCTTGTGGTAACCTTTGGCATGAATGAATTGCTTGAATGATGCTATGAACTTTACAACTTGAATAATCTTTATCTTGTGATGAAGATAGATATCCTCTTATACTGTAAATGATTTTTTCAGCTTTGAACTTCTTCAGATCTGCAAAAAAATTCTTGCTGGTCCCATCAGGCATGCCAAAAACTATTGTCAATTAGACCTACACCCTTGTGAAGGTAGTTTTAGGTCTTCACAGTCTGCTAAAACATGGAAATAATCCTAAGTTATGGGTGACCTAATCAGTGGATTGAATCTCTAGATTATAAGGGCTAGCTCACTTTGGTGTATCAATTAAGACCTTTGCTCTATGTTATAAATTGTCAAGAAAAGAGAGAAACTTGAATGGAAATCCTATCTAATGATGGTGATACACCTATATTTTTTATTAATCCACTCAATTATAGCTCTTAAAAACATTGATTTAGACAATAAGGCTAAACTTTCAACTCTAATTTACCAATATGTATAAGTATTTCATGAAAAGGTTTGATCTAGTAACTAAAACTTGAGGGAAATGAAAGAATAGGCTTGATTTAGGGCACTAATAAACCACTTACATCCACTAAAATTCCATCCAAAAGACATTAAACATAGAGCATGACCTATAGAATCTGACCAACTAATAACTAGGTAAGAATCAAGACTTGGCAAGGAAGAAAAACTTTATCACTTATGCAAATCAATGACATAAATACATTATACTAGTAGCTAGAATCTGAAAACAACAATCATTATATTAATCTAAAAAAAGGTTACAACTCAATATTTGGCAAAATTTTGTCTTACCAAAAGAACAATACAATTAAAAGCTAAAAGACCAACTTATATATAAAAATACACAACCAAGAGGTTGTCATTAAAAATAGAAGAAGAAAAGGACAACTCTTTTGTTAGCCCAAGTCCAATTATATTATGCCAAGATAACAAATATTTCTAAATTTGTCTTTTTTTGTCTTTTGTCTTACATGAAAAACCCTTTGGCATTGAAAATAGATGATAGGCTCATCTTGGGCTACTCTTTCAACATGCATGAAATCCATACCAACTTTGGATGTCTTAAGTTTGAATCAACTTGAGGTTGAGTTGGAACATTTGAAAGGCTTTCCTTTGCATAAAAATAATGAGTAGATGTGGCACTTGACAATTAGTCAACTCTAAATTAATAACAGTCAACTCCATGTCTAAATTTAGAACTCTGCTTGAACTTCTGGAATGTTGCAAGCTTGAGACAAATGAGTGTGTATGCATGAAATTTATTGTTGAGCTCTCCAAAATTAAACAACTAGAGTCCTTCATGTAAATGAGTCACCATTTTTAGATCTGAAGGTGTCATGTTGAAATGGTTACACCTGGAGGTGTCTAATCCTATTTGGACTACTTTACATGATGTAGAATGCATTCATTGGTTGTTTGAAATATCTCACTTTATCTGGATTTTCATTTCTATGCATGTTCTTTAGTTGTTTTTCTATATCTTTTCCCTTAGTTTTCCTTGTGGAATTTCTTTTGGATTTATGTTTCCAGACTTACTATCTTTGCACTTTTCTATTATGTCATTTTATCACAAACAAAATGTCTGTAGGAATTATCTCTCGACCTTTTCTTTTACCTGTGCCTTTGTCATGGACCATTTCCTATAGATTTTCCTCCCAAAATAATTCTATCTTTGGGTTTTTTGTCACTTCACTTTCCCATGGACAAATTTTTATGGGAATTGTCTCTCCCATCTATGCTTGTAAGGGTCTTTGTCTTTTCCTTTAGATAAAAAGTTTGAAGGAATTACGTCCTCAACTTTTTGTCCAATTTCTCTGTGGCCTTTTTCCCTTTATTTCCTTAGGTTTATTATTTTAGGATTGTGTCCTTTCAGTTTCCTATGGGTAAATTATCCACATGAATTATCTCTCTCCCTCATTGTGTGACTTTCCCCTTATGATGTCTTTTGAAGGAATTCCTTTGGAATTTTTGTCCTTGCCCCTTAGCTTATAAAATTGATCCAAGCATCAATTCAGGCGATAATTCGGGTGACAGTTCCACCCCAATTGATGACGGAACTTCCCGGAAGTTCCGTCATCAATTGGGGTGGAACTGTCACCCAAATTGTCGCCTGAATTGATGCCTGGATCAAAAATGGTCCTTAAAATAAATTAAATGAACCTTCTTGAAGGGAACATACCCTTTAGGAATTATGAAATGACCCTTCATAATTTGTCAATTGAACTTTTTCGAAGGGTACATACAAAACCCTTTTCTATGGACAAATTATCTGAAGCCTTTTCCTTTGTAGAATTTCTATCATAATTTCCCTTTAGCATTTTGAAGTGTCCTCTCAAATTTTTTGATAATGACTTTCTCGAAGGGCACATAAACTTCGGTTTTCCTACATATGAACTTTATCAAAGGCTACATACCCTTCAGGTTTTTATAAATGGTCCTTTACCATCAAATTAATCTTCCCAAAAGAATTATTTCAGACAATTTATCTAAAATAATTATTTCAAAATTCTTATCTGGACCCTTCTTTTCCTTCAAATAAAATATTTGAAGTATTAGTTATCCTTTTCTTTCTATCCATTTCCCCATAGATAAAATGTCTACAAGAATTATCTCTCAGGCTTTCCTAAATTACCCTTCAGACTTTTTCAAGTGCCCCTCAAGATTTTGTGAAAGAACTTTCTGAAGGGCACATACCCTTCAATAATTTTTCTAGGTGACCTCTCCTCAGTAAATGACCCTTAATTTTTTTAAATTGGCCATTCAGCTTATTGTTTGTCTTTTGTCTCAAAGGGTAAATACCCTTCAAGTTTTTGTAGTGTCCTTTGGAATCTAGGTAACAACCCTTTAGATCTTTAAATTGATCCTTTGGCTTTAGACAAGTGTCATTTCCTTCAAACTTATTGTCTAAAGGAATTGAATCCTTGGCTAGTGACCCTTCGTATAAAAGGTTCAAAGGATTTAAACCCTTTGGAACTTTAAAATGATCTTTGCCCCTTTGGAAAACTACAAAGCATATATTCTCTTTAGAATTTTCTCCTTTAACTTCTTGAACAGACATTTTTTCTTTTCCTATAGGGCAAAAAATTGTCAATAGAGATAATAATGGAAATTTGGTGATTATGGCTTGGGTTCTAGTTGACTAGACTACCAACATCGAAAGGGTGACATAGGTTTCAAACCCTTCATCTATCAAGGCATGCTTGAATCGAATGTCACCAACTTGGACACTAATGAAAAAGGGAGTATCAACTACATAAAGTAATATTTCATTGGGGATCATAAAATAAATAAGAAACTTATGTGAGAGAGAAGTATCTAAAATCTAATCAACTTGAATGGAAAATTCTTCACATTATTTTAAGATACTATCCTCAGACCTATCAAGGTATCTTTTTTCCCCATAGATAGAGGTCAAGGAATATTCATTTCAATTTTTTTATCAATCAATTTTGATGACACGGAGAAGTCATGATGAACTCAAGAAATGTTATTTGAGAAGGGAACTTAGAAAGATATTAAATGAGATCTCTTTCATTAAATATTAGGTGTGCTAGATAAGAATGAGATAAAAGTGCATAATGTTGAATGAGATAAATTGAAGGAGGAGTTGATGTGCACTAAAAATGATTAAGAAGTAAATTTTTTGGCCTCATCTTGGCCGATGAAGTTGGGTTGGGTAGAATAGATGACATCAAGTTGATTGATGCAATTTGGTATATAAAAACACTAAAATCATATTATATCAAGTTGGTTGATGTTTTAGAATTGGAAATAGTGGTTGGAATTGACTACATTAAGATAGCTTATGTAGTAGGAACATAACTATAATATAAACTGATTATATATTTTTTTCTAGGAGGAAAAGATTATATTAGGCTAGATAATGTAGTTACAAAAAAAAGCTGGGGACTAACAAATTGTCTTATCCTAGCTGATACAACTCGAATAGTTATAAAAAAATATGACTACATCAAGCTAACTGATGTAATTAGATTGTCTAAAATAGTAGAAATAATGATTTCTTCATACTTAACATCTAAAAAATTAGGTGGATAAGTATCTAAAACTATTATATAATTACGATAGGAGTATGGGTGGATCATTGATAAGGATAAATATAGAAGACTACGTGTTTCATGTTATTCATGTTAACCAATTTTTTTTCATTGGTATAAGAATAAATATTAATTATTGTTTCAACAACATTAGTGTCAATAGGCTGCTTGGGATGGGGTTGTTGCATATGTTTAGGAAGTGAATCTAAATATATAGTAATGCTAACATTATCTTGGTAAAGAGCATCATGATTAATTTTAGATTCATGGAATTTTGATACCTTATCTTAAGCTTGTTGTCTCTCTTAGATCATATAGAATGGAAAAAAAATAAGGTTATTACTTTGCCTATAAGACTCATGGGAATGTCCCCAATTTTCATGGTGCCAACAAACTTTTTGGGTATAATACCAATGACTAGTAGGGTTAGAAGAAGCATACTCTCTAATTGAGGGTTTGTGGATTTTATTATTAATTTCCTCTAAATAAATATGATGATAAACATAAAGGTAATTACCGTGGTATGAAGAAGGATGAAGTTGGAAGGGAATTCCCATGATAGGTTTGAAAAGAATCACTTGATTTGAGCCTCCTAGAATAAATACATTGACGGTTCTTGTGGAATCATATGTATCTATGACATCATTATCTCTATCATGTTTTTTAAATACATCATAAACATATGAATTCTATACATATTTTAAGAAGGCTCAAATTATCTTATGAGGAAATCTTGATGCTTAGCTTGATCAAGGGATTATTTCAATAATTTTGAGGAGAGACTCTTAACACTATATTATAATTTGATATGAAGAGTTTTGGTAATCAAGTGGAAAATATTGTCTTATGACATGTTGTGCTCAAATTTATTATCTAAGGATTTCCAACACTTGATGAAAACTTGAGCAATCTCATATTCCACTTATTTGCAGTTAATGAAATAGGTTAAACTATTTTTAAAAATATCATTGGTTTGAAATCCTAAACCAATGCATTAACTAAGTCTTATAAACTAATTATAGTTTTAAAAATGAGTTGATTATATTAATCTAGGGCATCACTAGAAAAGGTTTTGGCTAGAAGTTTGGTAACCGTAAAGGTGTTTAGCTTAATCTAGTCTTTGTAAAGATTCCCAAATGATTTAAAATACAAAGATGGATTAGTGGATCCATTATAGGTGATCATAGGAGTGATGCCACCTATGTATAGGTTTAAAATTTGAGAAAAAAGGTTCATTTAGAACATGTTTAATTTATTTATTGAGAATAGGAGGTTATATAATGAGATTGCCATGAGAATCTCTAAGGGGAGAGGGGGGAATTTGGATTTTGCACTCCTGACTAATGTTGTTGAGTATAATTTTTCAATTGTAAGAGTTTATTTTTCATGTGCATCATTTGGTTTTCATTATTATCTTAAAATTTATCTATTTGATTCATGACTTGAAACAAGATTTGATTAGAATCAATAGCTTTTTGGATATTGGATTAAGATTGAGTAGATTGACAAGATACACTAGTTATGTCATTAACACGAGAATCAATATGGGTGCTTTGAGTAGGCCCATTATAAGAGAACCCCACCATGTTAATATAAATACTACACATGATGGAGGAGGAATGAAAGGGGGAATTCATGTAATGACTTTTCCTAAGTTTAGTATATAATCTAAGAGTATGGGAAGGAGAAAAATCCACATGGAGTGCCTTCATGAAGTGATAAACCACCATACCATAGGGTCCTTTCCAATATACTCAGGATGCTCATTAAGATAAAAGATAACTTCATCTTTATATTTGATATCACACTCATCCTCTACTACAGTCATGTGTGGAGGTGGGTAATTATGGTCAAGGAATGTGGATTTACTAAGTCCTTCATAGTTTGTAGTTTAAGTGATCACATGATAATTGTTTGTATCTTAGTTTACTATAACATTATAGGGCAAATGAGATTTAGAGTTTTTATGAGATTTAGTTATTTCCATCATATCTTACTAGGTTGTCTCTTCATATTTAGAAGAGATGTAATACATGGTGAAAGATAAAATATTAATTTAAATGGGCTAGCCAATGCAATTAATATATAGGAAATAGACTATATTAGCCTAGCTAATGCAGATAGTAAATGAGATTGGATAAATTAGACTATATTAGGTTGGTTGTTGTAGTTAAGAAATGAAAAACTTGGTGAGTCATACTATAATAGGTTAGCTAATGCAGTAAATAAGGTAAATATTGGGTAAATTTGGACTATTTTAGGTTGAACAATGGATTCAAATGGTTAAAAATAAACTATATTGGGTTGGCCAATATAATTTACTATAGAGTGGTAAAAAGAGACTATATCGAGTTGATCAATGTAGTTAGGGAAACAATATCAAGGAACTATATTGGACTGGATGATGTAATTCACACATATAATTATAGCACGTTGACCAATATAGTTATGACACAACACAAAATAGCCTTGAGTTGGCTAATGCATTCTATAATATAACAAGAAAATCAAGCAGTAAATTGCATCTAACTAATTTTCAAAAACAAGATTAGGGATATATACTAAAAGGATTTGATTGATAGTGTGGGTTATCATATAAAATTTCCCATTCATTTATTAATGTCAATGTAATGTCTTAGAGGACTAGCTATGAAGGCTCAACCATGACTATATCACAATACTCATATTTTTAAGGGTGTAATGAGTATAACTTCCCTAGGTGATAAGTTCCTCCCAAGTGCACCATAAAACCAAACGGATGGTTGGTTCTATAATTTTAATAAAAAGGGAATCTTAGGCATTTTTTATATACCATGAGGTATGTAAAAACTAAACTTAATTTATAGTAATGTCTAGGGATTAAGAAATGGTAAAATATCCCTCACTCCAAGATGTTAGTAAAATAGGTCACCTACTTAACAAAAAATGATAGATCTCTATGTAGTTTAAAAATTGTCAGATCATAATTTCTAGGGAAAACCAAACAAAGAAAAAATGAAGTTTGAAAATAAATGTTGAAAACCAATTTATAGCATTTAATGAATTTAAACATACTGATAATGGTATCATACTAAAAATATAGTAAGAAACTAAATTATGTTGAAATAAAATAAACTAAATTATATCAGGATGCTAATATATTTGTAAACACATGATATAACTATATTGGATAGGATGATACAACATGTGCAAATACATACCAAACTTGGGCTGGTTGATTTTATTCAAATATAAGAAGGAAACTATATCAAGTTAGGTGATGTAGTTTATAGACTCTAAGAAATTATATCAGGTTTGTCAACACAATTTCCTTAAGGAATGAACGTTGATGAAAGATTCATGTTGGGTTCACCAGAACATATGCATAGTTAGGATTAACCTATAATTATCTTATCTCAATAGACTCAAACTTGAATAAGGGTTATCAAATAGATCCCATGGTACTTATTTAGTTCAATTAATGACCAATTAAATATAGAGATATAATAAGAGGGTTGCCTATGTCACAAATCCCAAGAGGAAAGGGTCCAAATCCTAAGCTTATGACATAAGGAAATATCTCTCACTATAAATCTATGAAAGTAAATGATTTCAAATAAGTAATGTAAGTAGTTGTGCAAGTAAAGTAAAATAAATTAAATGTAAGGGTTAGAATTATCATAAAGGGTAAGGTTCCATGGTAAAAAAATGGGGGTCTAGGCAACCTAAAATAGAATATGGCAAGTGTAAGAAAACTGATAGCCACACCAATATTAGGTGTAATGAGAACCTAGACAATGATATACACACATTCATTCACTAAAAACATGAAAGATGTATTTACTAAGTAATAAAAGAAAGAGTATAGGGTTATAAATACTTATCTTGATGTGGACCCATCGAGCCTCAATCTCCCCCTTGGATCAAGTAGAGTTTTTCAAAAATAAATTATGGGTTGAAGACTTCAAATTCAAAAATAAGTCCTAGATATCCTAAGTTGGGGACTCCAAAGACTATGAAAACTCCTGGGTTCAACTCTTATTGAGATTCAAAGATACCAAATTATAATATTTATTCAAGATAAGGTTCTAGATCACAAATGCCTCTAAATATAACTTTAGGTAGAAGTGGAGTGAATATAGTGTATATGCTTATGTTTGAATGAAATATGACCCATATATATATTGATCCAATACCCAAATCCAACCCTAAATTATAATACAATGATATCATCCTATTAAATACAATAAAAATATGTCTACTAACATGGAATGGTATTTTCTAGGATAATATAATATATATATCAGAAGATAGGTTCAAAATTACATTGAGTTGGCCGATATAGCAGAGGAAGGGAAGAGGCACTAAATAGATAATATCAGCTTGGTCGATACCATAAGATGTAGGTAAATTATCATAGATTCATGAATATATGATGAAAGGATATAAATGGCAAGATAATATAAAGAATCTAGACTGGTAGCATGAATTATATGATCATGACATAGATATAAACATCTCTCACAAAGAAACACAAACCTTCTCACACCTTTCCTAGTGCACCCTTTAAGGCATGCTCTTAGTGAGATTGATGTTTGACAAGTCACCATAAGATAAAGTGTAAATAAATTATAAATTTAAAAATATTATATGTATACATATGCCCCACTTGAAGCTCATCACATGTCACAATAGTGTAATATGGGATAGTGCTTCAGGGAAGAACATAAGAACACAATAACTAAGCTAACTGAAATGAAATGAAAAAATAAATTAAATTAAATTAAATGAAAGTATGTGCCTTCACTTACCATGAAGATCATATAAAATTTTGTGTGTATCAGATGATGAAAGGAACCCAATGTGAGAAACATGAGGTGAACCTAAACAATAAGATAAAAATCCATATTTTTGTAAAAATATTTTGTGAGCACCTAAAATATTTCTATCTCACCAAGATTATAAGTCTTATTTTGGTTCATGAAAAGGGAATATGAAAATAAATATGTGGGTGAAAAATATAATCTAGCATTAAATAACTAAAGGCTGAAAATTTTGAAAGCTTTACTATAAATAGGTAAAAACTATTCATTTTTACAATTGCTATTTTTGGAAAACTAGAGCTTTATGTATCCAAAATTAACAAAATGAGAGACTATGGCTCATATAAAAGGAGGTACACATTTCGGTGGAAACATTTTTTTTACTATTAGAGTCATATAGGTATGAAATGCATTAATTTTTTATTTTATTATTTCTAGGTAAAATTAACTAGATTAGGAAATCTAGGTGCCAGGGTAAATCTATGTAATAGAATTTGCCCCATTAAGTGTGAAAACAAAGTTGAAAATAGAATGATAATTTTTAGGTGATGAAGAGTTAAAAATTAGGATTCATTTATTAGGGATAAGGGAAAAATAATCATGCTAACTTGACTATATCGGCTAGGCTAATACAGTCTGGAAGAGAGGAAAAAATTTCCTAGTCGATGTAGTTGGAGGGAATGTCAGTCAATGTCATTTGGTATGGTCGATGTAGTTGGAAATTAGTAAATTTGGATGACACAATATGGTATGGATGATGTCATAATGAAATTAGGAGATACATATAGTTTAATAGATGGTTGATATAGTATGGATGAAATAAAGCATGACCAATGCAATAGACTTAAAATATAGTTGATACCATAGTAAGTGACCAATATAATAGAAACATAGAAATGGTTGATGCAATAAAAAAAGGAATTGATATTAATTTATGTGTATGGTAGTATTTTTAAGCATTTATTTTATATTTTTGAATGAAACTTGATTTGTGATTTGTTGTTTGATATTTTTCAAAGATGACAAAGATTATGGAGACTGTTTGATGTGGTATGGTTTCTGGATCCACTAAAGAGATTATCGATAATGGATCAGGTTCAAATGGCCACACTAATATTTAGAGTCATTATGGATATGTGCTAGATACTCCTCAATTTGGAGTTAATTTCCACATTCTTCAGAACATGGGAGAGAGTAATGGACACATTCAAGTGGGTGGTGGATGGGGACACCATAAATGTGGCCATTACTCTAGAGGATGCCCATTAAATACTAGGGTTACCAATCATGGGATGAATAGTGATGTGTAACATCCATGATAAAATATATGACATTTGAACCTTATTCCATTAGGCTATTATTTTAAAAAAATATGATAGGTAGATGTTTGTCATATGGCTCTTTCAAGGTGTATACATATGGTGTTCAAAACATATAGAAGGTCTTGAATTGGGCTTATGAAAACATATGTGCTCTATCATAAGTTTGGCAGGACTGATTTATTGTATATTATTGACTTATGTCATTTAATGATAGATTAGGACACACTTTATGATTTAAGATTGGCCATATGGGTGCATGTGGTGCACCCATATGGCATCTTGAGTAGAGGCCAATATACCATGGGACTAATTATACATTTTGTTAGTTTGATAAATGAGAGGTTACCCATATGCAAACCTATGGGATTACCTTATGTTATATATGATGACCTACCATGAGTGATGAGGTAAGATCAGGACCATGTGGTCTAACGATGCCAAATACACTAGATTTGGGGACCGTGCAATGAGACCAAATTATATGAAATAATTACAAGGTTACTATGGAAGCTTGAATATCATGGATAGATAAAATATTGGCATAGGGATGGATGTGGATCACCAGAAACTATTCTTGGTGGGTAGAGATGCATCTATGTGATTTCATTCTGGGATAGTTCAGACTAATGTACCTAGTAGTACCTTTGGTTGTCCTAGTGTTCTAAGCACATCATGATAGATAGAAATGAGGTGTAGGGTGAAGAGGATTTATAGCTGAGATACCTATAGAGAGGCCTCATTGACCTAGTGTGGTGATAAAATAATGAAGATGATAGTGGGTGGCACCAACATAGGGAGGAGGTGGGCAGCTAATGGCAATAGTAAAATTTGATGTAGGTCAAGATAATAGTTGACCATAGATAAAAAAAAATATAGATCATCTTGTCAATATATAGTGGTTCAATCAAAGAGATATAGGGTATTCTCACCACCATGGATCCACAACATTTATCATGTGATATGCAGCTAGGGATATGGTACTATTTTTGGTAAGTAAATGTGTTAATTATTTTATGTTATCACTTTCATTTCCTAGAGGTAGAGATATATGTGCTAAACACTAGTGATAGATAGATTGATTATGATATATGTATGAGATTTGATGCTATTTTGGTTTGAATTTTTTGTGTGTGATGATGGATGAGGAAACATGGTGGAGGACTATGGTAGAGACTATGCACCATGATATTTTGGACCCTATGCTTCCTTAACATGACACCACTAGGATGCAAGATCCTATGGCACTAGTGGTTGAATCGCATTTTAGTTGTTTTAGATTGGTTGGAAAGGTTACCCAAGAGATATATAAATGAGAGAAGTCTACACTACTACTTGGGGTTAGAGAAAGAGAGGTGGCACAATGGTGGGAGTTAGCCTAGGAGCGGGTTGTACACATAGACCCAACTGGACAAGTTGGAATACTATAGCCATAGGTGGCCAACCTACAGGGACAATTGTAGGGTTTATATTCATGCACTAAAAATTAACAATAGATTCTACATAAAGGATAGTTTAGAGCATCCATGGTGAATGTGGCACATCCCCATCCTAATGGGAAGGGTGGACTATAGGCCTAGAGCATATATGTACTATGTATTAGTTTTCATGTATCATGATGTATTATTGTTCATAAAAATTTTATCCATTCATATGTATAGATATATGTTTTTACATGACTCATTAGTTTAATGACTTTATTTCTAACATGCATTATTGTTACATATCATGCTATGGGAAAGTGATATAATGTATGATGTTTATTTTATTATTTTCTAACAAATGTGAGCAAATGTATGGTGAAAAAGAATTGGAAAAAAAGAAAATGAAAAATCTTAAATAAGTAAAAATAAAATTGACAAACAAAAAATGTGAAAAATAAGGAAATACATGATAAAAATGAATGTAAAACACACCACAAAAGATGAAACATGTAAAACATTGTAAGTAAATGAGATTGAAATGTAAGAAAAATCAAACAAAGATATCTAAGTAAATGAAAAATCAATGATATAACAATCAAATAAAGATATGTAAATAAATGAAATGTAAGACAAGCATGTCAAGTCAAACATAATGAAAAACATGTAAGTATGCTAAATATCATATGTAATATAAGTGAAGTCCACAAAAATAAAAAAATAACATGATGGGTAAATTAAAAAATATATAAAATATAAATAATGATAATTTAAAATTAGTGTTTGCACTAAAATATAGTGTAGGAAAACACAACCACCTAATGACATGAATATGATGACGATGATATGGTGTGGAAATCAATGGTGATTGGTGTTTATAAGGAAGGCTTGGTTTTATTCCCCATGTGTTATAATACAAATCACAAAAATAAATCCAAGAGACATAAAAAAGTAAGTGATGTGATAAATTTGGTGTTTGTGAGGAAGACCTAAAGGTATTACACTATAACTCATAAAAGGAAAGCCAAGAGGTGTAAGTAGGAAGATGTGATCATATAAAAGTGATACCCATAAAGGGGATATCAAAAAAATATGATTTAAATAAGGAATGTGAGGCATCATATGGGTGATGTGGATATATTTAGTAGGGAAGATACATTCTAGACAAGTGAATAAGGCTAAGAACTATAAACATCAAGGACTTAGGACACTCCAACTATTGAACACAAAGTTTGTTCTAACAAGTGAATTACATAAATCATCCCATGAAGGTTAGATGTATGAAAGTAAATGATCCTACCTTCCCCCAACATGTTTCCTACTCAATACACCTTATATAGCCTCAACCATTACAAATATTGGATACTTATGTGAGAAGATAGGCAACACTAAAATGTATGAAGATATATAATTATGTAATGATAAGAGGCTTCCTACCCTAGTCGACTATCCTACCACATCATAATAGAGCTTGACTCTATCATGAATTCAACTGTGAATTTTGAGCTTCGACTAAAATAGGTGTGCCAAATAAAGAATGCTCTTTTGGTGTGATATAAATTTTATGATATAATTTACCTTTTTATTTTATTTTGTTAGTAATTATTTTAGATTTTTTTATTCCTAATACATACATAATTTGAAAACCAAACATGAGTGAAATAGGTATCAAACACAACATAGATTATGTTTGGCCACTAGAGGGAAGAACCTAAATACCATCATGACTAAAGACTCATATATTTTCCCAAAAGTAAGTGTGTAACCTCAAATATACCCTACATGTGCTTCAAGTGAAAGGAAAGAAGGGAAATATAGGAATTATTAAAGATTTGTCCATGTGATGAAAATGATACAATGAAGGAATATGTTTATATCTGATCATAAGGAGGGAAAATAATGCTTTGAAAGGGATGGGGATATGTTATGATAGTCATATCATTAGGGAAGCCATACTAACCTACATGTAGTGAGTCATATTTAACTTTTGTATACTGGGTATTAGTAGATTTGTTAGTAAAAGAGTTTTGATTCTAGTGGCAATAAAAATAATAGTGTGAAATTGATAAAATTGTTCTCATACTATTTAATCTACATGAATTTTGTTTCAAATTCTAATAGAGATTGTTTTAGTTTGTGACATTTTTGTGATTTTTTCAAGTTTTAAAATGCCATTTTTTATTGGTAGTACCTAAAAGATTTCAAATGCTTCTGGTCAATATGCTGAAATTATTTTTTGGATTGATATAAATAAGAGTTAAATTAATTTAATATTGTTTTAGAATAAAGGATTCTTGACAGAATGAATGTGATTTTTTTTTTGAAATATTTTTTTTTGTACATCTTCTTTCTTATTTTGATAAGAAATACTTTGATAGCCATTCTAGGGTTGTTTCATTTTTAGTGGTGAATGTGTTGCATTTCTATGGCCTAGTCATTTAACTTTGGTATATTCATTGTTGTAACCACATTTTGAAGGATTTTATTAAAGTTTTCAAAATATAAAAAATGATTTTGTGTTTATAAATGTTTTTGGGATTTTGCAATTATGTAAAATAGTTATATCAATCTTCTTATCACAAAATGATTTCATTTCAGAGGTAGAATGTTCCTTACCTAATATTGAATATTTATATATTTTCTTTTGTTTAAGGTAAAAATGGGTTTGAAGGGGACCTACCCATACAAAAGAAATTTAGGCAAGCTCAAAAACCTTATAGACAAATATGTCTGAAGAAGAAGGAACATGGAATATAAAGGGAAAAAAAATAGCCCATACACAACCCATACACAGCTGAAAAGTAACACTAGAATAGTAACAAAATAAAAAAGAAGGGATGAAACAAACATTTAATGAAAGGTCTTCCAATCCTCATAATACTTGGTCCATCTTTCAGTGATGTTCTTGAACTTTGTTTCCCAAGAGCAGCTTGGGTTCTGATCATCATTCTTAATATTTATGCCTTTGAGCTTCTTGTTGGGTTTATTATCATCCTTGTTGATGTTTTTGGAGTTGAATAACATCAAAATGCCCTACATACTATGCATTGAATTGTTGATGGTCATCCTAATATAGTTTATAAGAAGATTGATGTTGTTTTTAAGTTCCTAGTTATCCTTTTCAAGACTGTTAACTCTTTTAGTCAGAGTCTCAATTTAAGATGTCATATCCATTCCTTGGTAAAATAAATCCCATCATTCATATTTATTTTTTTAACCTCCTATTTGAGACGAGGATGATCCTTCATAAACTAGAAAATTAAATCTTTGTGCAAGTTCACCTCATTGCCAATTTGATCTAATTTCTCTTGATTTTTAAAAGAATTCATGAGGGAGTTTAAATCCTATCAAAGATTATTGTTGGAGGGTTTGATACCCTTAGTAATGTCCCTTGCATTATGCTCCACAATTTCATCCTTAATATTTTGAATTATATTATCCATATGATGATTAACATTGGCATCCAAATCCTCCATTTTGTCCTCCTTTTTATTGATGTTGATCTCACTGTTCTCCTTCTTGTTCTTACTGTCTTTGCACTCCTTGTTACTAACAGAGCTCCTAGAAGGCTGCTCCACAACATCATCCTTTTTATTCCTTAAATTAGTTCTCAGGGTCCTATTTCAATTATGACTAGGAGTAGGCTGATCAGGGATATTAAAACCAGTGGGATGCGGTGGAATAAGATTTAGGGCATCAAAAACTTAAAAATAAGGAAAATAATTGGTTGGTACAGAGGCTCCCCTCTCTTACCCTTTTTTACCTCTAGAACATGATTTTATAGAGAATGAAGATTATAAAATGAAAGACTAATAGGAATATTATGGTGAAGGTAGTTTAAAAAAGGAAAGTGACAGTAATGCACTACTTTAAACTGGCCATTAAGTGTGATATACCTCATTAATTTCTCTACCACTTCATTGTAAGGAACCATAAAGATATCTCTTTTAAAAACCCCTTGAAATTTGATGAGGTGTTCCTCCCCAACAAGAAACTTTGCCTTCTCTTGCTTGAAATCCTGACAAATCTTGGTGAATTTGGTGTCTTCTATATTGAGACTAGTAATCTATTAAATTATCCTCTCATTGATCCCAACTAACACATTGTTTATATCATCTACTATGTTATTCTAGATTTTATCAAACTACCTTGAGAGATGCTTATCTACACCATATATCCAATCAATGAATGCAGTAATGCCTCTAGTATGTAGAATCTCCCACAGCTCTGGATTCTTTTTAATATTGTCTTAATATATGGGTTCAATCCTGTTAAACCCTCCTCCCATCTTGGAATTATTATTGTAAGATGTACCAAAATAAAGGATGAAATGATAAGCCTTCACCCTTTTCTATCAGTATATGAGAATATAATTAAAAATTTTTTTAGAGTTCATCCTAAGTGGTGTGATAAGATTTGATGATAACACACTATGTCATTATAATTGTCATCATAGCCACTTAAATGAAACTTAAGCAACCCCTTGTATATTACCATCTGAACTATAACACCTAGTTCTCAATTTTTAATTTTGATGAAATCATTAATGTGATCTGGTAAGTCCTCCATTTTTTTCCAAATATTGAATTGAGTTTCCATTAATTATTTTCAATATTTATATATTTGTTACATTCATGCATTGAGAAATTTTCATTGAATTTTTATAGATACTCTGCATTAAAAATGAAAACATTGAGTTCAAACATAATACAAATATTAGGTTTTATTTTCAAAATATTATAAATCATAGAACCTTGAGAGAATATATTAGAGGTTTTTATTTAGGTTTAAGGTAGTCTATTTCCCAAATCATAGAGAGGTTTTATTTTATATAAATTACAATATTTTTAAATATCTAATGTAAATCACAACAAGAGAATGGTGTGAAATTTGTGGTCATTTTGTCTAAGATGAAAAGTTTTTCAGTTAATTTAAAACTTCAATGAAATATGATTGAATTTTATTTTTAGTTTTAAGATCACATGATAGTGGTATATATTCCTATAGATATATGAATTCATATAGTGGGTATTGTGTTGAGTTATGTAATTCATTTTTGAAACATTTGAGTACCCTCCAGTAGTATTCTTTCCCTTGTGGTATTTTCTAGAATTTGTTTCTTGTTTAGTGATATGGACATGAGTAGGGAAGATATGATTAATGAATATGTTATATTTTTAACTCAGTGGTATATATTCATTCATTTTATTTTAAATTTTAAAGTTGTATTCAGACTTTTGTGGAATATGCTTCTTTCATTTGCATAATTTGGTTGATAATTTTCATACAATTAAGGACTTGCCATATATGGTTTTATTTTCAAATTAGTAAGTGCTTGTTAATTGATAGCTTGAGAGCAAGTGATTTTTTGAGGTTTCTTTTTTTATAAAGTTGTTTTGATTCACTTATCAATTACACAAATTTTTGAAAATGATATAGTGGCATATAAACAACTTTCATATTTTATATATAAATTTGACATGGAGATAAATATGATACATTTTTCATATATTCATTGTTATCTAATTTTTAGGTGGTTTTTGAAATATATTATTTTCATTTGAAGAAAATAATTTTCTAGACGATTAAAAATTATTTTAAGTTACTCAACCACTTGAAAATAATGAAATTATATTTATAATATGTATGTTAGAATTATATAATTACTTCATCATTACTTTAAAGTCTAAAATTAAGGATGTTTTAAGTAATGATTATGCCTTGTAGGTTACATTATTTTTAAATTAAGGATAGATGTTAGGATGGAGTCATGGATTTAAAAGATCTGAGAGAAACAATGTTCGAATTGAAAATAGTTAGATAGCAGGGAATGCTCCACCTACACATGAAACTTACTAAGTTAGAACCTTTAAGGCCTAAAGGACTGTTATCACATTTAAGTGAAGTTTCAGCTACAACACTCAAGTTTTCTTGCATTTTGATGTTAATGATCTTACCTTTTAGAATATATTGAACAATGTGGCTAATAATATTATTTTTCTACATTGTATTCACACTTGAGAAACCCTTCTAAAATGCCATTTGTGAACTCATCCTTTCAAACATGGTTTACCAATTATTTATATCCCTCTAATGCAGCTTGCATCATATGAAACTAATGCACCTATTGATTCACCACTTCAAAAAAAAAATGTTTTATATATAAACTTCTAAACGTACCATTGATTCAATTAATTTTACTTCTTCCAATCATAAATGTGCTAGTATCCCTTCACCCCTACCTACAGTAACTCTTTTAATGAAAAATATCAAGCTTGAGGTAGATGATGAATTAGGTGGCATAACATGAATTGAGATGCCTTCAATACCTATGGAGTACACTGAGTATCATAATACATGATACATCCAATTAATTTATTTGATCTCATATGATGAAGAAAAGATAAAATAATGAATGTAATTTAATTTTTTTAGTTGTTTGCATACTCTTTTGAAATGGTCCCCCCAAAAAATTGAGTATCCATTCTTTTAGAGTTCACAATGGAAAAGGAAATGTTTTTATGATATAAAACTTGGTTTTGCATTACCTATTACCCTATTTATGGATATGTAACCCTTAACTAGGGTAATTACCCATATAATGGGGAAGATTATTTCCATAGGGATATCCTCATGCAATTCAAGGTATATCAATATGCGATCCATATCAATATATCTAGGACTGCATAGTAATGAACACCTTCCCAATAAGACCATCTAGGTATCCTTATCTTGCCTAAGTGTTCATCATTCGTAAAATATAGTATAGGCTAGGGTAGTCAACTTGCCCTTTTTCAAGCTTGGGTTGGCTAAGTCAATCACTTATGTTATGATTATGCCTTTTTATAATCTATTTTATCATTATGACATTGATATTATTATTATTAAACTAAATTATTGACTATTATTTTAGTTGAATAATGTGTGGCACTAGATGTAATGATGTTGGGATGCATGCTTAATTCTATACTTAATGATTTGATGGATTTATTATTACAGTTGATGATACTATTAATCTGTATTTAATTATCAATTTTTCATATGGTATGATTGATGTTTTTTTTGGTGGTTGTAGGTTTTGTGAGCTAGGTAGATGTTGGAGGTTGTACTCTTGGGACTGAATGAATTCTGAGTTAGACTTGTCCTATAGGTATACTTGTTTAGTTTTTTTTTCTATCCTTAAGACATCTTGATGGTCATTATGATTATCAAAGCCAAAGTGGTAGCTTATCAGTTATTAGGACCTATAGCTTTATGATGGAATCACCTTTGTGTTATTGAAGGATATCAGCATTTGAACCCATTTTGGTCTATTTTTTAAACTTAGTTTTGAAAAAGATACCTAAAAACAAATTATAAGGAGTATAAAATAACCAATTTTTAGGTTTTAAAGCAAGAAAACATGTCTATTACTAAGTATGAGAATAATTTTTTGAATTTGTTGCATCATGTAAACTATATGCATGACGAAGAAACCAAGATTACTAAGTTAAAACTTGGGCTCAAGGAAATATTGATGCTTAATGTAAACATGATGAACCTAAGGACTTTTGCTAAAAAAATTGAATTAGTCTACAGGGATGAGGAAAAATAAAATTCTCACCAAAAGGCAAGATAAGAGTTTAAGTCAAGCAGGCAACAGTCTAAAGTAAATAAACTTTCTCTTGTGAACAAGAAATTTAGAAAATCAAGACCATAACCACATATTTTTAGGAGGCAATAAAAATTCTAGAAAATTTTCTAATCAAAATAGAAATTTCAAGTCCTATGGATCTTTTAAATCTAGTTCTTACAAGAAGGAACAACATCAAAATAACCAACAAGGACATGTCATAGGTGTTAATACTATTCCAATGTCATCTTCTAAACTGATTTCTTACTAGGAATGTCATGAAAACCACTACAAAAAGGATTGTCATAAACTAAAATTAGGCCAAATAATGAATCATATGGTATATGCTACTATTGATAATCATAATGCTGACTTGCAAGCCACTCTAATTGAAACCCAAGATCTAATTAATGGTTTTCCCTTAACTATTTTGATTGATTTAGGTGAAATAGATTGATTTATTTCTCCTTTTGTTGCTAAGCAATGTAATATTAAACCCATATTTATAAGTGAAGGTTGAGAAGTTGAGTTTGGTACTGGAAAAAAAGTGCCTATTCTTGAGTGCTTGCAACAAGCAGAATTAGATCTTGGTGTTTTTAAGACCAAGGTGAATCTTTTTCTCATGCCTTTAGGGTCTTATGATCTCATACTTGGGATGGATTGGATGCATAAACATCAAGCCACATTTGATTGTGTGGGAAAAAGAGTGTAATGCACCAATGACCTTGGTCAAATTATGGAACTATAAGGCATGCAAAGATCTACAAGATGAAAAGAAATTTTAGATTTATAGTTAAAAATATTTATTAGGAAGGGTTGAAAGCTTTATGTAGTCCAACTGTAGGAAATACCCAATGAAAAAAAGTTGGTACATGTATATTTTTCTATTTTGAGGGAATTTATGGATGTCTTTCTTAAGAAGCTACCAGTTTTACCACCCAAGCAAGAATTTGATTTATTAATTGATATCATACCCAGATTTGCCTCTACTTCTAAAACACCTTACCACATGAATGTGATTGATCTAAAAGAGTTAAAATTTTAGCTATAAGAACTTTTGGATAGTAGAAGCATATATCCAAGTGTGTCTCTTTGGGATGCTCTAGTAGTCTTCATGAAGAAGGATGGTACATTGAGGCTTTGCATTGATTACCACATGTTAAATAAGGGAAAAATAAAAAACCATTATCCTTTGCATAGGATTGATGAATTGTTTGACCAAATGAAGGGTGCTTCAATTTTCTCTAAGATTTACTTGAGATCAAGCTACCACCAACTAAGAATCAAGAAAGAGGGCATTCATAAAACCTCTTTTAGAACTTGATATGGACACTATGAGTTCATAGTTCTAACTTTTGGCTTAACAAATACACCTTTAACTTTCATGAAACTTATGAATAATGTATTTAAAGACTTTTTGGAAAATTTCATGCTAGTTTTTTTTGAAAAAATTCTTACTTGTTCCAAACATGAGGTTGAGCATGATCAACACCTTTGTTTAGTCTTACAAAGACTAAGACAACATAAGCTATATGGGAAAGTCTCTAAATGTGTATTCTATGAATCTAAAATTCATTACTTAGGACACATTATTTCCAAAGAGGGCATTACTATTGACCCCACAAAGATTAAAGCTATTCAAGATTGGCCTACTCTTACCAATGTGCATGAAGTGCACAAATTCATGGGTTTGGCTGGTTATTACTAGTGTTTTGTTGAAAGTTTTTATAGTGTGGCCTATCCCATTACCTCCTTGTAGTGCAAAGGTAATAAATTTGTATGGACCCCTCAATGTGAGAAGGCATTTAATAAGCTGAAGGGGCTACTTATAATAGCACCTATCCTTATCATATCAAACCCAAATGGTAACTTTGAAGTTTAGGTTGATGCTTCTAAAAAAGGCCATGGGGGTATTTTGACCCAAGATGGTAAGGTTGTGGTTTATGAGTCACAAAAATTAAAAGACCATAAAAATAAATATCCTATGCATGACATGGAACATGCTACCATTATTCATACACTCAAATGATGGAAACATTTTTTGTTGGGAAATATTTTCAAGGTGAAATCTGATCACCATAGTCTTGAGTATTTATTTTTTAAATAAAAATTAAATACACGCTAGTGCAAGTGGCTAGAATTTTTAAGTAATTTTGACATAGACATATCATATGTTAAAGGCAAGGAGAATCATGTAGTTGATGCACTCAGTAGATGCACATACCTTGCAACCTTATCAATGTTATAAGAAAATTTTAGAAGTGCTATTTTGGAACAATAAATTGTTAATGTATTCTACCATGATGTAAGAGTAGGTTTGGTTGATGAGCCTATAACAAAAATATCTACTAAATTTTCTATTATATCAAATGGCCTGATAAGGCATAAAGGCAAAATTTATTTATGTATTTTGGGTGACTTGAGAAATTTTGTGCTTAATGAAGTGCATACAACACCTTATTATGCTCATTCAAGGGTTATAAAGATGATGCATGAGCTGAAAAAGATCTATTTTTGGCTTGGAATGAAGCATGATATCATTGAATTTGTAGAAAAATACTTAGAATTATAGTGAGTCAAAGTTGAACATTTCCATCCAATAGGGCTATTGTACCCTCATGATATTCTAAGAGATAAGTGGGTTGTAGTCTCAATTTTATTTTAGGGTTGCCAAAATGATACAGTAAACATGATACAATCCTTGTGGTGATTAATAAAGCCACCAAAGTTGGCCACTTTATTGTTAGAAACTTAACAAATGATGCTTTCATATTTTTGGAACACTTCATGAAGGAAGTGGTTAAACTCTATGGCATACTTGAAGTGATCATATTAGATCATGATAAGTTATTTACTTCAAGATTTTGGCATACATTGACTACAACTTTTGGAACAAGGCTAAAGTTCAGTTCCTCCTATCATCTAGAAATGGATGGGTAAACATAAAGGCTCAACCAAGTGGTTGAATACATGTTGCACATGTATGTAATGGATCATTAAACTAAATGGGAAGACTACCTCCATCTAGTTAAATTTTCATATAACAAATCTTACCATTTTGCTATTAATATGGCTTTGTTTGAAGCTTTATATTGGTGTAAATATAGAACTCTACTTGGTTAGGACAACTTGTAAAATAGAGCTATTTGTGGACCTAATTTCTTGCTAGAATATGACAGGTAGATGGAATTAATAAGGCAAAATTTAAAACTAGTTTTTGATAGGAAAAAGAGCTATATAGATCAAAATAGAACCCCACATGAATTTAGCATGGGAGACCGTTTTTCTATGTGTTTGACCATACACAAGTTATATTAAGTTTGGCAAGGATACCAAGTTATTGCCACATTTTATCAAGACTTTTGACATTATGGAAAATATTAGTGTTTTTCTAAATTTTGTCTATTTTAAGTCTAAAAGAAAAAAGAAAGAAGGATGGGGATAAGTCATTAGAATGAACCTAGATTGGTTTATGCACCATATCTAGATGTTGTGAGTACTCCTCTTTGGCTGGGGAGGACTACCTATAAATAAGAAAGCACTACCACAAGATGTTTGTTAGCATATAAATGAGTGGGCTGCCAAGCTACGCGCTTGTTCTAAGAAGTGTGAAACTTCTCTAGAGATGACAGTCCATTTTTGAGAGGCAAAAGAATAATAAATAACTGAAAGAGAGATAAAATTACCATTATTAATACACTGTATGTAGTAAAGAGTGATAGGGTGCAGGTGAGGTACTTTTTTTTATGTTTTAGAAGTTATCTGGGTAGGTTTTAAAGAGGTTAGGGAATCCACAATCATCAACGTCGGTAGGGGAGTGACCAATATCAGTTATACTACTAAGGTCTATAGTAAGATGACTGATGTTAGTTAGGCTACCAAGGTTGGTAGGGGAAATAATTATTTACAAAGTTATAAAAAGCTTTTTCAGGTCTGAGAACTGATTTGGATCATGTCAGGGAGGTTGAGAGAGTTATGAGAGGGAGATTATGGCCTTGTTAAGTTTAGTCATAGGTTTGTCATGTCAAGTAAAGGGAAAACAAGCAAGGAATATTTTTAACTCCCTCACATGGGTATGGTCAGAAGTACATAAAGTAGTGCAGGGTAGATATAAATAAATAAAAGAATAAATATTTAAATGACCTATAGTATTAGTGATATACTTAGTTGTGGTGGTCACTGAATGATAAGTGCCAGGTTGATGGTCCTTATTAGGGAGTCTAAAATTGAGTTCCTAAATAAAGAGAATAAGTGGGTGTTGTTGGTCCTCAAGAGCTCAATTGTTGATTGTGATTGACTTACATAGGGTGAGTGTAAGCATGGATGTCAAAAAATAGAATGTTGAGAGCCTAAATGAGAGTAAGAATTGATTTTCTTAATTTTTGTTGACCTAAACTATAGGTTGGAGTTAGGATTATATTACTAATGTCAGTGATCCCACTGACATCAGTCATGGGTTGACCGATCTCTACAACCCTAGCATACATAAACCATTCTATTTTTGACCTATTTTCTATTTTTTGCATGTACCAAATGTGACACCCATTATAAAATGATAAAAATAAGAGGTTAGGAAGGATGTAGTTGTTTAGGAATTTAGTTTGGAAGTGGGAATAAGTCTTAGGTAGTTAGGATGAGGAGACCAGGTCTTGAGGTGACTCATTAGGGGAGAGTTAGTCATAGGGTGAGGTGGCAAGGTAAGGTGGCAATAGGAGTTTTTAATTAACTTAATTAAGTATTTTAAATTAATTAAATGTGTGAGGGGTAAAAGTATGGGTTAAGGAGATTAATTGTTATTATTAAAATGGGTTTAGGGGGGTTTTGACATAGGGAATTACACATGTGTGTGATGTAATTTTGGTGTCTACATTTACCCTTTTTTGTTTTATAATTTGTACTGACATGTTGCAAGATAAAAAATAGAATTTAGATGCTCTAAGTATTGGATGAGGTATCCCCCCTCAAAATGGGAATCGATAGAGGAGAAACCAAAATCAAGTACTGGTTTGATAAAAAGGTAATTAGGTGACTAGTAGAGAATTGAGTATCATTCCATATGTGTATACCAAAATGAGCTGTAGTTGACAAAGTTAAGAATAGGTAAAGTTAAGGAGGATTCAGATAGAAGTAACCAAAGTATAGCTTGTAAGTGATAGTTGACAGGTCAAATCAATCAAAGTTGTAGCTCCAATGGTCAATGTGTCCTAGGTATCTAAGGTAGGAAGTTCCCCTAAGAAACATAAAAGGGTTGAAGGTGATAGGACGGGCTTGGTTTCCATCCATAACACCTAAAATACATGCATGTGCATAATAACCAACTATAACGAAATAGCCTAAGCAGTCAAGACAAGTAATGCAAGGATGGTGTAAAAGGGTCAATGAGTGAGGAAATATTCATGATCTCCAAGCAAAGTCATTGAGGGTAAAGATTTGAGTGATCTTCAATGTGATTTTGTCATGGTTGGGGGAGATATATTTGATCTCTAGTTGCCCCAGTGTATGGGTAAGGTTTGAAAAGTTGGGGGTGGTTATTTGTTAAAAATAATAGTGGAATGGTGCTGATGTTAGTTATATATGTTGATATTGGTAATATAGAGTGTCGACATTGATAAAACTAGGGAAAAATTACTAATGTCAATAGGCATAAGCACTGACATCAATAGGTTAGGTCAATAATGTGATGTTGATGGCTAACCAAACTTGACAAAAGGGAGTATGGTGGCTAACCAAACTCATTTGAAACCTTATGATTAGAGAGAAAAAATAGAGCTTGAGAGTGATTTGAGATGGTAGAACAAGGAAGGGACCCAGTAAGAGGCACATGACCATAGGATCTAGTAGTGCCAACCAAGAGGAGACGGAGAGATGAGGTAAGAGCCTACACTAGTTTGATTTGGTATTTGTAATTTTTAGGCTAAATGAGAGGTGGGGTTGTAGAAAATATGAGTGGAGGGGTAGAAAATAGGTTAGGGTAGGTGTAGGATAAGTTAGTGGGATTTATGGGTAGGTTTTTAGGGGAAATGGTTAAGGTTGGGTTTGGGTTGTTTAGCCTTAGGGATGAACTAGTCATCGATGTGGGTGAGGTTGACCAACATCAGCTAACATAACACTAAAGTCAACTGACACAACACCAAGGTTAGTAGTTTGTTATCAATGTTAGCCATGATATAGACCAATAAAGCACTAAAATTGGCATTAATTTTGACATCGGTGACTACAAAAAAGTAGCACAATAGAAGAAAAGGTGAGTTTAAGATCTCCAATAGAAGTAGTCAACTAGCCTTATAGCTGAGCTAGCCTCATAAGACCCCTTGTCATCTGAGTGCTACTTAAATAACTTAATTTAGGGCCTTAGGCTAATGTAGTTCTCCTAGAACCTAGGAAAAAGATCTAAAAAGGTATATTTTAAGGAAAAAGGTAAGTTGAGATAGTTGGAGAGGTCTAGGGCTTAAAAGATAGGTCATAGTGTCAAGAGTTAAGAATATAAGCAGGGAGGCCTAGAGTTGGAATAGGCAGGTAGGCCTAGGGTAAAGAGAGAGGTAGTGAAGCCTAGGGTAGAGAGAGAGAGGCAGTGAAGCCTAGGGTTGACTACTTCTATTAGAGATCTAAAACTCACTCTTTCTCCTATTATGCTAATTTTCTACAGTCATTGATGTCACCATTAACATCGACATTGATGCCTTATCAGTCTACATCATGATCAATGTCGGTAGCAAACTATCAACCTCAATGCCATGTTGATCAACCTCAGTGTTGTGTTAGTCGACATCAATTGACCTCATTGATGTTGATGACTGGTTTAGCCCCAAAGCCAAACAACCCAAACCCAACCTTACCCATTTCCCCTAAAAACCTACCCACAAATCCCCATAACTTATCCTACACCTACCCTAACCTATTTTCTACCCCTCCACTCATATTTTATATAACCCCACCTCTCATTTAGCCTAAAAAATTTCAAATACCAAATCAAATTAGTGTATGTTCTTACTTCATCTCTTCATCTCCTCCTGGCTGACACTGTTGGCTCCTATGGTCATGCACCTCCTACTGGGTCCCCTCCTTATGCTGCCATCTCAAATCACTTTCAAGCTCTATTTTTTATCTCTAATCACAAGGTTAAAAATGAGTTTGGTTAGCTATTAAATCCCTTTTTGTTAGGTTTGGTCAACCATCAATGTCAGTATTCTTGACCTAACCTACCGATGTTGATGCTTATGCCTACCAACATTGACAATGTTACCCTAGTTGTACTGATATTGGCACTCTATATTACCAACATTGACACATATATAATCAATGTTGGCACCATTCCATTACTATTTTTAACAACCAACCACCCCCAAATTTTCAAACCTTACCTATACATTAGGGTAACTAGAGATCACATATATCTCCCCCAACCATGACAAAATGACATTGAAGATCACTCAAATCTTCACCCTCGATGAATTTGCTTGGAGATCACAAATATTTCCTCATTCATTGACCCTTTTACACCACCTTTGCATTGCTAGACATGTTTGTTAGAGAAGCATCATGTTTACCTCATCTTAAGTGAGCTTCATAGTCCCTTGAAAGAGTATGAGGGGAAAAAAGGGTAGAATGAGGGACAATGTTTAGATAGCATAACCTACCTAGTAGAAATGATATGTCCCTTTTTTGGGTGACTTGAGAGTTAATATAGGCAAGTCCATGACTTAAATCTTCTCTTTTTTTTTTGTGTGTGTATAGGCTGACCAATGCGGGAAGCCTACAATGGGATTTTGTATAGGTTAAGGTTGTGCGAATAGGTAAGGAGCCCTTTACATTTATTTTTCCCTTTGAGAAAAAATATTGGGTTAGCCATCCTTAAAAGGAGTGGTCTAAACATTTGTTTTTAATCTCAAATAGCTATCCTTTAAGGGAGTAGTCTATTGATAGTAGCAAAGGGAAGTTATGTAGCTATCCTTCAAGGGAGTAGTCTACATTAAAAAGCATGACCTAAGATTTTATAAAAAATTTAAATATCCCATTTTTTTATTTTTTTTATTTTAGTCATGGATAAGACTATAGAGGCTTAGGATTTTTCCACTATGAGGATAAAATAATACCATTATGTAATTTATCTAAAAGTGTAGGAGTAAGGGTGAAGATGAAGGGAAATTAATGTAATAGGGATGCTCAAGGGACAAGCTCAAGTTAAACATGAAATAAAGAGATGCTAGTTTAAAAAAATAATGGTCATAGGTGTAAGGCATTTAAAGGCTTGGGTTCTGGCCTTCTTTCAAGAAAAGATAAGTGATAAGTTCCTAAACCATACTTGTGAGTTATAATATAAGGTCCAAGCCAATTAGGAGCAAACTTACCCCATTTGATTTTCTCCATGTTCAGCACATGTTGATTTTATTTTAAGATGAGATCTCCTATATTGAAATCTCACTCTTTGAGGCTTTTTTATTAAGCACATTTGATATGCTCTTGATATATTTTGAGGTGGTTAAGGGATATGATATGGTGTTCATCAAGTAATTCAAGTTGGGCCAAACGTTCTTAGTGAAAGTCATCGTTAGTAAGTATGTCATGTAGAGAAATATAAAGAGAAGGAATCTGGACCTCAAGAGGAAAAACAACCTCCATCCCATATACCAATTAAAAAGGTGTAGCACCTGTAGGGGTTTGAATGCTAGTGCGATAAGCCCATAAAGTGAAAGGAATGTGTGTGTGCTAATCTTTTCCCATATCATTGACTACCTTCATGAGAATTTTGGTCAAAATTTTATTAAAATCTTCTGCATGTCCATTAGCTTGGGGATAATATGGTGATGAGAAGCTTAATTTACTTCTAAATGCATCATAAAGACCCTAAATAGTCTTATTTTTAAAAGACTTTCCATTATCAATTATAATCTTGTGAGGTACACCAAAATGATAGATGATGTGATGGTTAATGAAGACAACAATTTTTTCAGCTTTAGTGGAGATGAGATGGATGGACTCAACCCACTTAGTGAAGTATTTAGTGGCAATAATGATAGAATGATGATAGAGTGATGAATGAGGGTTAATCTCTCTGATTAGATCTAAGCCCCATTGGGAGAAGGGCCAAAATTCTTTGGCAACTTGCAATGCATGACTGAGAATGTGAAGTAGGTTAGCATGTTGTTGACACTTGACACAACACTGAATGTAATCAACATAGTCTTGATGAAGTGTGGGCCAATAATAGCCAAGTTAAAGAATACATTTAGAAACTATGTGACCATTAAAATTCCCACCACAAATCCCATCATGGACTTCCTTAATAGCAAAGGAAGTCTCAATACTAGTTAGACATCTAAAGAGAAGACCATCAAAAATTTATTTGTAGAGAAGTCACCTTATTATAGTGGAATGAGTGACACATTTTATGAAGGCCCGTTTCCCATTATTAGAAAGATCAGGAAGGGTAATAGAGAAGGAAATATGATCTATGAGTTTTTATACCACAAATCTTATGGGTTGGTTGTTACATTTCTAACAAAGAGGATGTTAGTTGAGACATATGAGGGCAATGTTAAGCGATGCACGATGACATAGATTCTTGAAGAGGAGGATGAAGAGGGTATGTGTGAAGCAAGTGAAGACATCATGTTAGCAAACTTATTTATAGATTAAGGAATAGTATGCAAGAGATAAGAGTCAAATGATCCCAAGAGTGTATCTACATGATGTTTATACCATTGCAAAAGTTTGTTTTTGCATTGGTAGGAACCATTAACTTGGTTAACTACTAGCTGAGAATCATTGAAAATGGTTATGGATTTGATACCCAAGAAGAGAGATATTTAAATTTGTAGAATCAAATCCTCATATTTGGCCATAATGATAGTGAATTCAAAATCTAGTTTAAATGATAGAGGCATAGGTTCTCCATCTAGAGGAATAAGAATGACCCCCACACCCCCACCATGTTGGAATTTAGATCTATCAAAGAACACCATCATTTTATTGGAGATGTCATTGGTGGAGAGTGTTGTAATAGATTCATCAAGTAATTCAAAGTTTTAAGGTTGATTATCAGGTAAAGGGGTAGTAGATAACTGGTCAATAGTTGTTTGCCATTTAATAATTTTTTGTTGAATAAACTCTAAGTTGAATTTAACAAGAAGCATGAGCCATAGAGCTACACATTGGTTGTGATATGGTTTGGAATGCATGTATTTAAGAGGATCAGTATGGGTGACCACATAGGTTTTGTGATTTAGGAGATAATGACAAATCTTAGAGGTGGAAAAGACCAATACAAGGGAAGGTTTTTTAGTATGGCTATATCGAGTCTCATAATAAATAAGTGTGTAGTTTATGTAATAAACTACCTACTCTTGATGTTGGTCATCTTGATGTGCAATCATAGCACATAGAGAATGGTCTGCTATGGAGATGTATAGGTAAAAACATTGATTTTCCTTAAGTGTAATAAGAACTAATGGGGAAAGGAGGTATTATTTAAGTGTATCAAAGGCTTCCTAGAAATCTATATTCCATTGGAAGGAGACACCCTTTTTGAGGAGATGGTGAAAGGGTTGGCAATGATCTAACAAATAGGAAATGAAGCATCAAATTGACTAAAGTTTGCCTTATAGGCTATGGATTTATTTGATATTAGTAGGTGGAGGCATTTCTAATATTGCTCTAACCTTAGTAGGATCAACCTTGATACCACAGAGATAAATGATAAAACCTAAGAGTTTATCAAAAAGAACACCAAAGACACATTTCTTTAGGTTTAGTCGAATGTTATATTGGAGGAGATGAGTGAATATGGTTTTGATAATTCTCAAGTGTTCTTGATGAAGTTTAGACTTGCTGAGTAAGTCATCCATGTAATCCTCCATAATTTTATGTAGATCATGAAAAATGTAGGTCATAGCACTGGTAAGTTGCACCAGTATTCTTCAGGCCAAAAGGCATGACCCAATAATATAAAGTCCCCCATGGGGTAATAAAGGTGGTATTGTGTTGATCTTTAAGAGTGACCAAGATTTGATTATATCCAAAAAATCCATCCATAATTGATAACATCTCATGACCATCTGTTAGATAAACAAGTTCATCAATACTAGGTAATGGAAAATCATCTTTTGGACAAGCGAGGTTTAAATCATGATAGTCAGTATAAATATGGATTCCCCTAGTAGATTTTGTGATAGGAATAATATTAGAAATCCATTATGGGTAGTCAATGGGTTGGATAAACTTAACAGAAAGGAGGCATTAGAGCCCTTCTTTGATAAAGAGAGTGATACAAGGATGCATCTTATGAAGCTTTTATTTAACAGGTTTAGCATCTCAATTGGTGACAATGTTATGGTTGATGATAAAGGGGTCAATACCAAGCATGTCATTATAAGACCAAGAAAACTTTGTCCTATGGTCATTAAGAAATTTGGTATAATCAGCTTGCTCAAAGGAATCTAAATATTGGCCAATCTTGAGGACATGAGGGTTATCATGGGAGGGTAGGTTGATGTTAATGGTTGATTCATTTAACATATCTTGTATTTCAGATGGGAGTGATCATTAGATATAGGAATCATCTAAACCCATGTAAGTGATAATTATGTCATTATCTTGACATTGGACAATGTTAATAGTGGGAGAATCTTCATCAATTATTTTAGGATGAACGAGAGGAAGGGACCTTTTTTCCTTACCCTAATAATAGGTGAGAGGCCCTAAATAGATGGCATTTATTGAAAAAATAATTAGGAAGTATGGATACCTTCGATTTGGTAGGTGATTGTGGAGAAGAAAGTGGAGAAGGGGAGACTGGTTCTTCAACAATTGGTTCATGGGAGGTTTTAGTGAGTTTGTTTGGTTCATCATATCCCACCCCATGCCTCTTTTTGGCATTTTCAATGGTGTTGTTAGTAGGATATTCAATAGGTGTATGGATACCTTATTCTTAATAACCCAAACCAAATAATTTCTAGGCACACCTATAGAGATAAGTGTGAGCAAATCTAGGGTTACTCAAGAAAGATAAGTCATAAGTAAATGTTTGTGGCAAAGAAGACAGATTGCTAACAGCAGGAGCTTGATCAATTCCCCCATATGTGAAATTGGTTCAAAGTTTAGGGGGACCATAAGGGACGACCATCCCAATACGGTGATCATAATTTGGATGCATGTGAATCCTTCCATACTCTTATGGAGTATAAAACATGTCGAGTGTCAAAAAATGATATTCTTCGAGTGACAAATGTTAAAAGGTCTCCTCCATGGGATCTTTGTCAAGAATTTATGTTGTTGATATCTATGTAACCATAGGAGTGGAGCTTGTGGAATCTTTAGAAGCATCATGTGAGGAATATGATGTTTTCAATGGGATGAGAACATCATTAGGACTATAGGTCATATTACATGTTTTAAGTAGAGATGGGTCAGTAGGTATAACATGTACTTATCCATCATGTTCAAACTTAACACAATGGTGTAAAGTTGAGGATACACATGCCATAGCATGTATCCAAGGTCATCTAAGTAGTATGTTATATTGGAACTCTCCTTCCATAATAAAGAAGAGCTCAAGAATTGTGTGGGGACCTATATGAATATGTAAGACAATAGTGCCCACCATAGTAGCTGTAATATCATTAAAATAATAGAGTACCACATCAGTTTGAGACATGCAATTATTGGGAAGGGATAGATATTTGTAGGCATGGGTGGAAATAATATTAATAATAGCTCCCCCATCGATCATAACTCTCTTGATATGATTTTTATCAATATATGCGGTAATAAAAAGGGCAAAATCCTAATCTTCAGGGTGTTGAAGTAGAATTTTTGAATCACTAAAAGAAATCAAGGAGATGGAATTAAGGGAGCCAACCAAATCTATAAGAGGTTGGGCATCATCTAATTATACCTCAATTTCTCTCAAAGCACTAGTCAAATCTTGACAGTGTTGGGATGAGCTTTAGATTAATTCATATAAAGACATTTTCACAAGAGTTTGGTGAATCTATTTCACCATTGAGATTTGAATAATATCTGAAGATGTTATTTTAGGAACACCCAAGATGGAAATCTTAGGATTAGTAGGGGGAGTGTCTTTGGTAAAGGTATGAGTCCAAAGTGTAGTGACCTTTTCCTTAGCTTTATCTTTTTGGTTTTGTGACCATGTGGCCAAATTAACTATGTTGATTTGAAAATCTGGTGAAGGAGGTGGTAAAGGGGTTAAATGACATCTTTGAGTTTGAATTTTTGTGGAATAGTAGGAGGCACTGTAGATGCCAAAGGTGGAATAATATAAAGGTTAATGGTAGTGTCATCAAAAAGAGTGTCAACATCAAAGTGTTGCTGAATAACTACTGTGAGGGCTTTACAATTCTCAGTATCATGTCCAAGTGAATGATGATATAAACACACTTATGTATCATCAAACCAAGATGGATTCATTCCAAGAGGACTATAAGGCTTAATGGGAGGAATATTTATTACCAAAGATTTCCATAAATAACGTAAGAAAAAGCTTTGAGATCTTGTAAGTGGGCTTACGCTTGTTATACTAATAGGAGTGGACACCTTCTTTTGTTTCAATATTGGAAAGGTAATTTTATGTGGTGTCTTTTTTGGTGATAGTAGATTTGCGTGTTTGGCTATCACTTCTTAGTGTTGGATTTGAGAGGCCTACCAGATGGCAAAGGTAGGAGAGGAGGTAACTTAACCTTTTGTTTGGCTTGGTTAGATGATATTCCAACTAAATTAGAAGGATGCGGCCCCAAAATGGATGGTAAAGTTGAGGGTTATAGAAGGGATTGATGAGATCTAGGAGGTTTAATATTCTTTTGTATTTTAGGGTGAGAAAATCCAACTTGTGGTTGAGGAGTTAAATTTAATTTCACCTATGGATGAATTAAATTAGAAACAAGGCATACACCTAAGGGCCTAATCTACTTTAATGTAATAGATTCCTATGAGGGTGAGGGTTCTGACATAGATGGCTAAACTTTAATTACTTTTGGTGAAGAAGCTATAGCTTTTTCAAAGACATTAGGGTAAAGGGTAGTGAGGGGATTGGTGGTAAAGGTTGACATTTATTGTGTTGGGTACAAATTCTTAAGCTGGTCCCAAAATGCCACATGGTCAAGCTTGATGGAGTCAAGAAACTTTAGAATTTTCACCAAACATGAGAAGGGTTTTGATGAAGTTGACATAGGCCTTATGGTTGTGTCTTTAGAAATCTATGGTGATTTGGAAAGAGGGAAACTATTGGTTTTTTCTATTTTGAGATAAAGATGAGAAAGAACTACAATGAGGTCTTCTTCGATAGAGATAGGAGAAGAGACTTGATTTACCATGGGTGGAGGGGAGGTAGGTGAAGTAGGTTCCTCAAGAGGGTAAAGAATAGGTATTATAACTCCCTCAACATATGGGTGAGGCATGGGTAAATTATGATCCTCCATAAGTAAAAGAAGGCGTAAGAGTGGTGCAATTAGAGTAGGCACAATAGGTCTCTAGTCTATTATGGGAGTAGATGATATGGACTCTTTTAGGTGAAAGTTGAATTAAGTGGGGTACCACTCTCTATAGGTGGAGGAGAAGTAGGGGAAGAAGGTTCTTCAAGAGGGTATAATGTAGGAATGATGTTCCCTTCAACATGTGGTTAAGGAACAGGTAGGGTGTGGTCTTTAAGTGGTAAGAGGATAGGTAATATTGGTGCAAACAAAATTGGGATTATAGGCTCCTCAGGTGGCAAAAGGAGTGGAAAAGGAGGCTCTTCCTCTCGAGGGAGTGGAATAGGTGAAATAGGCTCTTCTACTTGAGGAGGAAGAATGGGAAAAATAGATGCCATAGAATGTGGGGGAGGAGTCAATGAAATAGGTGTCTCCTATTGAGAGGTAGGTTGAATTGAAAATAAAGGAAAGACCATATTAACCATATGGATATTTAAACCACATCTTGTATGGTATTAACATGAGCTCAGGCCAAAATTATTGCTGATTACACAAACTAGAAACCACTTCCACCTTCCCCTCTCACTTTTGATTCTATCATAGAGCATACTTTAGATACAAAGCATACTCCCAGCCCTAACCAAATACCCATTATGCCTGAGGGAGATCAATATTTTTCTAAATTTCTTGATCATAATGTGGTATCCCTTCAACATTACCTTGCTATGAGCCGAATCCATAATTCTTTGAGTGACCCAATCTATGGTATGTCAATGTCTTTAATGGAGACAACCTCAGTTTTAGTTGCCTCCACTATTTTCCCCATGGTTACCAAAACCACCACTTCAATGAGTAACCCAAATATAAATAATGTCCAAAATGTGGCATCTCTAACCACCCAATCCCACCTAAACACTGGTGTAACTTCCCTACTTTCACAACCACAACCAGTTCAGCCAAGTCATACCCCATTTCAAAATTTAGTGGTACCTATTCCATCTACCCTTGCACATATAATTACCCAAGTTATGACTCACCCTTCATCCAATCTAACCATGATAATAATTCAACTTGTAATAACAATAACCAACCAAGGCATAGTCTCCAACCCAAGGGGACAAGTCCCTTTTCTTTCTGCACCTTAGCCTATGACTCATTATCCTTATGTTACCCCAATAGAACCTTAAAAATCTATGTCATACACTCCCTCTACTTCCTATCATCTTCCCTATAACTTATGAGGAATACCCTAAACTAATCCCCCTCCAGACCTCATTAAGATGCTAATGGATAAGATGTCTAATCTAGAGACATCCATTTTTGGTTCAAAGAATGTATTATCTTATGATCATATATGCAATGAACCAATCCATCCTTCTGTGCCTATTAACCCTTATCTAATCCAATGGGAGCTCCCTAAATTTACTCATTTCTAGAGTAAAGAGGACCCACAATAACACTTATGAGCATTTAGACATGCTTGTTATTTAATAGGGCATGATGATGCATTACTACTTCACACTTTCCCTATGTATCTTTCAAGTGATACCTTGAATTAGTATAGCTCTATAACTCAACACTCCCTTTTCTCATTTACCCAACTTGCACAAATATTCCTAGACAATTTCTCTATTAACATTTTTAAAAAGGTTTCTATAGCAGACCTTTATTCTATTAGACAATTCAATGATGAGTCTATTGTAGATTTTGTTGCTCATTAGAGAAGATTAATCAATCAACTCTCCTTCTCCTTACCCCAACTTGACTGAATAGAGAGAACAACCAAGTGTTTTTGGTCCTCAAGAGTTTAGTTACTGATTGTGATTGACTTACGAAGGGTGATTATAAGCTTGGATGTCAAAAAATAGAATATCAAGAGCCTAAATAAGAGTACGAATTGATTTTCTTAATTTCTATTGACCTAAACTAGAGGTTGGAGTTTGGATTATATTATCGATGTCAGTGATCCTATCGATGTCAGCCATGGATTGACTGATGTCGATGGCCCTAGAATAGGTAAACCTTTCTATTTCTGGCATGTTTTCTATTGTTTATTCGTGCCAAGTGTGACACCTATTATAAAATTGTAAAAATAAGAGGTTAGGAAGGATTTAGCTATTTAGGAATTTAGTTTGGAAGTGGGAATCAATCTTGGGTAGTTAGGATGAGGGGACCAAATCTTGAGGTGATTCATCACGAGAGAATTAGTCATAGGGTGAGGTGGCGAGGTAAGGTGGCAATAGGAGTTTTTAATTAACTTAATTAAGTATTTTAAATTAATTAAATGTGTGAGGGGTAAAAGCATGGGTTAAGAAGATTAATTATTATTATTAAAAAGGTTTAGGGGGGTTTCAACATAGGGAGTTATGCATGTGTGTGTGACGTAATTTTGGTATCTATAATTAGTCTTGTTTCTTATCTGCTGGCACTTCCTCCTTTTATATCAAGGATTCATGATATATTTCATGTTTCTTTGATAAAAAAGTATATACCTGACCCATCCCATGTTTTGGATTGGATTCATTTATAGGTTATGAAAGAGGAAAAGATCTAGTTGGAATTAGTGATAAACCTAGACCATCACAATGTTAAGATATGTAATAGAGATGTATAGTAAGTTTTGGTCCAATGAGACCCACTAAAAAAAATGAGCGCTACTTGGAAATATGCTCATATTTTTAAGTAGCATTATGCATCACTTTTTGACTAAGTCACTAGGATGGCTCTATTTTAAGAGGGGGAAGATGTTATAATTTTGCCTTTTTATAATCTATTATGCTATTATAACATTGATATTATTATTGTTAAACTAAATTATTAACTATTATTTTAGTTGAATTATGTGTGGTACTAGTTGCAATGATGTTGGGTTACATGCTTAATTTTGTACTTAATGATTTCATGGACTTATTATTGTATTTGATGATATTATTAATGTATATTTAATTATAATTTTTTGATATGATACGATTGATGTCCTTCTTAGTGGTTGTAGGTTCTATCTATGAGCTAGATAGATATCGAAGGTTGTACTCCTAGAACTGAATGCATTCTAATCAAGTCAAACATGTTCAATAGGTATACTTATTTGATTTTATTTTTTATCCTTTGAACATCTTGATTAGTTTTTATGATTGTCAATTGTCAACTTTAGTCCTTATACTTGTTGATTGCTATTGTACTTTACCTAATTAATTTTGGTGTACCTTATTTGATGTCATTATTTATAGTTAATTTCCATTATGGTTATTACATCTATAATCTTTATTTCATCTTTCACCAACTCCAATTTATTCTTCTATGTAGGCCCTCATTCTTTCCCACACACCTAAGTGGATCCTATTTACCTATGCAGACACGTTACCTATACCTACCCTTGACACCCCCTTGGAAACCTTGACACCCCATTTCCTTGATCTAGCCCTTCAACCCTATAAAACCTTAGACTAAAGTGGTGGAATGTTATTTAATTACTTGATTATATTGTTGGCATTGACCTTGGGTATTAGTCTTGGTTTAATTAGTTATTTTTAAACATTTGGGTTAATCGACTTATGTTGGTGACGTGTTTGATTTTGTATTAATGCCATTTAATATGGATGATGGCATGAATGGTAGAGGTTATAATGTTAATCCATTTGATTAATGTTAATCACTAACCTACATTCCTATTGGTCAATGTTTGGATTAATAGTTGAGTTTTTCAGATGGGCCATTAATGGTGAAGTTGGTAGGGGATTTACCTTGGGATATGAAGGAAGGTTTCTCTCTCCTCCCATTCAATGAAGACATTTAATGGTATGGGAAAATTGATGGGAGGAATAACAAATTGTTATAGTAGATGGATGAATTTGATGAGGTTAGGAAGATGGAAGAATGGAAGAGAGAATAGTGAAAAATTGACTAGTTTTAATGGTGGCCATGATGGACTTAGAATGGACAGTAGTGCTTGGAAAGAATATAGAGGTTTTTAATCTATCTTGGATTCTGAGGTTCCTGACAATATCAAGTAATTTATATTTATTTTTTATTTTTTTATTACTGTGTAAATTGGAAAATAATGTTAAGAGGCTACTTGTGTAGTTAGAAGTCTTAAGACTTCTGGATGCATACACAGACCCCATAAATCAATATATCAACATATATCATTTGCATTTGAACTTGAAAATGGATATTTATGGGATATATGGTTGTTATGGTTCAAATACATTTATTTTACTTTATGATGTGACTCTACATGCAAATGTTTTCATGTCTTACCTATTGGTTTCTTGACTTTCTATGATTTTATGAGTTCATACTAGTTATAGAAACTATGTGGCTTCACTGTGTATAGGTTTTTGGTTTAAATATGACTATGTATTTACACCAAATTTTTAAATGGGTTAATAAAAATAACTCTTTTTATAATTTTACCGATAGTGTCTACATGTAAGAACCTATAGAATGTTTTGGAAAATGGTGATTGTGTTCTCTTGTGTAGCATGACTTGGTTGTGCAAGTGTTTTATACCCCATTTGGGATATGTCATATTTTATTATATCATTGTGCCATTATATTCAAATCATAAAGTGATCTAGGTTGTGTTTTGATCCTTATTGTGAAATGTTTTGACTACGTTTTATTAAGTTGTGTCCCTAATACAAACTCTTATGTTGAATCTCATGGTCATTTAGTGTCAAGTATTTGACAGTGAAATATATTAAAACTTAAACTTTTTCAAGGTTGAATGGTTATCATAACATAAAATAAGGTTTTATTTTTATCTATTTATCATTCTTAGACTAGACTTGAATAAATAAATGGGTATATATTGGGGGTTTAGATGGTTAAGTCTAGCTGCAACTTGGATGGGGATCCAAGAAGGTTAATTCAAAAGATATATAATGGATTAAATTTAATCCATTATATATCATTCAACATCCAAGATTAACATTCCCCACTTCTGATCTATACTACAGATGGATTAATTATTCTCGTCTTGCCTTGTAATGATATGGTTGTGTTTCATGTATCCTTTATTTTGAGATATCTCTTTTGGTTGGAAACCTGATTCCTCATTTTCACTTCATGTTTCTAGTTACCATAACCACCATCTTGTTGATGGTTGGGGTGGTAAGGGGCACCGATGATTGGCTTCATAGAGATGGTTGGGTGGGTTGTCTTGATCAATTCATCCATGTTTGATTCCATACTTTGATTACTTTACACACACTTAAATAAAGACATTAACAATTTAATTTATTAATTAGGTTAATTATTTGATATATTTTGTTAGAATTGATATTAGGTTAGATAGTATTCAATTACTTAGTATAATTGATAGCATTGATATTGAATAAATTAGTATGCAATCCTTGTTATTGATCATGTTAGCTACTAACTTGTGTTATAAATGAATTTCTGAATTAAAATGGAAGTTAAACATTGTATGAGGTAAATTGGTTATTGGTTGAAGGTAATATACTTCAGGTACATTGAATTATTTAGTTATTGGTTTTACCTTCCCATTGATTTAACATTCTATTATAATGTTAATTATATCTGAGCTAGATTTATTATAGATTCTTGTATGCAATTAATCCTTATATATATTCATTATCATATTGATTCTTGAATACAAAAAAATTAATCTATGATTGTTATCTTGGGACTTAGTTGTTTATATTAGGTTCCTAATCATGTAAACCTATTTGAATTATAATGATCTTGATTAGATTATATAGTCAAATATATATAAGTTATGTTGTTGATTTATCATGACTAAGTTTGATATATTAACTTTGGTTTATCACATTATGTATGTGGTAAATCCAATTACATAGATACATATGGATCTCTTAGTCATTTTCAACAATGCATAAACTTTTGTTAGCTGGTTCATGAGGAAAAATAAACTAAATCTTTTCTTCTAAACATGCATTTCAGACATACTTGGTAACGTGTAACGTATATACTCTACATATGTTTGATCTAGAAACTATTATTTTCATTTCTTAAAACATGCATGTCGCATATATGAGATCTATAACTTAATATGTTCACTCTTGCATTACATAATAAATGAAATAAGGATTAATTAGATCTCATGATTTAATCATACACATGTATAATATTTTTGCATAGAATAATCATATGATTAAGTGAAGGAACTTGAAATAAATTATGATAATGTCATTCTTATAAATCAATGGAAAAATATAAGCAAGTTATATGTCACTTCTATTCCATTTAATGATGAATAGTTAAATAACTAATATCTGCATGCTCATTGATTTCTTTCATGTTTGGGTTGTATGCGTTTTCACTTTCCTTCTCAATAGTCAAACTTGCTTGCCTCGCTGCCTTGGATTCCCAACAAAAGAAATTGTAAAAATTTCTTAAGTGGAACATTTTATTTGTGTTCCACTCAAATGAAAAATTGAATAAATTATGTTTTCTTTGATTGTGTTACATTATGTTGCTTGATTGATTCTAATGTATTGACCACTTGTTGCTTTATTCTAGTCTATCTGAATTAAGAGTTTTGTTCTTAATGCAATAAATTATTAGGCATACATTTACTTTATGATAATGAAATATTGTATAAAAATAATTGAATCTTTAATTAGTTATTTGAATTGGCTTAACTATTGAAAAATTACATAAGTTTTCTTCTCTTGAAACAAACAGATAATTAAGGTTTACTTAATTAGATGTCTTAGACTCTTTTGTTCATAATATCACATTGGCTATGCCAATTTAAATAGTTATATGTTTTCATTTTTTGACTGCTTATGGAATAATGATGTTGATCATAACCATATCATTAATCATTATTCTAATTAATGGAATCCATGTTAGTAAGCAGTGCTGTATGAATTATCTTTATAAGTACCATGGTGACCTCAAAAGATAAAAGGCATTTATGACCTTAGCCAATAGCATTATAGAACCTTGTATTTTAAATCTATTTTCTTTTTAGGCAATAATATATTATGTTACATGAATGATTAGAAATTTGCATGTGTTGAATTGATTTTTGATTACTGATTATGTTTATTTATTTGATTTATGTTTAAACTTTAGGAGGATAACCTGCACTTTTAACATAAACATATGATAACCTGAATGATAACTTAGGATAATAAAGTTATCCTTCCAAATTAAACTAATCTTTAACTTAACCATACTCGAGTGGGACTAAAACCCACTGAGTAGAGTGAGGTATTTACCTAGGATTAAGGACCTAGAAATGGTCCTATTTGAAAGTATGAGTGACACATATGATGCTCAGATCCTATCTATGTATGTGTATATGGATATGCCCCAAACCCCATAAAATATCTAATTCAATAACATGCTTTATCATAACACCTTTTTATGTGTTTACCTCTAGCTAATTACCTTAGTTCACCTTATTTGGGTTCAGTTGCACGTACATGAGTGTGTTGAACATTTATTGCTTACATTAACAAGTGAGGTAAGTGGGTCTAACACACATCTAAAATGTACTCTGATATACAATTCCAATTTTTTTTGGGTTTTTTCAACTTAATTTATCAATTTTATTTAAATAGCTATCTAATAAGTTCAAGTAATAGTTTTGGTCTGGATAGAATTTAGAATTTAGACTATACTTATGTAATTCAAATAATTGATACATGTGAAGGATCTAAATGGTATTAATCTTGATTTTAGATCATTGTACCATGATCTATGGTTAAGGGGTCATTGTAACTCATACCTTCACTTATAAAATAAATGTCATTTAATCTAATTAATTTATATTTATTGCCAAAACAATGTTGTTTATAAGTAGACATGACATTTTTAACTTATAGTGACATTATACTCTCACTAGACCATCCCATAAATAGTCTTGTATAGATTCATGTTTCTCTAGTATTATATACGTATCTTTTGATCATAATTGTAAGACTGATAATTTATTCCACTCTAAATAAAATCATAAATCCATAACACATTAATTTTTATAATATGTTTCTTTAGGAACATTAATGTTGATTGTACTAAAAAATCATTACCATGTAATAAATAAACTACTAACAAGTCTATTTAATCATCTTTAAGCATGATTTAATATGTGTATTAATTTTCTAAAAATGTGTATTCAAATGAAGACAAATTTTGTGATTGTATCACACTATGTACTCAGTCTTATTATGTATTGGTTGTGTGTAGAAGAGTATGAATTAGAATTGGAAAAAAAACTAGTAATAGCTTTACTTAAGTTCAAATGAGGATTTTAGATGGCCTCCTACAACCAATAAAATTGAAATAGCTACTCTAGCCAAGTTACTATTGAAAGAGTGATGACACACTCAAGTCATTGTGACCAAAGAAGAGCAATGTTTGTTTGTAACCATCTTGTTTCAGATTTGTTAATACTAAAAAAATTTACACAAGTTTCTTTTGCTAAAAATGAAATATAGCTAAATCCATTAAGTAAAGATAAGGCCTGATATTAATTCAAAGGGACCTTGTTTCAAGTGCTCAAAGATTTAATCATAAAGATGAAATTGAAACATAACTAGTAAGAAATGACTCTTTTCTAAACCAATATTCATTACCTTTGGAAATATAATGCTTTCAATTTTATGTCATATTTTTAAATAAAGCATCAGTTGCCCAAATAAATATGTAAGCCAAAGTATGAAGGTAGATCAAAGTTGTACAAGTGGTGTATTACGAATGAAATTTAAACTAAGTGTCATATATTATTAAATGTACTTGTAGATAGTATTTTTATGATCATCAATAAATTGAATTAATTTAATTTCAGCTACGTACCATAGTAATTTCCTAATAATAATTTACTAAGCAAGTTATGCTTTTCGCAAAGTACAAAATTTTACTTGCTTAGTAAAATCTTAACTGATTATTTAGTTGTAACATAATTAGATACGTCCATTTAAATTAATCTAAGAGTCAAGTTATTAAAAAATATAAGATTAGATAAACATTTATACTAAGCAAAATGAATATTTATGCTCGACATCTAATAAACATTTTCAAAGTGAATAATCACTAAATTTTATAGCATAATCAAAAGAAATAAAATGTAATGTTATAGCCGAAAGTTTTAATTTTTAGTCTAAGATATAATGGAGTAAATGAACATATAAGAATACATTTAATCCATATAACTAAAAATTTAGACTTATTGAGACTAATTTCATACAACTCAACAAAAGAGACATGGTTGAAATTAACACTTCCAAACTAAAGATTTAAAATTATTGAAACCAATTTAGTAATCTTATAGCTGAAAGTAAAATTTCAATTAAATATTTAATAAATAAAATACGAATCAATTTAATAAAAAATTAAATGTATTGGAACTAATTTCACATGATAATCCTACTGCTAAAAGTGATGATTACAAACTAGATAATTAAATAAGTCATTTTACAAAGTATGTTGCATTACTATATCAACCATGAATTAAAAATCATAAGTATAACAACTTAAACAAGTTGATTGAAATTATTTATTTTCTTCACACAAGCCATCCCTTCTCGATCCATCCTATAAACCCTCAATCAGTGTCCCTTACCACCCCCAAACCATTAGTTGGGAGGTGGAGTCCAGACTTTGAGAATGTAGGCAAGAATAATAAGGTAATGAACCATTCAAATTGCAGTAGTTTAATAATGAAAATTTCACATTAAAAACTTCAACACAATCATTCATAATGACCTTGGAAGCTCAGTTTTTATTTGAAGGATTTTAAAAGTTAACTTATTAATTTAAGTGACTTCATTTTCCTTCATCACTTATTCCAGGTAATCCAAAATAATAAAAAGAAAAAAAAACCCTTATTTTAATAAGAAGTAGCCAAAATATTTAATGAGAAATAAAATCATATTCATTACTACAATTTTAAACACCTCACATAGTTATTTCCAGTTGATCAAAACTGGTTAATTTTTAGTCACTTGCAACATTGCACCATTGTGATAATTTTCCCAGGTTTAGTAATTAAAGCTGATTCAAATTTTATATATCAAGTAAGAATATAATTTGTACAAGTTTAGCAAATAATTTCTTATTTCCAGGTATGCAAATAAATCTATTTGGTATATAATTTCAGCCAAAGTAGGCAAATCTGAATAAAAAATTCTTAATACCAAGAGCAAAAGTATGATAAAACTCTAATAAAAATTCATGCATGAATTTTTCTAGAATATAACCCTTAAAATGACTTGTAAAAACAAAAATATAGGCATCAAGTAAAATTTGCATAGAATGTTTCCAAAATAGAAATCTTTTCCAAATCGACTCTCTGAAACACAAAGAAAAATTAGGGTAGATAAAACCCATGAAATTTTTAACAAAATACCCAAGATTTATTCTGCACTAGGTCACCATTTTCAGTCAAATAAAATAAATAAAAATTAGAATGGTTAAAACAACTCAGTCATTGCTTTTAAGCAAGGTTTTTGATTGAAATAATTTTTTTTTGCAACCCCAAAAATCTACAACTAGATTTTTAGCAACCATGGAAGAAATAATGAATGTTATTTATTTCTCATAAACAAATGCATTTCAAACCCTTTTAGGTTCATCAGGAAGCCATTTGACTTCCTTATCAACTTGTAAGTAATTTTGCCTTTATTACTTACCTTTCTAAATTCTGAAAATGAAGAAAATTTAGCAAGAAATTATAATAAATGTAAAAACTTACTTGCTTTTGATTGTAAAACAATGGAGGAGAAACTAAAAAATTTGGTTTTGTACTACCTTGCCATGCCCTCCTATTTATATCCATGGACAAGTAGGATGTTCTCTCTCCTCATTAGAAAATTTGTGCCCTCCAACCACGCTACCAACCTCCCTAGGGTTTTATCTTTTCTCTTCTAGCTCTATGCCTCCATCTTTCTTTCTCTCTTCCTTCCTCGTGTCTCACTCCCTCTCTCCTTTAACCCCATGGCCCAGGTAAATGGGGTGGCTTTGGGGGTCAAACTTAGCTCCTCCCAAGTCACCTTAGCCATTAATGAAATAAAATACATTTTTCCCAAACCAAAAAAATGTAATGATAGCTAAATTAGATTTGTTAAAGGCCAAAAAAATTGCCATAATAATATTTTATTTGGGCCAAGTCCCATAGCTAAGGTGAATATGGAAAAATTTTAATTTGTAAAAATAAAACATTATTACCAATTTTTAATTTTCCAAGTAATAATTTATTACTTAATTTGACTTAAACATAATTCATTAAGGTCCACTTGCTAAGAGTTGAAAGGGGAGAGTGATGAGAAAGGGGGTTTTAGAGGTTAGGGTAAGGTACCCTGAGCAAGTAATAATAATAATAATAATAATAATAATAATAATAATAATAATAATAATAATAATAATAATAATAATAATAATAATAATAATAATAATAATAATAATACCATATTTAGCCAAGACACTAAAGGTCACAACACTAGATAAGCCAAGGAAATACTGTTGTCTTGGATCATATAAGAGAAAAATAAGCATACATTGATAAACAAGTTAAACAACCACTAAATTTATCATAAACAAGAAATAAAAGTGATCTTATTATCATTAAAATTGACAAGTGAAGACAAGAAAAATGTAAGATAGGCAAGATAAGAAGATTATTAAAATTAAAATTAAAATGGACTATTGTAAATTTTGGTTCATTAATTTTCCCTTTTTACCTATGTTAGTTGCCTTTGTTCCTTATCTCCCAACCACCAGAATCCATCTCCAACCTAGCTCATTATCATGTCCCTACAGCCACCAAATATGACATCAACATCTAGATGATAAAAAAATAATATAAGATTATAAAATAATTCTAAACTAAATAAAATATAAGATATAATTAAATCTATCATAAATATACAATAAAAATGGATAGAAAATATCAATAATAAACATGATATCAAAGTACAATGTCTGCATCATAACCTGTCATCTATCATAAATATATAAATGTTAGATAAAACTTGTAAAGTATGTTACATAATTTCCAAAAAATAATCTTTAATGCATCACATAGTTGGGTCGTAACATTCTCCCCCTCTTAGAGAGGAACTATCTCAATGACTAGTCAAACAACCAAGAATAATGTTTCCTGAAAATATGTGCATTTTCCCAAGTAGTACCCTTTTCATAAAACATTCCATAACATAATAACACTAATAATTAATTATCTACAATGAAGAAATAACTTGATAATTTAAACAATTATTCCAAAATAGTGTCGTACCTATTGTGTACTTACATAGACCAATAATAATAATAAGGGAGATTATTACCTATTTACCTCTTGGCATGGTGAGAGGGTATAACACATCTAATAGGGAATTGTTTATCTTGGCATTGTTGACATTTCATATACCTTACCATAAAATTATCAATACCAAGCTTCATTCTAGGCTAATAAGAATGTCCTTTCAACTTAACTGTCCCTTTCTAACACCAAAATAAGCAAAAGAGGATGATATATGTTCCCTTTTTCAGCACAAGGTTCTGTAACTATTAAATCTTGGTATAATATTTATATTTTATGACTCTCAAGGTCATTTTTTACAATGAGAAGTAATTTAAACTCTTTTTCAATAAGTTTACTAGCCAATCTTTGTTTCCAGTTGTCATTGATGCCATGTGTTTATGTATTATCAGTAATATCAAAAGAAGAAAAAAAATATGGGTATGGTGTATATGAGTCTCCAAATGATTGATGATTAATGAAAAATGATGTCTTGAAATAATAAGAAGGCTTTAATCATGCACATCTAAGTCTAATACAAAAAGAAGCATGATGGATCTAGGAGATGAATCTACAGAGGCATAAAAGGATGACTGAGGACATGTGAACATGTATTTGAGGCATTAAACTACCCAAAGTATGTTTCATAATATGACTCCAAGAGGTTGAGTACTTAGTAGGTCTATGTGATTGTTGTTGGTACCAACATTCCCCCCCATTCTTTTTGTCTTATTTATTTTTCTTTGCATGCATGGGGCCCTTTTTAATATTCCAAAGTATTCATATCTTGGCATGGTTTACATGGTATTGTATTTCTTGAATTGGGATATCATCAACCTAGAAAGAGAATGGGTACTTACCTAGTTAATAATGCTTTATTAACTAACCCTACTGATGACAAATCTTGAATGACAAAGTGCAGGTTTCATGGAAGAAAGAAGGGTTCCAGAGAAAGAAACCCTAGGGGTTTGAATTTAAATCTTCATAGGAAATTTAGTAGGAATTTGTCCTTTCAAAAGACCCTAAGTCTAAAATCATGCCTAAAGTCACTTTATGATTTTCCCCTTTTAAATTCCCCTAAATTCATTAAAAATTATGTCCCTGAACCTTCACGTTTGTTCAACATGAGTAATGCTTCGAGGATCCTAAAAGGCTTTAGCTTGAATCCACATGTCAAGATCTAATGTTATGTCTCAACTTGGATGCAGATCAATTATTTTCATTCACTTAGAAGCCTAATCCAATGGCATGAGATCTTCCTAAAACAAACTACAAGCTAAACATCACTCATTACAAAAAAAATTATAGTATTTATTTTGACGACCTTGCTTCCATCATTTGGCATTGGTGAGGATGTCTTTGACGTTAGTGAGGCCTTCAAAATAATCCATGTCTAAACTTTTATCTTTAATCTAGAAGGGGACCTTCTAAACATTAAAACTTAGGCTTATCACATTAAAACTTAAGTCATAGTGTTGTTTAAATAATATCACCTTAGAAATTATTCCCATGGCCTAAGCCTATATATATATAATAAATTGACTTAATGTTCATGAATCTTGTAGGATTTAATGGCCCACATTCATCTTAGACCTTATTCCAATGGCATAATATCAAAATTCTTGCCAAAGGTTAGACCAATTGGAAATGACCTTGCAGATCATGATCAATAGTTCATGTTTCATCATTGAGCCTAATCCAATAGCCTGTGTTAACCCCAAAAGTCCCAAGGGCACTAAAAATATGATGCATCGCATGTTGTCATTCAACTAAAGGCAAATTACAAGCTTAAAGGACAACCATGATCCCATCATTTGACATTCATGAGGACATCTTTGACATTAGTGAGAACATCAAATCTAAACATAGCCAACCTATTAACCAATCAACTTCGACCTCACCAATCACTATCAATGGCTCTCGCTCAATCACTAATCCTAATCTAATGGTATGAATTAGAGGTATACTTTTCAACTCAAGACTTTAGAGCCTGATGACTCGACACTTAGATAAACCACATCTAGTCATTTCTTGAGGAAGCTAGAGCTTGCCACTTGGCATAACTCCATCATTGATGACTCAAACACCCAATCAAATCAGACCTCTAGGATCTTAATCAAAGGCTCACATTCATCCTTAGATATTTATTAAATGGAGTGAAAAGAAAGGGCCTTATTTTTTTTTAAATGGCTATTCAAAAAGAAAACTCCCATAAAATGCCATGGAAACATGCTTAAAGAGGTCCACGTAAGTGCCATGTAAGCATTAAAAGGTAATCTCAAGATATAGAAAGTGTAAAAAAGTAGGTTTTTAATAAGTGGCACCATCCATAAAAGTTAAGGCATGAATACATTTATAAAATCCATCACCTTTACCATTAAAGCCTCAAAAGCCCTACCAAAATAGCTTAAAGCCTTGAAACTTGACTAATTAAGGACCTAACTACATCAATCAAGCTTGAATTATCACCTTGAGCATCAAGGTTAGTCATATTCTAAGACAATTAAGATCATGGTAGCAGCAAGGCAATAGTATAAGGAAGAGACAAACTTGTATCTATCTACATACCATAAAGAAAGATGCTTTAGGGATACCGAGTTAGATATAGGAGCATTGGCCAATAGAATGAAGACCTGATCTAAGATTTTCTTTTCCATTGAAGAGTTGTATCCTTTATCATCTAGTGAAGAAAGGGTGGTGGTCAACAAAAGGAAGTTTGATGACCTGGTTGTGGTTCAAATGATGGGTCTTCATCAAGCTGCCATAAAACCAAAGGTACTACCCTATATTGACATCCTTAAACCCTTGTTTGTGAACTATAGGATCGATAATGGTTGTATTATTGATGAAATAAAATCAAGGAGGATTGATTATATTGCCCTAATAGCCTTTTAAGGCTACTATAAACTCCCTAGTGCCCATATTGACCTCCCTTCCATAAAAGAGTGGACTACCCAACATAATTTGGATGTCATATTGAGACCATGGTTAATCTAAGGGACTCATGTAGCTATAAATTATGATGGTAAGATCACCATTATCCAATTTTGTTAGGGTACAAGAATCATTATGACTTTCCGAAACAGAGCCTCTGGAGTAGCCACCACTACCTATGTTAACCCTAGGTGGGTTTCCTATGTATAATTAATAGTTGAAGAAAAATTGACTCCACCTATTGGGGAGCTAATTATTATCCACTTAAGAAGGTAGTTTTATGACATTAAGAAGAAGACACTTCAACATTTCACCATGATATATTATCTATTGGACTCATTAATAGTGTCCACCCATATTCTTGGCATTAAGAATTGGTCCTCTCACAGTAGAATTACCATCTCACATCATTACTCCAAGCTTTATGTTTTCAAGTATATGGATCATATGCAATTCATCTGTGACTATATATATATATATATATATATATATATATATATATATATATATATATATATCCCATACTATTCCAAAGCATCATAGGATATCCCATGTATAGGGTGCACCATATTATTAAAAGATATGTTGATCTCATGGGAGACATTTGGTTTTACCCAAACTACACTATCCTTCAGATTGAGGGTACCATGACCCAACCATTTAGGTTACCTATTTACGTTCCCCTTAAATTGGTTGAATAAGAAATTGCATCCCAAATTTATCATGGAGTTGATAACACCTATAGAGAGAAGAGGAAGGTCATGTTACATACCTTCCCTTTTTTGATTGGGAGAACCTTGATCAAAGACTGGAAGCAATTGGACATCATGTCTAGACATAGGGATGTTTTTTGTTTTCAAAAAGATGACTTAAAGGAATGAGATCCAAATAACAAAGTGGTCCCTCATTTTTATTCAAGGAAAATAACCAAGGTGACTTATGAATACATGGTTGGTCCTTATGACCATTTATATACTAAAGCAACAAACTTTGAGGAGGTCCTTGCTAGGTGCAGATAGCATGGTTTCAAGCTTGATCATAGATTGTAAAGGAAGGAAGAACTAGCTAAAGAGACATGGAAAATGAACCCATTGTAGTATCATTTATTTCCCTCCACTTCAAGTTCACCTCTAGAGAAATCACCATATCCAACACTCCAAATCCAAGAAGCAGGTGAAAAAAAATTGGAAGATAGGTCAGGTGAAGGCCCTTCATCATCAACCCAGCCTCTAAGACCATATTCCCCAATAGAGCACATTGATATGGTTGCCTTAGAACCATATGAGATGATGGATGAGTTCTTTAAGGAACTTGTAGAAGCTTGTGGATTTTATCAAGAGGTTAAGGAAGCCACAACTGGGGTGGCTCAAATTGAAGGATCCCAAATAACTAGGGAAGAAAAGGATAAAGAAGTGGCATTAGACTTCATCATTACCACTCAAAATAAGATAGAAGCTGAGATGGCCCTTGTTACTAATCCTCCAAAAGATTGAAGGCAACATGGACCCACCCCACCAGTGAAGTGAACCTATTCAACGATGAATTCCCAATACATGGACCTGTTATCCCATACTAGTTTATATATGGGAAATTCCAAAAGATCCCATCTCAATCTCATTCATAGGCAATCACCAACACTTCAAGTGTGGGCAGCCATGATAATATTAAACCTTGGATTAAGGATCTCATGAAGGAACAAGAAGAGAGGAGAATTGTTGAGGCTACAAAATAAAGTGGTAACAAGATGAAGGATCAAGGAGCATTAAGCAAAATTAGGATTGAAACCCTAGAATCAACCTAACTCTTTGAACTAGTAGCCACTATCATATATAACCTGGGTATAGCAAGGTTTGAGAGGGTGAAAACTAAGAAAGATACCATTGGCACTAAGGAATTCACTTTTCAAAAATTGGAACTTTTTGTTGGCCTAACTCCTATCCAAAGGTAGGTAAAAGGGGAGCATCCCATCCATCAAGGGGATGTGGCTATTTTAGTGGTGGCCCAATCAGTAATGACCTTAGCTAGAATCCAAGGAATGAAACAAAGGATCACCAACTTAGAAGAAGGAAAAGCAGGATTTGGAAGACTAAGTCCTACTTTTAGTCCTTAAAGATATAGTAGCATTGATAAAAAAAACTCTTTCTTGGAAATTTTCAAAGGGTTGAAGGCCTTGAAATTTAGATCAATTATTTTGGCTCATAAACTTGAGAAGGCATGGACATTAATTACTTAGTATCAAAGCTATAGAGATCAAGTAGTGAATTGATCAATACCCATAACACCAAGCAAGTCCAAGGCATCAGGATCATCATGTTGAAACACTTACATGCCCTCCTGGGAGTCATGGAAGACAAGATAGTGGACCTAAGTAACTAGTGTGACAATGTCAACAGCCTTTTTAGAGGAGGACAAAGGATTGATGGCAAGGATGGAGGATCTCTTAAAGGACCTATTAGGAAGACCATCCAAGACCAATGCCATAGACCTAATTGAAGAAGAGGATTTCAGATAGAGGGTTAGTTAACACATCTAGAGCATCAAAGACAACCAAGGCCATGATACCAAGGATAATCAGAAGGTCCTTGGTATCATCATCATATTTAGAAGATAAATTGTAGAAGCCCAAGGCATTCAAGAACTCAAGACTAAGAGTGACAAAGAATTTGACACATTAGAAAATCAAGAAGAGGATTGTTTGATGAAGCTTGTTGTAGATTTTGAACTCATCAATGAACAATACACTAAGGTGAAGAACATCCTCTGATAGAGACCTAAGGGTCCCACCAATTTATCATAAAAGAATATTCTTTTTTAAAATATCTTCTAGTCTATTAGCATACATTTCTCCTTTCTCAAAATTAGCATGAAAGCCTTTGGCATTATATCTTTGTATTAAAGACAACTATCCTTAGTTTACATGTGGATATTTTGAGGGAGTTAATTGGTAAACCACCTATGCTTCTTATAAATAGGTAAGGGTTACCATTTTATAAGAGAGATTTCTTGAGCAATTAAATACCAGGAGCCTTTAATACAACTAAAGAATTATGAAAGGATTGTTTGAATAGTGTGTTAAAGCTAATGATATCTCTCAATTGCATGTGAATATCTTAGATGTGAATTGTTCTTTGGATTTTTGAACTATATTTTCTATCACAAGGTTATTAATTCGTATAACATTAAATTAGCTAAAAGGTCTTGGGTTTACTTCATTATATTTTGCTCTAGATTTGAATGTGCTTATGGTATTCATGTTGCAGTAGTAAAACCTTTAAATTAAATCTGGTTCTCACTTGTGATCTTCATAATTCCTTTAGATATTGTCATATTTATGATGGAATTTGTGGTTAAACTATACTGCATCATAAATTTGTTCACACGTGTTCAAATTAATAAGGAACTTTGTCATAATGTCTGAGATGGAAGCCTACAATTATTTTCTTTTCTACCTTACCCTCTCTATTCTTTATTTTTTATCAATATCCACTTTAGTTTAATAATCAATTTCAAATAACCATTTAGATTAGCTTGTAGATCAAGAAGTATCACAAAGATACAAATACAGGACCCTGGTGGCTCCCAACCACCAAATCAAATAAATATTGTAGACAGATTTCACACTCTACTTATATTTCACCACATACATCCCAAAATTGTCATAAACCACAAATCATTCCTTAGACTTTCATATCCCTAAAATTAGAAGTGTTCATCAACACTAAGAGCACTTGTGAGGTAATTAGAAGCATTAGCAATGATTAGACTAGAGGCATGGAAATGATGTTACAAGTATGTATGAGATTGACATTGTGAAATTCAATGTTATAATATGTTGGATATATTATCAACATGTGAATAAGGTTCAAAGAGCATCTACAATGATGAGAGAGTCATACTCCAGACCTAAGGTGACTTATAGCTGAATGCCTAATGAGGTTAAATATAAGATAAGGATTATATTCCAAGGTAAGATTGCTTGTATGATCATGGTAAGAATATATTTCACATATTTATGATATATTTAAAGTAATACAATAGGTTTCCAAGTGATTTCAATATTCAAGTATGACTGGTGGTTCTAGACCCAACATCCATAAAGACCTAGTGAGGTCCAAATAGAGGGTAAAGTTGATTTATCAAGATGATAGAGCCCATGTGATAATTTAATAAGGTTTTACATGTTTATTCAATCATAATTACCAAGTATTAGGTCATGGATTGAATGTGAAGGTAATAAATCATGTTTAAAAGTCTCATATGCATGCAGAATGAAGAGTTCTAAGCCTGAGAAGGATATTTTGATGTTCATTGGCATGTGTGACTTATGCATGGTAATATAAGCCTTTTTTGAGAGATTTAATATGGTCTTAATAAGGTTTTCCAATCATTTTTAAGTGGTTTTAGGTGCAAATCTTTATGAACATTCGTTAAGAATGCAAACTAGTCTAAAACCCTCTCTAAATCATCTTAATGAGTCAATTGGAGAAATCTTGTTGGATAGTGCCTATAATGGTTTGGTTGATAAATTTATATGATTTTATTTTATAAAAAAAATCCTAAATTCATCTTTAGGTGGTACTGGTGTGTCAGGATAATGAGCAGAAGGTATAGAAAAGTGCTTGTTTTTAAAGAATTTAATGTTACAAGAAGGGTTGATTGATTCAATGCATACAAGTTGATGAAGGTTGAAGGCCAATATTTATTATTAATGTCCATTTATTAATTTTGTAAATTTAAATTCTCTATGTTAATAATTTTATTCATGGAAGATGATCTATCACTAATCTACCAAAGAGTGAAAACAATGAAGGAAACCAGGCAAGTGTGAAAATGTATTTAGGGATGAGTTTTAGGTGACTAAGGATGATTCAAATTATTTGGTGTCTTTTTTTAATCATTATACCTATTTTCCATGTTTATTATATTATTTTAATTCATTGTATATGGTGAAAATAGTGCTCTCAAGATGGCTTGTCTGAATGGAGATGAATAGTGAAGGAGTAAGGTTTAGTGATTGATCTATTTATTCTATATTTACTATTGTAACTCATAAATTTGTGATTTTAATTGTTTTTAATATATATAAGGATATAATTAATTCATTTTAATTTCAATAAATTTTCCCTATAGGTGTAATAAGACATGACCATCATGATTGTGTCTTGATCCAAATTGACTACTCCAGGTATGCTAGGTGAGATGAAGAGTTTGAGACTCTTTGACAAGATTTGATGCATATTATGGATATATTTTTGTGGTTTGGAATTTATTTTAAATATTAATGCTTTTTTTAAGGTGTAAAAACAAGTTAATATGTTGATATGTCAAATCCAAAATGGATTATCCAGTTGTGTTAAGACAGTAAGAGAGTACCTTAAGAGATTGGTTTGTAAGACCAATGATTGCCTCTAAATTTTGATATATATCAATTTTATTATGATATATAAGAATTATATTATCTATGGGTGTGAATTATATGTCTTTTAATCACTCTTAAAAAATTTAAAAAATAACTTCTATATGACTATATTTTTGGAGGCTACAAGCAATTTGAGTAGTCCTCTGGGAGTGATGAATTGGAGGTCCAATGACCTGATTTGATGAATAAAAATAATTTTAACATGCTTATAATGTACCTAAGGTTAATATTAATTAAATTATAGTAATTTAAAGTTCTCAAGATAGTGTGGAGAGTCAAAAGTTATTGGTTGTGCTTTGACTATGTTTGACTAGTCTGAGTGGTCATTTTGCAAGAGTTATTGAATCCTATTAGATTGTGTGGTGTTTCCTAATGGAAATGGAGAGGTTTTTTATTTCATTAATTATCTATTAATATATTTTTTTTAGTGGTTTTTGTGATAAATTTGACTTTGTGCTCCGGTTTTATGAGATAGACTTTTTTGTGTTTTAAGGCCTAATGGTGAGTAGGCTATATAGCTTGGTTCAAGAGGTGAGTTGGAATTACAGGAGGTATGTACCTATTTGGGAGTGATAAATGGTATATTTTTGATTTATTATATGTGTTTCAATAATTTTTAAAAAAAATTGATGGTCCAAATAGTTCAAGTTCAACATGTGCCTTAAAAAAGACCTAATTACTTTAGGTCTCAACTAGGCCTATTGGAGGATTTGGGTCTTAAGGGAAATGAAAAACCAAAGTGATTATTGATTCATGTATAAAATGTGTGTAATAACATATTAAAATTATAATCAAATTATGTTAAATATCTTATTTGACTAATATGGGTAAAACCAAGAGTGTGGTATAAAGGCAAGGCCTAATTGGCCTATTTGAGTGAGTTAAAGAAGAGAAGATAAAAGTGAAGAAGAGAGCCTTTAAAAACTAAGGATCAGGTAATTAAGGAAAATAATAGGATAAGATTATTATTCATTAATATATGACCAAGTTTATGAAGGTGGATACATAGGTCATTGGACCTATTAAGCTTAGAAGAGGCATGATTGAGCGAGTAAGCCTAAGAAGTTGTTTGAGTGAGAGTGAAGAGGAAAGAGTGAAAAAAAAAATAGGTCATAATAAATTGAATATTAGAAAAATTTATTATAATATGATCAAATTTAAAGGTATATAATTTGGTGCTAGGCTACCTAGGGGTTTGGAGCCTCCTTGTAAGACAGAGCTTGTAGAAGACTAGTTGGGTGGGTGTTCAACTAGGTAGGGGTTGGAGCGCCTTGTGAATTTGGTGCTTCACTAAACTTTGTATCTTTAAATTATAGTATAGTATTCCATATGTATGGTTTAGTGGGTTTTATCCCCCAAGAGGTTTTCCAACATATCTCTTGTGTTTTCTTGTATGCTTGTATAGTTTTTTACTTATGCATTGATCTTGTATGTGTATGAATTCTTCTTGGAATGATGAATGGAATTGAATATAAATTGTTATAAAACTAATTCAACCCCCCCCCCCCATCTTAATATATAATTAAAACAATTGGTATTAAATTTTGAACTTTGGAGGAGGCTTGATAGCCTATAGGTGATTCTAAGTAACATAAATTATGATGAGGACAATGTTCATCTTGTTAGCAGTGATGGTCTATCAAAGAATGATGGTATTTAAAAAGTGGTATAAAGAGAAGAAGGAAATAAATATAAGGCTTGATCAACACCTAAACCAAGATACGTTATGTGTTGCTAAAGGACCTCAGTCAAAGTTGAAATAATGTCAAAAGTACCATTTGATAGCTCAAAATGACTATATGGAAGCAAAATCAAAGATTAAACCCAAAATTGACAATCTAGGATTTTGAAAACATGTTGATAAAAATATGCTATGAGTTAATCATCAATATAGAGGAGATGATTATTTGAAGCTATCATAGATAGGTAGTGGTTTGATTAGAAGCCTAAGTATGTTGATGGGACTTGAGGTTAGTTTGAGCCTTCATAAAGACATTTTTTAGTATTTGGAAGCGTGATAAGGCACTTGTGAGAAGATCAATATATTTCTACAAAATTTGTGTTATTTAAATTCATAAAGAGTCATATTATGGTATAAAAGAGGCAGCCCCTTATTGTATAGGTTTGAACATTTTAGGTATGTATCTTTATCTATAATGTATCTCTTTGGAAGTGTTTTTCTAATTATATGGTTCTGACCTAGAAAAGGAGTATCTTATCCTAATTAAGAAAGAGATTCATTAAGGATAAGCATGTGAAGGAGAGTTTTAAGTGTAGTGTGTCTGTCAACTTGCAGTAGAAGAAAAGTGTGGATACATTTAGATGTCATTTAGGGTAAGCTTAATGAGGCATGGTATTGATATCTTGGTGACCTCATAAGGTCATGAGGGAATGTAGTGTCATGTTGAAAATGACATGAATATGTTCTTGATGTCATGGAGATCCTATAGATGCTCTGAGGATGGTCAGTTTGGCCCTAGATGTGAAGAATGAACCCAAGACATGAAATTCAGTGACATGAAGGTTTCAAGTAATTCTATGTTTCCAAACCCTAAGGTGTGTGATCTTGAATCAAATGACTATTTTATGATCTATGAAATCTAAGTGAAAATTAGGTGAAGTATGTTCAATGCTTCCTTAAATTGTTATGACAGTGATAATGCATGTTTGAGTTCTTGAGTGGTGTCTAAGAAGGTAGATCAAAATAGGGTTGTGAAAGAGTTGATGATTGGTCCTCAAAACCAATATCTTTTTGGTAAATTTCTTGTCCTTGAAGTTGTAAGGACTAGAGATGTTACAAGAGTGATTTTTTCATGCCATATGTGCCTTGAGAGTAAGCATCAAAGTTATATGGGTGATGTTTTCCTATAGCATGTCAAGATACAAGTGACTTGAATGAAAAAAGTTTCTATAGTGTTCTTTAAGGCTATATCATGAGTTGAAATGTTATATAGATGTCATGATGACCTCATAAGGTCATAAGAGGACAAGTTGATTTGTTGTAAGTGTCATGAATATTTTCAATGGTCTAAAGGTGATTGAATTTATGTGTGTTTCATAATAGGGTATTGACTGTGTGTGGATAGTGTTTGAAGATTTGTTCTTTAAAGAGTTTCATGAGAATATGTGGTGCCATTTATGCATGGAGATGACCTTTAGTCACATATGATCAAATTATATGTTTTTTTCATATCACGAAGGAGTAAAAAGAGTATCAGAAGATTGTCAAAGTGAACAAGGTCTCACAAGCCTAGTATATGCCAATGATGTGTTGAGCAAACTTGAAAGGAAAGAATGATCATAAAAGGAGTTTTGTTGCATCATGACTAAAAATTTATCTACTTCAGTAGAGTTAAGCCTGATTACCAAGGATTAGGTATAATGTAAGAATAGTTGAAGATGTGTGGAGTCCTGATAAATATAGGATAGTGTTAAGTCATAAAGGCAAGTTGAGTTGAAGAGTATGCTCAGATAAATAAATCATATCATACCTATAGGAACAATGCTTTTATAGTTGTAAGTAGACCTAGTTGGTTAATATGACCTATTGAAAGTTCCATGAACTAAGTATATCTCTAATGACTTGAGGAGTCTAATTAAGGACTATGGATCTTTCATAAGATGGAGCATGGAATTAGGGGGATCTAACTCAATTTGTTTTAGAAACTTGATGAGAAGCATGCATCGAAAAAGGGGGAGCTTGATTGTTTAATTTTATGATCATGTCCTAGGATACATAGATTGTGTGTAGATGACCCTATGAAAAGTGTATGTGACCTTTGTCATTAATGTCAAAGGGGGAGAAATACTTTATGAAAGAGATCCATCTTGAGGAGAAATGAGAGTAATTTTCTATGGTGTTTTACCATAAATGATAAATGGGGAGAACATTTTAAGTTTTCATTGATGTCATGTGTCTATGAACTATAATTAATGTCAAAGGAAGCACAATAATATGGCTATGGTGTATATGAGTCTCCAGATGATTGATGATTGATGAATAATGATGTCTTGAAATGATAAGAAGGCTTTGAGCATGGATATCTAAGTCTAATACAAGAAGAAGCATGATGAATCTAGGAGATGAATATTAAAAGGTATAAGAAGATGATTGATTAAATTTAAACATATATCTAAGGCATTAAACTACCTAGTTATGTTTCATAGTATGACTCCAAGAGGTTGAGTACCTAGTAGGTTTATGTGATTAGACTAGAGGTATGGCAATGATGTTATCGATATGTATGAGCTTAAAATTATGAAATTTAGTGGTATAATCATGTTATAATATGTTTTACATATTATAAAAATGTGAATACAGTTCAAAGAGCATCTATAGTGATGATAAGGTCATACTCCAGACCTAAGGTGACTTGCAACTGAAGGTCTAGTGTGCCAAGACACCTGGTGAGGCCAAATAGAGGCTGAGGATAATATTGTAAGGTAATATTGATTGTATGAGAATGTTATTAAGTTATTTGACATATTTATGATTTATTTAAATAAATACAATAGGTTTATAAGTTCTTTCAAGATACAAGTATGACTGGTGGTTCTAGACCCAACATGCATAGAGACCTAGTGAGGTCCAAATAGAGGGTTAAGTTGAGTTATAAATATTATATAGCCCATGTGATCATGGAATGAGGCTTTATATGTTGATTCAATAATAATTACCAATTATAAGGTCATGGATTTAAGGTGAAGGCAATAAATCATGTTTAAAAGTATCTTATGCATGTAGAATGAAGAGTTCCAAGCCTGAGAAGGATGTTTTGATGTTCATTGTCATATGTGAAATGTGCATGGGAATTTGATCATTTTGGAAGAGATTTAATATGGTCATAATAATTTTTTAAATTCTTTTGGAAGTGATTTTAGGTACAGATCTTTATAAACATTCATTAAAAATGCAAATTAGTCTAAAATCCTTTTTAAACCCTCTTAATGACCCAATTAGAGAAATATTGTTGGATAGTGACTAAAATGTTTTTTTTGATAAATTTTGATGATTTTAAGTTGTAAATTACTCCTCAAATAATATCCAATTGGTATCAGTGTGTCAGGATAATGAGTATAAGGTAAAAAAAGTGTTTATTTCTAAAGAATTTGATGTTACAAAAAGGGTTGACTGAGTCAACACATGCAAGTTGATGGAGGATGAAGGCAAATATTTTTTATTTATTTCCATGTATTTATTTTTTCAAGTTAAATTATATGTTTCAATTATTTTTTTCATGGAATATGACCTATCACTAATCTACCAAAGAGTGAAAACAGTGAAGGAAATGAGGCAAGTGTGAAAATGTGTTTAGGGATGAGTTTCAAGTGACTAGGGATGAATAAAATTATTTGGGGTCTTTTTTAAATACCTATAAATATTTTCCATGTTGATTATATTCTTTTTATTCATTTTATATGGTGAAAATAGTGCTCTCAAGATGGCTTGTCTGAATGGAGATGAACAGTGATAGAGTGAGGTTTAATGATTTATCTGTTTATTATATATTTATTATTAGAACTCCATAAATTTGTGATTGGATTTTTTTGGAATATATTTAATGATATCATGAATTCATTTTAATTTCAATAAATTATCCCTATAGGTTTAAGAAGACATGATCATCATGATTATGTCTTGAGCTAGATTGACTACTCCAGGTATGCTAGGTGAGATGAAGAATTTGAGACTCTTTGACAAGATTTGATGAATATTATGGATATATTGATGTGGTTTTTATTTTATTTTAACTATTAATTCTTTTTTTAAGGTTGATAAACAAGTTAGGATGTTGAGATGTCAAATCCAAAATGGCTTGTCCAACTATGTTAAGACAATAAGATAGTAACCTGAGAGATTGGTCTATAGGACCAATGATTACCTCTAAATTTTGATATATATACATTTTTTAGTGATATAAAATACTCAAAAAATCTATGTGTGTGAATTATTTTTATGTTAATCACTCTTACAAATGCTAAAAAAGAACTTCTATATGACTATATATTTGGAGGCTACAGGCAGTTTGAGTAGTCCTCTAGGAATGATGAGTTGTAGGTCATATGACCTAAGTTGCAGAATAAAAATAATTTTAATATGTTTATAATGTCCCTAATTTTCATATTAATTAAATTATATTCATTTAAAGTGCTCAATATGGTGTGGAAGTCAAGAGTTCTTGACTGTGTTTGACCAGTTTGAGTGGTCATTTTGCAAGAGAGTTTTTTAGGCCTATTGGCCTATATGGTGTTTATCGATGGACATAGAGATGTTTTTTATGTCATGAATTATATATTAATATGTTTTTTTAATTGTTTTGTGTGATAAATTTTACTATGTGCTTTAGTTTCATGAGATAGACTTTTTTGTGTTTTAAGGCCTAATGGAAAGTAAGCTAAATGACTTGGTTCAAGAGGTGAATTGGACTTACATGAGGTATGGAACTATTTGGGAGTTATAAATTATATATTTTATATGTATTATATGTTTTTAATTTTTTTTTAAAATTTAAAGATATTCCAAATAGTTCAAGTGTAATGTGTGCCTTGAAGAAGACTTAATTGCTTTAGGTCTCAACTAGGCCTATTGGAGGATTTGGGTCTTAAGGGAAATGGCCAAAAAAATTGATGGTTTTTTCATGTATAAAACATGTTTATTAACCTATTAAAATTATAATAAAATTGTGGTAAATATATTATATTACCAATATGGGTGAGACCAAGAGTGTGGTATAAAGGCAAGGCCTAATTGGCCTATTTGAGTGAGTTAGAGAAGAGAGGATACAAGTGAAGAAGAGAGCCTTTGAAAAAGAAGGATAAATTAATTAAGGAAAATAATATGATAATATTATTATGCATTCATATCTAACCAATTTTATTTAGGTGGATACATAGGTTATTGGACCTAATGAACCTAGAAGAGGCATGATTGAGTGAGTAAGCCCAAGAAGCTATTTGAGTGAGAATGAAGAGGAAAGAGTGAAAATAAAGGAGGTCATAATCAGTTTAATATTATAAATAGGTGTTATAAAATGATAAAATTTCAATTTATCTCATTTGGTTCTTAGTTCTCTATGGGGTCAGAGCATCCTTTCAAGATAGAGCTTGCAGAAGACTAGTTGGGTGGGTGCTAAACTAGGTAGGGTTTGGAGCTCCTTATGAAGTTGGTGATTCACTAAAATTTAGATATTGAAATTATAATACTCTAGTCCATATTCATGGTTCAGTGGGTTTTATCCCCCAAGAGGTTTTCCCACATATCTCTTGTGTTATCTTATATGCTTGTGTAGTTGCTTGTTTATGTATTGATCTTGTATGCATATGAATGCTTCTTGGAATGATGAATCAAATTGAATATACATTGTTATAAAAATGATTCACCCCCCCCCCCTTAGTATCTAATTCCAAAAATATTTACCTTACCTAATTATAATGAATTGGAAAAAAAATGATAACTTCAACACAGTATTCCCTAAAATTAACCATTCCCAACTACTTGCATGGCCATGTAGTTTAAAATATACTAGGAATATAGTTTCATAATTATGGTAGCTTAGATTTAATATAAAACACTTGGAAAACAAGATTTATATCAACACCTTCAAGTGTGTATTACATCCATTCACTCATTCATGATTAACAATGTTCCCCAGATTTATGTTTTGTTATTTAATTAGGCTAGTAGTTTTAAATGTAAACCAGGTTAATAATTTGAGGATGGGACCATTTTAGGGTCACTATTTTATTTTGAGTCACCACACATAAACCTGTAACTTTAGTATAATTAGTCATAATAGTCCAATCCAATCGGATTACAACAAAAATTATATGTTAAAAGTGGAATCTTCCATAATAAGCATTATGTTTTGCAAATAACCTTTATGACATTTATAAAATAATGTCATCAAAATATAGTTACCCAAACACTTATGGTTACTCTTCATTCAACATCAACCATTCATGGATTAGTGCAATGTCCCACACCAACCATACTAAACATCATAAAAGTCGTTTTAGGCATCACATGCAATCCCAAGGCTTACAACATGTTTTCCATTACTTATGAGCTCACATGATGGTCTAGGGATCCTAATCTCACCTTCCTTTTATCTACCAATGGAGGGATTTCACCCAAATTTTATCATTCCTTCAAAGAGTTAAGTGGGTGCCTAGGATTTACATATCACCTTATTAGGGCTTTCCATTACCCACCATAGGGTAAAATACAAAATAAGAAAATACTCATTGTGCTTCCATTAGAAGTAAAAATAGGAATGTTTTGAAATAACACCACTCATTTGGGTATTTTAAACTTACTCAGTAGACCCATACCTTTTTGGTAAGCAATTATGCACCTATCAGTACCATGCAAAAATTTAATACCTTTCATAATTTTGAAACACATGCAACTATTCCAAGATTTATGGTGGTGCATAAAAATACACCCAATTATAATATAGGTTGATAATGATAAAATTATTCAATAATTTCAATTTTATAATTAACTATACAAGTACATGATCATCCATACAAGGTATGTACTTTGCCCAGACAAAGGATATAATTAGATAATTCAAGGGTAAATTCATCTATGTATATGCATGCATACCCATTCATATATAGGATATGATTCCATTCACACTTAACCATGCAAATGCATAGGTTAGGATTCCTCTTTTCATCCCCATCCATTTATATGTGCAAGGGTGTTCAATGTACTCAGCCCATAAGAAATAACAGGGGTGAATATACCTTCTATGCATAAAATAAAAGCCTTTGAAATAGGGTTTACCTATTTTTATTTATGATCATGATATTAGTATAACCTTCATATCAAAGTTTTAAAGAAATAATAATTTTCATTATAGAAAATTGTTTATAAGTGATGAATATGTTTCATAAATACGCTTGTACTTATTTATCAACATATACCTATGTTTTTATTAGTTATAACCCTATTGTCTTTTCATAAAGGTCCATCACATAGGTTCATGAAATGCATTGGGTGGATACATCTTACTCCAGATCTCCACACTAATGCTTACCAATCAACCAATGACATATACAACCCACCACCACATGAAAAAATGTACACACAACAAAATTGTTGTTTTGTAAAAAATTATCACATTTTAGCCACAGTGTCACATAATTACATGACATATTAATTGATATAATTATCTATATAATATAATTTATTCACAAACATTTAATGAGATATCTCAATTATAGAAATAAGTTACCATTATATACTCAATTAAAGCATGCACCATGGTCAAAAATATGCATTAATCCTAGCTATGATCAATTAAATGATCTCTTAATATGTTTTCTCAAAGTGATATTCAATAAGGATAGACTCCCCCAAAATGAGTATCTTATACTTATGAATATACTACATTCTTCCATACCATAGGAGTGTTATACCAGCTTACCATTACCATAGTTAAGCCTATAACCCAAGCCATAATCAAAGAATAACATTTTCCATAAGTAGATTAGTATGTAGAGCCATAATTAGAACATCAAATGACATAATAATGAGGCCACACCAAACAATACAATATTTGTGGCTTATGTCAGAGTTAGCCTTGGAACAACCTTACCCAATAATGAGCAACTTATTATAGTTGAAGTATTTTACCCAAATTTTTACCATTCATCACTCGAGTGTTGTACTAGCTCTAAATTTTTATATATGATTTTTTTTTACCAAGTCACATTTTTCATTCAAATTCATAATATCATTTTTGTGTTGCATTCAACATGCACTTTTATCACTTAAAAATCAAAATCAATCAATATCACAATGACTAGATCAAGTTGAAATCATTAACTATGATAACCTCCTCTTTGTCAAAACATGACATCAATCCTTCCGTAGTGATACATAATGTTACGCACACTATAACATGGTCCCTCCCCTAAAACCAATTATTAATCACAAGTACAAAAATATTGTAGTAGTATCCATTAACAAACCTACAAATCTACCAATAAATTTATATGTGTTATGAAATAATGACAACATCAATCATGCCTCAACATAACTTGTTAGGACATTACCAAGACTCTTCCCATGCCAGGTATTGACAATGCTAGAAATAACAAGATTCAACATTTTTTTAAATACTTGATGGTTAACTGAACCCATCATTAGATATAACATACTCATTCACAGGAAAGATCCCTAATCTTTTAAAATTACCCAACCACATCCAACCTGTTCACCCCACTAGGCCCTCTAGGCTTGAGTCACACCTCAAACCTCCCATGAACCAATTATCAAGCTCCTAACATTATTCCCCCAATTGGTTTGCCTATACAAGCCAAAGATTGACTAGTCAGGCTTGGTTTACATAGTGTATCTTTAGGAAAGTGTGGACTTAGCCAAGGCACAATGTGAATAACAAGGGTTATGCATACTCATTATCTTCTAGCCCTTCATAATTTTAGAATAACATGTTACTCCATTCAACTTCGAAAAAGGCCCAAATATTTACCCTTTGGTTCAGCTCAAGGGAATCATTCTTGATTTAATTTTTGCATAATAAATCACAACATTCTTTACCCCCTAATATGGAAAGGTCTATCAATAGTTATTCTTGTTTCATGGGTTTGATGGCTCAAGGTACTCCTTCACAAGCAAAGATCTCAAGATTTTTTGGCAACCAAATAAAGTTCTCTCACACCCAATCTAACCTTCCAAGCTTAAGTCAACCCTTGATCTTCCCAAGGTCACAATGTTCTAAGCATTTCATGCCCATATAAGTTAACAACATATACCAAACATTATTCCCTTACTTCTAAGGGTGAAACAGTTATCACTAGCCTCCTACTAACTTGCTAATATAAGTTAATAGTCAACAAGTGGTGTTTACCTTGATGTAACTCAATTTCAGGAAGGGTTGACCCAACCAAGGCTATAGTTAGGCATTATAGTGTTGTTGTATAAAATTATAGATTCTTACACCTACATTAATTCCAAGGTAATTTAATAATTTCTAGCACCTCCATTTTATAGAATAAGGCATTCTCATATTCAAATACAGAGGCTAAGTGCCTTTATAAAATCATATCATAGCCCTTTTAACATGAAATAATTCATAAGTCCCATGTTAGTAAAAATTCTTATCATAAAAATTCATAGAGTTACAATTTGTAAAAATCTAATGGTAAGTATGGCATGGTTCAATTACAAGGAAACCAATGCGTATCTTGCTTTACAAGGGTGAATGATTAATATTATCTATTTAAAATATCTAGAGCACAAGCTTTGATACCATTTGAAATGACCCCCCTAAAAATTGAGCATCCCTTCTTTCAAAGTTCACAACAGAAAAGGAAATGATTTTGTAATCTAAAACTTGGTTTTTCATAAATTATTACCATGTTTACATGTATGAAACCCTTAACTAGGGTAATTACCCCTTGAATATTCTATGGGGAAGATTATTGCCCTAGGGATATCCTCATGTAATTCAAGTTGTATCAATATACAATCCATATCTATATATTTGAGATTGCATGGTAGCAGACACCTTCCCAATAGGATGGGTTGGCTAAGTTAATAACTTAGTTTATCAATTATATTCAATATGTATTTAACAAGTTTAAGTATTGGTTTTGCTTTGGATAGAATTTAAGATTTGGATTATGTTTATGCAATTCAAAAAATTGATACATGTGAAGGATCTAAATGGTACTACTCTTGATTTTAGATCATTGTACCATGATTTATGGTTATGGGGTCATTGTACCTCATACATTCACTTATAAAATAAATGTTGTTTAATCTAATTACTTTATAATTCTTGCCATAACAATGTTGTTTATAAGTAGACATGACATTTTTAACTTATAGTGACATTATGCTCTCACTAGACCATCCCATAAATAGTTTTTTAGATATTCATATTTCACTAGTATTATCTACGTGTCACTTGGTCATAATTTTAAGACTGCTAATTTATGAAACTATATTTAAAATCTTAAATCTATAACACATTAACTTACATAATGTGTTCCTTTAGGAATGTTAGTGTTGATTGTACTCAACAATCATTACCATGTCATATATAACATACTAACATGTCTATTTAATTAGCTTTAAGCATGATTTATTGTATGCATTAGCTTGCTAAAATATGAATTCAAATGAAGACAATTTTTATCATTGTATCACACTATGCACTCAGATCTTATTAGGAATTGGTTTTGTGTAGAAGAGTATGAATTAGAATTAAGCAACAACTAATAATAGCCTTACTTAAGTTCAAATTAGGATTTTAGATAGCCTCCTACATCTAATATAATTAAAATATCTACTCTATCCAAGTTACCATTGAAAGAGTGATGACACACTCAAGTCATTGTGGCCAAATAAGAATAAAGTTTATTTGTAATCATCGTGTTTCATATTACAAAGTTTGTTTTTAACTATCTTGTTTCATATTTGTTAATAACTAAGAAAATTTAAACAATCTTATTTTGCTGAAAATGAAATATAGCTAAATCCATTAAGTAAAGATAATGCCTGGTATAAATTCAAAGGGGCCTTGTTTCAAGTGCTCAAAGATTTAATCATAAGACTAACATAACCAGTAAGAAATAACTCCTTTTTAAACCACTTACTTATTCATTTCATTTGACAATAGAATGCTTTCAATTTTATGTCATTTATGTAAATAAATCATTATTTGTCTAAATAAATATGTAAGCCAAAGTATGATGGTAGATCAAACTTGTACAAGCAGTGTAATATGAATGAAATTTAAAGTGTCATATCATCTTAAATGCACCTATAGATAGTCTTTTTATGATCAACAATAATCTAAACCAATTTAATTTCATATAAGTATCATAGTAATTTCCAAATAATAATTTATTAAGTAATTTATGCTTTTAGCAAAGTACAAAATTTTACTTGCATAGGAAAATCTTAACTAATTATCTAGTTACAACATAAGTAGATACATCCATTTAAATTACTCTAAGAGTCAAGTTGTTAAATAATATAAATAACGCAAACTTAGATAAGTATTCATACTAAGCAAAAAGAATATATATGCTCAACATCTAATGAATGTTTCCAACGTGAATAATCATTAAATTTTATAACATAATCAAAAGAAATAAAATGTAATATTACAGCTGAAAGTTTTAACTTTTAGTTTAAGATCTAATGGAGAAAATGAACATATGAGAATATACTTAATCCATATAACTAAAAATTTAGACTTATTGAGACTAATTTCATATAACTCAATGAAAGAGACATAACTGAAATTAACACTCCCAAATTGAAGATTTAAAATTATTGAAACCAATTTAGTAATCCTATAGCTGAAAGTAAGCTTCTAATTAAATATTTAATAAATAAAATATGAAGCAATGTAATTGAAATTTAAATTTATTAAAACTAATTTCACATGATAATCCTACAGCTAAAAGTGATGATTCCAAATTGGAATATTAAACAAGTCATTTTAAAAAGTATGTTGCATTACTATATCAACCATAAATTAAAAATCATAATTACAAAAACTTAAATCAAATGATTGAAAGTATTTATTTTCTTCATGCAAGCCACCCCCATCTTGGCCCGTCCTATGAGCTCCCCAATCGGTGGCTATTACCAACCCTAACCATCAATTGGGAAGTGGAGTCTAGATTTTGGGACTTTGGGAATGTAGGAAAGGATAATAATGGAATGAACCAGTCAGTGTGAAATAGTATAACAATAAAAATTTTACATTAAAAACTTCAACACAGTTATTCATAATAACCTTGGAAGCTTGGTTTTCATGTGAAAGATTTCAAAAGTCAAAGTATTGATTTGCGTGACCTCATTTTCCTTCATCACTTATTCCAAGTACTCCCAAATACTAAAAATAAATAGAACCCTTTTTTCAATAAGAAGTATCTAGAAGATTTCATGAGAAAAAAAATCATATCCATTACTATAATTTTAAACACCTCACATGATTATTACCAATTAACCAAAACTAGTTTATTTCTAGTCACTTCCAACATTGTGACTTCATGACAATTTTTCTAGGTTTGGTCATCAAAGATGGTTTATATTTTATAGAATTTTCACAAGTTTATGAAATAATTTCTTCTTTTTAGGTATGCAAATAAATTAATTTGGTGTTAAGAGTTAATAATAATAGAATTTCAGCCAAGGTAGGCAAATCTAAATAATAAATTTTTTAATACCAATAGCAAAATTCTGATAAAACTCCAATACAAATTCATGTATGAATTTTACCATAATATAACCCTTTAAATGACTTTTAAAAACAAAAATCTAGGCAGCAAGTGAAATTTGCATAGAATTTTTTCAGAATAGCAATCTTTTCCAAATCAAATCTCTAAAACATAAAGAAAAATTAGGGTAAACAAAATACATAATTTTTTCAACAAAATACCCAATATTTATTCTATCCTAGGTTGCCATTTTTAGTCAAAGAAAATAAATAAAAATCATAATGGTTAAAACAACTTAGTCATGTCTTTTAGGCAAGGTTTTTGACTGAAATAATTTATTTTTACACCTCATAAATCTACAACCAAATTTTTAGCAGTGATAGAAGAAATAATGAAATGTTATTTGTTTTTCTCACAAACAAATGCATTTCAAACCCTTACAAGTTCATCAAGAAGTCATTTGACTTCCTTATCAACCTGTAAGTAATTTTACCTTTATTACTTGCCTTTTTAAATTTTGGAAATGAAAAACTTTTAGTAAAAAATAAAAATAAATTTAGAAACTTACTTTCCCTTACAAAATAATGGAAAAGAAACTAAAAATTTTGGTGTTGTATTACCTTGCCACACCCTCCTATTTCTATTTATGGATAAGTAGGATGTTATCTATCCTAATAAATCAATTTGTGCCCTCCATCCACTCTACTATCCTCCCCTAGGGTTTTATCTTTTCTCATGTAGCTCTATGCCTCCCTCCTTATTTCTCTCATCCTTCCCAATGCCTCACTCCCTCTCTCTCCTCCCTCTCCCATATAACCCCATGGCCCAAGAAAATGGGTTAGATTTGGGGGTCAAGCTCAGCTCCTCCCAAGTCATCTCAGTCGTTAATTTAAAAAAAGAAATTCCCAAAACCAAAAAAATGTAATAATAGCTAAATCAGATTTGTCAAAGGCCAAAAAAAATTCCATAATAATATTTTATTTGAGTCAAATCCGACATCCAAGGTGAATATGGAAAATTTTTAATTTTCCAAAATAAAATAATATTACCTATTTTTAATTACCAAGTAATAATTTATTACTTATTTTGACTTAAAAATTAATTCATTAAGGTCCCTTTGCTAAGAGTTGAAGGGGGGAGTGATGAGAGAGGGGGTTTTAGAGGCTAGGATAAGATACCCCATGCAAGCAACAATAATAATAACAATAATTATTCAATAAAAATAATAATAGTAAAACTAGATTTAGCCAAGATATTAGAGATCATAACATCGAATAAGCCAAGAAAGGAAACAATGTTGCCTTGGCTCATATAAGAGCATAACCAACATAAATTGATAACAAAATCAAATAACCATAAAATTTTTTGCAAAAAAACAACAAAATTAATATTGAAATCATTAAAATCAATAAGTGAAGTCAAGTGAAATACAAGATGGGCAAGAAAAGAAGATGATTAAAATTAAAATTAAAATGATAGACTACTACAAATTTTAGTTCATTAATTTTCTCTTTTTACCTATGTCAATTGATTTTATTCCTTATCTCACGACTTCCATAATCCATCTCTAGCCTAGCTCATTATCTTATCCCTAAAACTACCAATTATGACATCAACAACATCTAGATAATAAAAAATTAGTATTAGATAATAAAATAATTCTAAACTAAATAGAATATAAATGAGATATAATTAAATCCATCATAACTATCTACAATAGAAAGGATCAAAAACATCAGTAATAAACATGATATTAGAGTATAATGTATGCATCATAACCCATCATCTATCACAAATAGCTAAATGTTAGCCAAAATTTGTAAAACATGCTACATAATATCCAAAACAAGAATCTATAATGCATCACATAGTTGGGTCGTAACATATTTTAGCTTAAGACTATGGTATTTAATGATATTTTCAATTATAGTTTAGATATTTTGATCTTTTAATAGTTAAGTGGTGTTATAAACTTACTTTTAGTCTATTTCACTTTCAAATATCTCAGTTTGACTCTATAATATGCAATATTGGACATATTTTTATGAAAATGGTGAAGTTGTTAATTTTATTATTATTTATAAAACATAGATATCATTGATGCTTTGGTACCTTAATGATGTAACTGATTACTATTGTTTATTATATATGTTGATTGGTTGAATCAGTAAAGTGCGATGGGATTTTTCACTTAACAACAAATATTAATTAATTTTCATATTATTTAATTATTTTAGAGTGACTATATGTGTTAGTTTTTGATTACATGAAATTGTATTTAGTGATTGAAAAAGAATATATTCGTGTCAAGTTTTCCCCCATACATGAGATATATTATGTTATTAGGGGAAAAGTCCCAATCAATGTACATGTTCCAATTGTTGAATAGGATTTTTGTTAACATGTGCTCCATCCATCAATGAAACATATTGGTGTGTATAACTATTAAAGTACACCAAAAGCTAAACATTTAGTATCTAAGACTTGTTCAACATTTATTCTATAAAATTAAAAGTAACCAATCACATATTTACAAGTAAGACTCAAGTATTGATACTCTAATGCACATCTATTGGTACTCCAAAGGTTAAGTTTTGGTCATAGGTTTAAAAAATGCATTTTATGACCTCTCATGATAAAATCAATTATATCTCAAAATGTATAATGTGTTAGACCTTGAAACCTTAGTTATAATTAGTTAATATAACATATTAAAATGGGTAAATTTTTTGAAATCTAATATGATGTTATGGCTCCTTAATTCATTGTCCAAAGTTAGGGTGTGCAGTTACTGGGACTTTTCTCCTAGTCTTATTAAAATGTTCTTAACTATTTATGTAAGTCCACTTCATAAATTGAATGTAAATTGAACTTATCATAATAAAACCTAAAATTTATAAAGATAATTAAATTTTCATAAAGTATAAAATATATTTATTTTAAGTTAATTAAAATTTAGTTATAACTCAAAGTTTAATTAAAATTTAAGTGAGGGATTGAAAAGGACTTGAAATCAATCGTTTCAAGAATAAATCCATACATGTAAAAGAGATCTAATTTGTATTTCATATTGGGTTTTTTTATTATATATTAAAATCTTTGAGATCGAGCATTGATTGTAGGATAAGTAAAAAACATATTTTATGATGGTAAAGTTCTCAGCTTGATACAATTATGTATACCTATATTTAATATTATTTTTGGATGGCGAAGAATTTAAGTATTTTATGCCTATATAATTTTACAATCATTTGTGTGGATTATATATGTACTTTACCTAAAAATAAAAAACACTTCATACATTGTATGACAAATTTGTTGAGTTATGATTAATCTTCAAAAACTTTTAATCTCAAAATCATTTTGTAATTAGTTATGAAATTCAGCAAGGTTTCAAAAAAAATCATTTGTTTTTCTTCTATTTTCTATTTATATGCTTATTACTTCTGATATTTGTGTTTCATTTTATCATCTCTTTTCTTAGATAATAGTAAATTTTCATTTACTTTTCCTTGATTAGTCTTTCTCTTCATTTCTTAGTTCTCATATGAAGTAGCTTTCATAATTTTTATCAAGCCAAGAATAATGGATGACAAGAAAGAATAATCTGGTGAAAAGCAAAATTGAATTCACATTATATTAAATGAATAATATTATGAATATATATAGTCCCAAATGTGAATATTGACTTCATATTTGATGATATTGTATGCAATTAGAAATGTATCATGTCTATAAATCAATCCTAACTCAGATAAGATAGAGCATACCTACACTTATAATTGGAAATACATTTTTTAAGTGGGAGCATGACCAATATGGGGATCCATAAGACCTAATTAGGTGATCATTTACCATAATACAATATGCTAAAGAGAGTTCCAAAGCCTCCAGTCTAACACAATCATGCAATAACCCTAAGGGAGTCCTAGGTTTTGATATTTCACCTAAACTAATAACAAGAAAAGTAAATCTAATCTAGTGCTCACCAAAGCTTATGGCATAAAGTAGGGGTTAAAAATAATAAAACTAAACATGTATAGAAAACATATACTCATGTCAATGTATAAAAAATCCTAATACAAGGAAGAAAAGCACAAATGTATTATCTATATACTCTTACAAAGGAGAAATAAAGTTAAGAATACTTACCTTTGAAGATGAACGCATCGAACCTCAATCTCTCCCTTGACCAAGATGTCTTTTAAGAGGTTATTTTGGTATGTAAAGATGAAAAAGATAAATCAGATCTAGGATACACAACCTATCAATGCATCCAAAAGACTTCTCCATAAGACAAGATCCATATATCTAAAGAAAGTATGAAACCCTAAGCTTTACTTCTCAAGTAGAATGGTCAATAAGTAGATGTTTATTTTCTCTTCTTTTTTTTATTCTTATCAAATAATGGATATGATCTTGTATTTATAGGTGAAGTTGACCCTAAACCCTTTCAAAAATCTTGGTCGATAGGGTTGACCCAATCAACCTAGCATAGTTTTGAACAATAATTCACTAGGTCATGAGCTAGGTCAGCTAAAGGTTAACTAGCCCCTAAGTGAAAAATACCCCAAAATTGTACAGGGTCAACCCAGTTGACCTAGTACAACTAACTAACAAATAGGTTTTAAATGAGGAATAGGAGGATAAAATGTATCAAATGCCTAGAATGGGTAAAACAAAGGAGAACAATCTTAGGGTTCATGGTTTCAGGACACAAGTGTGTAGATAACAAGTGGAAAAAGAGACATCAATCCTACAAAGAGCTAATGGTATACCCACCCCTTTCCTAGTACACCCCTTAAGGTATGCACTCAGAGATATTGAGACTCATTGGGTTCTTGTAATATATAAAGTGTTAATAATCAATAAAAGTTTGAAAATATTATGTGTATACATATGCCCCACTCGAATCTCATCACGTGTCACTAAAGTGTAACATGGGATGGTGCTTTGAGAAATAGAACATGATAAAACATAATGTTGATGCTAAGTAAAATTAAGCAAGCAATAAATAAGATAAAAGAAAGGATATAATTGAAAAACACATATCTTTACTTACCTTAGTGTTGTAGATAAATAAGTAGACTACAAGAGAAGAGAAGGCATCCAAATGTGAATAACATTAGGTGAACCTATAGAGGTTAGTGCAAAAAATAACCAAAAATTAAAAAAATTGGAAGATAGGGATATGGTAGTGGAAAATGAGTTAAGGAAAACATTTGAGGGTATTTAAAAAAAATTGGCACATTAGGATTGTTAAGACAAGGTTAAAATATTGAAGGTAAATGAATGAAAAAATGATGGAAAAAGAATGATAAATGACAAGTGAATGAAAAATGATTGTAAAACACATTAAATCATATTAGAAAGCATGGAAACATAAATGGTAAAAAAGAATGTAGAACATACTAAATCACGTTGGGAAGTATGTAAGACATGAATGACAAATAAAATATCAATACAAGAATAAGTTAATGAAGATATGTAAGCAAGTGATAAATAATTCCATGTAAGATAAGTATGTCAAATCAAACATAAAGAAAAATATGAATGAAAAATGAAATTCTAAATCAATATTTAATATAAGTATGTCAAATGAAGGTGAAGAAAGCATAAATAAGTGAAAATTAAATGTAATTCAATATGTAATACAAACATGAAGAAGTCATACATAAAGAGAAACATGTAAGAATGCCAAATGTCATATACAAGATAAGTGAAGTCTACAAAAAATCAAATAGGAACATGATGGAGAAATGAAAATCAAAAAGTTGATAAAAGATGAAAACTCACACTTAGTGATTTTTCTAAGATGCAATGTAAGAAAACATAACCACCTAATGACATGACTAGTATGACAATGAGATGGTATGGTAAGAAAATGGTGAAAGGATATTTTTGAGGAAGGCTTGGTCCTATCCAAAGTCTTAAAATACAACTCACAAGCTATAAATCAAGAGGTATAGTAGGGTAGATGTGATCAACTAAAATAAATATCTAACAAGGGAAATTTTAGACACCAAAAATATGCACACAATGATTTTGAATGTCAAAGGTACCCCTAGATCACTTTGGGACCCTCTTGGGACCAACCTAACCCTCTAACCCCTAACCAAGATTTACCCTTAACCACTGATGATTAGGTTGACCATCGATGGTCACCCAGACCATTGACGGTCAAAGTCCACCTCTTTAACCAAAAGCATGTAAACTACCCACTTTGATTTTCTAAATATAAGTTGTCTAGATCCTATTACGAGCCATTGCATGGATGATTTATAATTAGATATCCTAGTTGAACCTTCACTTCCACCTCTTGCTTGTGCCTATAAGAAGAGAGGAGTTGGGAGGTGAAATATATTTATAATTATTATCAAGAGATTTATGCATCTAGGAGTTTTTTTCTTGTAGGTCAATCACCATCATTAATCTAGCAATCATATTAGAGATTCAATTTACCACCACCTCTCCATAGAGTCTTTAGGTATCATTATTCTATTAGAATCAAACTAGATTCCACCAACATGTCAACTACCTTAACCATCCACCCAATTGACTTCTGGTAAGATGAGTACTTGTTTCTCAATATTCATTTACTTCATTTCCATTTCATAATAAACTTAGGTCTTACTTATCTCTTAGAATCCATCTTTTGAATCTCATCAACCCACCTTTTCATCAACCCAAATCTAGACATAGTAACCATCGATGGTTGACGCAACCAGCGATGGTCTATCTAACTACCAACAATCACCTTGACCACCAATGGTCACTTTAACCATTGATGATCAATACAACCACCAATGGTCACTAAGGTAGTGAAAACCCAAATTTTGTTTTCACCTACCTACCTCCATCCAAACCTAATTTTTTATATTCCTAACTATTCACAAACCCCTTTTTGATTTTATAAAGTAGACCCTAGCCCCCTAACACTAGTATTAATTAGCTTAATCATTAATTTAATCATTTTTATCATATTTATTAGCAAGCATTTTTGTGTTCAATTTTAATACCCTTTTGATTATTGATGCAAGTACCTTATATTTTGTTTATAAGCTTAATTATTTAAAATGTGTGGATTGACAGCCCCTAAGGAAGCTCTCACTTCTAGGATCTAGCTATCACTATACAATCCACTCAACTATTTGTCTAACAAACAAGTTTGCTTTAGTGATTTCTTATCTACAAGTCATCCTCCCAAGCCAAAGAAGATCTCTTCACAATAATTTGATTCAATGCGCACATAATCAAATAGGTTTTTCAACCATACTCATCCTTATTTTCTTATTTTCTCTCTTTCTAATAATAATAAAAAATTCACTAAAATATTATGGCATGCCTGATGGGACCCTTGTGTCTCTACTTAGGTTATTTTTTTCTTGCAATCTCTCTCTATTCTATACTCATTAATGAAATCAAAATTTTCTTTTGGGCTTAAAATCAAGTGCATACATCGACTGTTTGAAAGTTTAGTTCACATAGCTTAACTTAAAAGATAAATTAATCTATCATAGCTTCACTTTTTGTATCACACACTAAATCAAACACTTTCAATAATTAAACATCAGACAAACTTGAGATAAGGCCCAACTAAGATTTCATCACCTATTGGCTACCTTACCCTTTCTTGGTGATCCTACTTGGAGGTCATTACTAAGGGGAGAACCAAAACAACTCTCTGGTTGAGTATAATCTTTGGATATCAATATATATATTGGCTAAGCACCCAACACCCTTATAGTTGTGTTGTGTGAAGTGAGGGGGTATACCCCAATACCAAGCCACATATTGATTCCAATACATATTATTTTTTAGTGCCTAAACACAACCTGAAACCAACCTTAGACTTATTTTTTAGTACCCAATCTATACTCTAGTTTTAGTCACATGTTTTCTTAAGGCATAAGCCAAAATAAAGATTAATTAAAACTCTAAGGCTTAACATATCTCTTAGAGTGTTAATTGATTTATTTGATCATTTTCTTGTCTTCTCTTTGTTTGAGTAGTGAAGTTGTTTGTGCTTTTTATCTCCCCTATCTCGTATAGTTCTCACTCACTAACAGTGAAGAGACCTTACAAAGTAAAACCTATCCCCAAGCCAACCTACCTCTTCATCCATAGACTACATTTTTGAACCATTAGAATCTCCTCACCCCTTGGGAATTCCTACCTTCCCCTTGGGAGGTTCTTCAAGGAGATGTATATTTTACCACTTTCCTAGATAACAATCCCATGGCCTTGCAACATTATCTTACAACCACATCTTACTGTATCCCAGTTTTGGCTCCATCGATAGATCCACCTTATAGCATGCCTCTCCATCTTATGGGGAGTACCTCCATTTCCATGGTTACCACCCAACCATTTACTACCCAAGCTTACTCATCAACCAATAACCCCTTTGAGACTACCATTGAAAACCAACCAACTCAAACTACCACTACCCTTATACCTTCTACTCCTACCAACCACTCCTCTACAATAAGAGTGCCTACCTATACCAATACCAACATTCCTTTAGCTACCTCCAACTCATCAACCACTACTCCACTTTAAATCCTTGTGGTGTCCATACAATTTGCTTTGCCACTGATTAGCACAAAGGTCACCACCCTTCCATCGGTCACCAACCCAACTACCACTCCTATCCAACAAGCACCACTTAGGCCAATCTTTGATTATATCCCTAACATACAAGGGTATGTACCCTTTACCCAAACACCTACCTTTACCTACCCTTATGTATCCTCCACCCAACCATTGACATCCACTTACCCATATGTGGTAGCCTCCTAACCTTCTACTAACTATCATCATGTCTCCCAACCATCGCAGTAGTATGCATTTTATAACACTTCAGGTGCACAACCCCAAGCCAACCTAATGAATATGATTATGGACAAGATGACCACCTTGGATTAATATATTTTAGTTACTCATAACATATTATCATATAACCAAATTTGTAATGATCCCATCCATCCACCCATACCTATCAGGCCATATGCTCCCCAATGGGAACTTCCCAAGCTCTCTAAATTTCAAAGTAAGGAGGATCCCCAATATTACCTTAGGGAATTTAGTCATGATTTATATCTCATCACTTATGATGATTCCCTTCTTCTTTTTACCTTCCCCATGTTTCTATCTAGACTAACATTAGATTGGTATAGTTTCATACTTAAGCACTCCCTTTTCTCTTTCACCTAACTATCTCAAACCTTCTTGGACCACTTTTCAATCAATATCTCCAAGAAAGTTTCTATCACTTACCTCTACTCTATCTAGTAAGTTAAGGATGAATCCATTTCCAATTTTATGGCTCATTAGAGGAGCCTGATTAACCAACTTTCCTTTTCTTTTCCTCAACTTGAACTCATAGAGATCTTTGCTCAAGGATGTTCCAACCATATCTCCTCTACACTTCATGTCCAAACCTTTCAAACCTTCGATGAAGCCTTGACCATGGCATGTAAGTTAGAAAATTGAGCCATTAATGAAGGATATCTAAATCTTAAAAATAAGAACTCAACCTATAAAACCAATGAGGCTTCTTACTCCAAGTCAATCAACCAATCCAATACCAACACCAAAAGCAAGGGAACCATGAATACAGTTATCCTAAAAGCTATTCCTCCACATTCTGTTAACCAATCTAATTCCTCTAGTACCTCAAATCAAAACCTAAGGAACCAAACCCAAAACCACAAAAAGTAATTCAATCCACTTGGAGAATCCTATGCTTTCATCTTGGAGAAGTTATTAAAAGCTAATATCATCTAACTTCTTCCTATTAAGCTACCCCAATAATTTGAATCTTCTCACCCTATACCTAGTTGGTAAAATGAGAATGATCTATGTGCCTTTCATCAAGTTATAGGACATGACGTCAATAGGTACAACACCTTCAAGAGCCTTTCCAACCCCTTATTTACAAAGGGTAGCTTATATTGGATAACCCTAATGCACCATCAAACCTAGCCCTTGATATATTCAGGAAACCTTTCCCGAACCATGCTCTTACCAAGAATGAGAGAAATAATGATGAATGCTCTCATGACACCCATATAGTTAATATGTTTCTTAACACACTCATTGCTAAAGATCATATTGACCAACCTATTTATCCGTCACTCTCTTCACTTATTGAGGTAGTAGAATTACCTTCTCTTCCTTTAGAAACCTAAAATGAGGAAACACTATATTATCCCCCTCTACTTATTGAGGTGGTGGAGTCTTTAACCACCCTTTTAGCTAATATATATGAACAACTAACCATCGTTACCCTATATATACCTCCAACCATGAACAACCTACTCCCCCTTCAAAAATCATTCTCGAGAAGGGAACCCCCATGTCTACTCCTCCCACTAAGGAACCACCTATCTCAACCCCACATCCTTTGATAGAGGAAGAGTATGAGGTTATCATCCCTATGTCTCTACCCAGGGTCCTATCTGTTAGGTCTATCATTCATGGAATTTAAGCCAACCTACAAACCATTCTCTATGCTAGTGTAGAATTTAGAATTTATCTCCAACCTTGACACAAGTTGGGCCACCTTCTAGAAGTAATTAGGGCTACCTTATATCACCAAACAAGAAATTTCAACCCTATCTTTAGTATAATAACCCATCACTTATGCCATCTAAGATTCTACCCTATTGACTACTCTTACCAATCCAACAATCCCTCAACCATCCAAGACACCTCAACCCCAAGCAACTGAGTCACCTTCTCACACCAAACCAATCAAAAACTTTGGTATCCTCCCTACACCAAGCCTTAGTCACCCATCTATGAAATTAGACCTAACCTCTTTGAACCCACCAACCAAATGCCAAACCAAAGAAACTATAGAGGCAAAACCATACAAGAACTAAAAGGCTTGAATTTTTCCTCCCTCAACCTTACCCTCCATTCTAGGGCCTCATCCTTCTACCTTGAGTAGGAAGCTAATTACCTCTACCAAAACCCCACCACCTCTTTTGGTTACACATTCATAGTTACTCCTCAATACACCTCTTTTCACCATGCCAACAATACCTAAGATACCTACCTTATGATCTTATACCTATAGCTCATCAACCTCCTTGCCTAAACCAAAGCCATAAACCAAGTGTACCATCGTAACTAAAACAAAAACCACCAAACCTAGCTCTAAACAAACTCCTACTTCAACCACCAAAGAAAAGACCACTAAAAATTTACCATCTTTGGCCAAATCCTATTCAACCATTTTCCATAGGTTATTACAAACCTCTTGTTTATCCCTACCTCTCATTAGACCCTTTGACCCTCTATCTTATAAACCCATCTGGTACAATGACCACCACATATTTTCTTATCATAGGACACCTGACCATCATATGGAAAACTACAAAGCTGTCTAAACCATCATCCACCAGATTTATAATGAATATGATCTATTAATAGATGAACCCCCTATGAGCCCCATACCAATCTTACCAATAACCATACCTACCCAATGCTCACCTAATCCTCCACTCTCACCTTGGAGTGAAGATGAATCTGACTAGTCCTCCATTTAACCTCTCTTTCTATCCATACTATCAATGTGATCACAAGAGCATAGTAGAAAGATAAGGGGAAAGCTAAGGTGTCCATTCCTTAGATATAGCCATCCTTAAACTCCCAACTAACCTATACCCAACCATCTCCATATTTGACCAAACCCAAGGTGTCTATCTTAGGTGCCTCCCAATCTAACCACTTAAAATCCATCAAGAGAGTTATCCTCAAGAAAATTCATCAAACCCTGATGAAGATGAGCTTGTATGAGTTGATATCTACCTCTCCTAATCACCTCCAAACACTAATAGAGGCTTTGAAATCTATTGAGGTCTAACCCAAGGATCCCCAACCTCTAGCCACCTTTATTGATGCCCTTCAGATTTCCAACCTTGTTACCTTCAAGGATTTGAAAATACCCTCCATCCATCCTAAGGACCCAGATCCTCCTCTCTTTATCACTTCCTAAATCAACCAAAACTATATCAAAAAGGTCATGCTTGATGGGGGAGATAACATTAATATCATCTCCTCTCATTCCTACAACCAACTCAATGTATCAAATAAAGTTGTCTAAAACTTTGGCCATCCTTCATTCCTTCAATGATACCAAGACCACTACCTTGGGAATTGTCATCCTTCACATCCATTTAGGACCCCATATGTTCCCCAAAAACATTTATATTTTAGAATGTGAATTCCAATATAACATCTTACTGGGATGACCTTGGATTTTCTCTGTGGGTTGCATTCCCTCTACCCTCCACCATTATATTAAGTTTAAGCATGAAGGCTAGATCATCACCATCTAGGCTGACTCAAGTCCTTTCTCAACATGCAAAATGACCTATCACACTAATGATGTCCTCATACCCCTATCTAGTACACCCTCAGTAGCTAAAACCTAACCTTCAACCACCAAAGTAGATATCATACCTCCTTCCACTGATGAGGCATCAACTAGTTCCTCTATACCTTCACACTAAATCCCTACCATAGACACTTTGGAATATATGTTCCATCATATTTTGCTAGGGGAGTATCACCTTTTATCACTTGATGCCTCCCTACTCCTCATGAGTATGGGAAACTTACCAACTAACCAGGATATGACCCCAATGTCAAAACTATTGCTCCCTTTGGACCTCCCCACCATCAAATTCATTTTGTCTATAGGGGACTCAAAAAATCCCTTGGTGCTTCTACCACCTCTATTCTACCTTGACCATTCATTAACAATTTATCTTACCTAGATAAACCAAAATTCACCAAGATACACCTTCATCAGTGTACTTGGAAAGGATTTGGTCTTGGGCAATATGAGCATGGCCCACACGAATTGGTCACCATCGAAACCAAGAAGCCACATGAGAAGCACGAACTTGGTTTCATATTACCTAATAAGAAGAAATCCAAACAATATGTCATTACCATTATTGAGGAGGATATCCCCTCCTCACCGACCTCACATCTGCTTGTGTGTGAGGATGATGACATCATCCCACCTAACTTGTTTTTTTGTTAACATGATCAGTCTTAGACCCCTGACTTATTAGAAGGAGGGGCAACCATAACCATCCCTTTGACCCATCCTGAGATGATAAGAGAAGACTCTCCTACTATTAATATTATTTAGTGCTAGGATGATGATTATATTCTCACCTATCTTGGTGCCCTAGATTCTTCAATCTATAAATTCCTTCCTCTCAAGTCTCTAACCATGTTGAATGAATATAACACATATATCAAATTATGTACCATAAATAATCCCTGCATTGTCAAAATCATCCAATCATTGAATACCAAAAAACTTCGAGACTTCCCCTCTTTCCTCCAAGACTAAAACATAGCCTTTGCTTGGTCTTATAATGATATGCCTAGAATTGACCCCATTATTGCTACCCATAAAATAGTCAGTCACCATGATATCAAACCTATCAAATAGAAGCTCTGATGCATACAGCCTCACATATCCCTTCTCATCAAAGAAGAGATTCAACATCTTCTATCTATAAACTTTATTCAACCCATTAACTACCCCCAATGGGTCTCAAATGTTATACATGTCACTAAATCCATAAGGGGACTATGCATTTGTGTGGATTTTTATGACCTCAACCTTGCTTACCACGAAGATGACTTTCCTCTACCTAGCATAAACCATCTTGTTGATCTTACAATTATCCAAAATATCTTATCTCTCATAGATGGGTTTTAGGTTATAATTAGATCCTAATTACACCTAAATATCAACACAAGACTACCTTTACCACCCTTTGGGGAACCTTTTACTATAGAGTCATGCCTTTCAGGTTAAAGAATGTGGGTGTAACCTACCAATGTGCCATGACTTATATCTTTCATGACCTTATCCATAATATTGTAGATGACTATGTGGATGATCTTCTCAAAAAATCCAAACTTTGAAAAGATCACTTATCCATTCTTAAGATCATCTTTGAGCGACTTATCCATTACCATGTTTGCATTAACCCCAAAAAGTGCATTTTTTGGGTCTTATCAGGAAATCTATTTGGTTTTATTATCTCCCTTCATGGAATAAAATTATATCCCACCAAGATGAAATCCATCCTTGAAATTATTCCTCCTGTCAACCTTAAGTAACTATATAGCTTGCAAGGAAAGCTACAATCCATCCATCATTTTATTTCCCAACCTTCAAATCGGTGTCAACCCTTCCACCACCTTCCAAATAAGGATGTGTCTTTTAAGTGGAGTAGTGACTATCAAAATGATTTTGATTCTCTCAAAAATTACATTTGTCTCTACCTATCCTTACCCCTCCCAAGGATGACCAACCTTTCTAATTATATATCTCTACCACCAACCATTCCCTAGGGGTGATGTTGGCTCACCAAGATGAACAACATAGAGATCAAGCCATATATTATATCAATCACATACTTTTAGAGTAAGAGACTCAGTATACCCATACTGAGAAACTTTTTTTGGACTTAGTCTTCATGGCTACCAAACTTTTCCATTACCTTCTTAACAATAAAACCTACATCATAACTAACACCGACTTACTCAAGTACATGCACTCCAAGCCATACCAAAACTAGTGTATGTCCAAGTGGATCATGATCTTAGTAGAGTTTGACCTTGAGTTATTTCATAAAAATTGAATTAAAGGTCAAGTCATTATGGACCAATTGGTCAAATCACCTTTAGCAGACAACCAAACTCGTCCTCTTGAGTTCCCCGATGAGTCTATCACGGCCCTCTTTCAAGCAGATTTCACCTATCAAGTCACCATGTTCTTTGATGGATCAAAGTGTCAACATGGTGGGGGATAAAGTATAATATTTATTCCCTTTGATTATGAACCTCTCCCTATATCCTTCAATATTGATTTTGAATGTACCAATAACATGGCTGAGTATAAATCCCTAGTGATAAGCCTTCAAACTGCTTTAGCCTTAAAAGTCAAAATGATTAATATCTTTGGTGACTCCAAACTTATGGTCAATCAAATAAATGGATCTTATCAGTGTAATAATGATTTCTTGAAATGGTACAAGCAACTAGTTGACAAACTCCTAACATCATTTGAACACTATCACATCTAGTCAACCCCATGATCTACTAACAAGTTTGTTGACACCATGGCTTCCCTTACCTCTCAGATCCCATCTACACCCTTGGAATATAATTTTTATATCTTTATCCATAGACTTACCCAACCTTATTATATCAAACTATATTCTCCCACCATTTTTGATGTCGAGGAGACCCAACCTAACCTTTGGTATCAAAAAACCTTCAACTATCTTAACATTGGCATAGTTCCTTTTGACCTCTCTAGGAATGCTCAAAGAGAATTTATTCAAAGTGCCTCTCATTATAAAATTATGGGGGGAATTATTTATAAGTGCAGCTTTGATGGCCTCCTTTTTTATTGCCTACACAATCATGAAGCCTCTCATGCTATCAAGGAAATACATGATGTAATATGTGGACACTTTAGTGGCCACATTATAGCTAAGCATATCCTTCACCTTGGATATTATTATCCTAACCTTAAATAAGGCTATTTTTATTATGCAAAAAAGTGTGTCAAATGTAAAAAACATGCTAATTTACATCACGTACCTAGCCATAGCCTTTGGGTTTCCACCAATTTTTTGTCCTTCTCACAATGGGGTCTAGACCTTATTAGTGAAATCAACCCTCATTTCTCATAGAATCACCATTATATTATTATCATGACTAAGTATTTTACCAGGTGGGTAGAATATATTCCCCTAGTCTTGACCAAAATAGTAAAGATTATCGATATTATCAACCATCACATCATCTATCACTTTAGTGTTCATCATAAGATTATCACTGACAATGGTAAATCCTTTAATAATAAGCAAGTCCAAGGTCTATGTGATGAATTTAATATTAATTTAAGCTTATCCTCACCCTATCACCCTTAAGCGAATAGGTAGGCCAAGACCTCTAACAAAACCCTTAATAACATGCTAACTAAAATGGTCAATGCATCTAGTTGGGATTGGCATCTAGACATTCCCTTTTCCTTATGGGAATATCGTACTAGCATTAGAACCCCTATGTGTTCCACCCCATTTTCCCTTATGTTTGGATTAGAGGATATCTTGCCTCTTCAATTCTAAATCCCCTCTTTTTCATATCTTTACAATAGCTTATTTCAAAGGATGATTATCGTCAGCACTATTTAGCCCAACTTGAGCTACTTGATGAGCATTGTTTAACAACCCTTACCCATCTTCATATCTATCAAGAACTTGTAAATCATGCCTATAACAAACACCTTAAAGTGTGATAATTTAATATCTAATACCTCATCCTAAAGGAAAACCAACATGTCACTAATATGGAGAAAAATAAGTGGGGCAAGTTTGTTTTCAATTGGCTTGGGCCTTATATCATAACCCATAAGTATAGATCAGGAGCTTACCAGTTGTCTTCTCTTGAAGGCCACCTAGAACCTAAGCCCCTCAATGCTTCACATCTACATTTTTTATTTTATTAAGAAATATCACGTTGATCTTTTATCTAACTTAAGCTCATCCCTTGATATCCACCCACATTCCATCTCCCTATTTTAGGGGAAACTAATTAAAACTATATCATGTTGTTACATATCAAAAGCATAGCCTTATCTTAAATAATGTGTATTATAGCTCTACCCATGGCATGGCTCTCATGGTACTTTCCACTCCTTCATAATATGGATTCCCATGGTCATTTTCACCAAGACCTCTTCACACTTAATCAATCTTCTTGTGCTTTTAGTTTTGCTTTCATAAAGGTGAAATACTAAGCCAGCCTAAGAAAGTCTATGTCAAGAAAAATCAAAGTGAAATGACAAAATTTATATTACTAACAATCATGAGTCATTCCTAGCATTCACAAACTACTCCCTTAAAGGACAACTATTGAAAATCTATTTAAATTTACTAAAATGTAAGGTAGACTACTTCCTTGAAGGACAACTATCAAAAGCATTAAGCAAAGCTCATAAACTTAGACCACTCCCTTGAAGGATGGCTAAGTAAGAATTTGTCAAAAGCATAGCAATTTCTCATAAGTTTATCACATTGATTAACTTCCCATATATAACAATCAACAAAAGACCCATTATCAAAATCATATCAAAAGCAAACTAATCTTAAAATCTATAATCAGCTCTCAAAATAGCATAATAAGGTGAAAGTCACAATCAACTCTCACAAGTAGACATCCTGTAATGATCAGTCTACATAATTTGGCATAGGATTATTTACCCTATTTTTTTATACACCTATATGAGAGGCAAGCTCGTCTCACAAGAAGGTTCCATTTTCACCCATTTCCCCTTTACACTATATGCAAGGGATTATTGAGCTTACTTGACATTATGTGGTCAAGACACCTTTTTAACCAACTAACACATGCTCATGTGAAACATTCAAAGGGCTTATTTCATTAAGACAATTTTAAATTTGGTTTTTTTTTAGTCTATGTTAACAAAGAGGCATCCTTCCCTCTTCTTACCCTATCGTGACTAGTTGATATTTTTGTAATGATGATCATCTCTTGATTAGATTCTTTAGTCTCCCATCTATTGTTGTTACTTAAAATACCTCATGTGTTTTATCCTCCAAACTAATAACCAAGCATAACCATAAACATAAAAAAAGCATAACATCCATGAGCATTTGAAAAATCAATCATTTTCCACCACATGTCTAAATCTAGAATAATGTGGTATATCCTCATTAAAATTTTACATGTCATAAGCATAACCATAAATCAAAACCATTTCATGCCTAGCTAAGTCTATGTCAGCATTTAGCATACATAAGCAATATAAACATCACATCATAAACAGTAAACATCAACATCTAACCATTAACCATGAACATAGACATAAATAATGATCATATATATATGTATATATATATATATATGTATATATATATATATATATGTATATATATATATGTATATATATATATATATATGTATATATATATATATGTATGTATATATATATATATATATATGTATATATATATGTATATATATGTATATATATATGTATAAATATGTGTGTGTGTGTGTGTGTGTGTATAACTTGTGAGTCAAATAGCATTAAAATGTATACAAAGTAGATAGACATGACTCTCTCTCAAAAATATACATCTCACTGCATCAGCTCATAGGTTGGAATCAAAATGATATACAAAAGTCAAATATCTATCTATATATATGCCCTAAGGGCACCACTACCTCTTGGAACAGCACTAGATCCTGGTGCTTGCCTAGAATAGGATGTGGCTCTAGTGATAGGATCTATGAATCATCTCCTGTACTTGGGGAATGGGCCTAGAATTCCCTATACCAAGATAAACTATTGATGTAACCTATCAAATGAGATCAACTCCACCTCCCCATCTCACCTACTAAATATCCTTCTATAGATTTATAGCAAGTGTCTACCTCTTGTAACTTGGCCATACTAGAAACTAGATGTATGGCCTCCATGTGATATCTCCTAACACTAGTGCACCAAGTGTACCCCTAAACCACTCCATGTCATATGCACCACCTCCTACATTTGATGCATCAAAATCACTCCTCCATCACATGAAGCTAATAGGTAACTCTATTTTTGTGTACCCTACCCATGGCAATCTGACTAGCCTCAACACCTAAATATGCTCATAGGCCCAGTAATGTAGAACCAAGTCGACACTAATGCCATATATATTATGAGCCCTAAACCCCCATAGCTCTCTATATATTTGTACAATTAAAATATTCACCCAACAAAATATATTCCACCCCAATAACAGCTTGACAAGAACTCCCAGTAGCAAATAAGGAAATTTCCTACTGTATAAGTCAAGAAGCCCAAAATATGTCATGGTAATCATGAGCATGGTCATGAATCTCCTCTCATCTAGAGCCCTCTGATATAGTATTGTATACCTCAATCCCCTAGCATGACATCTAAACTGATCACTCTCTTCTTTGTATAATAACTCAACATGATTATCCTACTGCTCTTACTCTATGTGGTATATCGGATCACCATAGAGTGGAATTTAAGTGATCCTATGAATATCCTTAGGTAAAATAGTCATCTCCTAGTTGATAGTAAGAAGGTTTTCATAGCAAGATCCCATCTCTCAATGAGCACTACATCCATGGATGCATCTTGAGGCATGTGCTAATAGTTCCATATTGTACCTAACCCCACTTCATCCATGTGGCCCAGTTGACTGGGTTCATCCCTTACTATATTTTGGTAAAGATACAAAGCACACAATCATGCAATTGTATCTACTCCCTAGACTACACCAAGTTAGAATCATGACTTAGTCACCTACACCTATATCATCTACCCTACAACAACTAACCTATTTCCTTGCCTAATCTACCTATCTACTCGATACCCACTAGGACTACTCTTTAGACCTACACCCCTCAACTTGCACTTGACATACACACATTTTACTTGCCCTAAATTTTTACATATTTATCAAAAAAATTCCATCCCCTTATTAACCATCAATAGTCATGATGACCGCTGATGGTCAGCCACCCATATTTTCTAAGGTATCAACCATTGATGGTCAAACTTGACCATTGATGATCACTATGGGCATCCCATAGCTAGAACACCCAAACCCTATCACAGTAAAAACCACCCTAAAATGCATGAAAATTTTAAAAAAATCTACCCTAAACCCTTACTCAACCTAATTTAACTACCCAACCCACCAATTCCCAATTCCACCTACACATTTACCCAAAATAAACAAAACCCCTACCTAGGACATAGCAAACTAACTAATGATTTAATCCTACCCTGATTTCCCTACCCAATGTCAATGCATAAAACCAAATCTATCTATCAAAATCAAAACATCCCCTACCTTATTTTATGACCTCTATCATGGAGTCGGTTGTAGACCTACTCATCCTTGCCCATGCCCATATGTTCCATGTATCCTACTTAGTCAACATGGTCCACCTCTATATAATGCTAACCATCCACCTTGGCATTGACCCTCAACAAACACCTTTACCATAAAATGCTTAAATCTAGAGCTCAAATTAAACCCAAATCACAAGTAACAAATGGTAAAAATTGATTCACTTTTCATTGCTAGTTTTTATAGGGTTTTACCCTAACCATCGATGGTCAGGGTGATCATCAATGGTCACCCTTAGGGACCCTAATCATCAATGGTCAGGTGCCCCATTTTTTTACTTCCAACTAGGTAGCCCCCTTTGAGCACAACTCAACCATTTCTCACCCACCCTTGGAGATTACCTTCTCCACCCACCCAGACCACCTTGCCACCTCATCATTGGCCCATTTTAGCCTAACTAGCATGTATTTTATGACATGTTTTGCATGGTCCTTTGACCACAGTGACAACATTTCCATGTTGACCGCCTTTTGAATTTTCACCACCTCACACTTACCTAACCTACTTGTGTCTTTTTTAGAGCACTTCCCACCTTGAATACTCATGACACTTGACCCATTTGTGTTTTCACTAGGAACATTTCCTACCTTAGATACCCACTAGAAACAATAACCTTTATTTAGGAGACTAACAGGTGCACCCAATTACCATGCCTAAATGTGGTCACATGGTACATTGGTTACTTATCCCTTGGAATTAACCTTTATTATTATCAACTATGAAAAATTTATCTTTACATGATCTTGGTTATCGCACCTTTTTGTCTCACTTTGTGCACCTATTGGTGCTCTAGTGCCCAACATCTCATCTATCATCATGATGTCTACCCTCATCATCACCTTCACCAACTATGTCAAACCCACACCTAATTATTCTTTACCCCATCACCTTCTAGTTTGAGGGGGAACACCTCTTACCATACTCAGGGCAATCAATAGACCTTTGACCAATAACAAGTTTTTTTTTATAATTCATTGATTCCATGCCACATAACAAAAAGGGGGAAAAAGTACACACTAAAAATCTACACACTATGATTCTAAACATTGAAGGCACCCCTGTACCACCTTGGGACCCTCTTAGGACCAATCTAACACTCTAACCCCTAACCAAGCTTAACCGCAATTAGTTTGGTTAAACTAACTTAACCTAACCTTTTACCCCTTTTTACCCTTTACTCTCAACCACCAACATTCAGGTTGACCACTGACAGTCACCCTAACCATCAATGGTCAAGGTCCACCTCTTCAACTAAAAGCATGCAAACTACCTACTTTACTTTTTTAAATATAATTTGTCTAAATCATGTTATGGGCCATTGCATGAATTATTTATAATTATATAGCCTAGTTGAACTTTGACTTCCACCTCTTACTTATGCCTATAAGAAGAGAGGAGCTAAGAGGTGAATCCATCTATAATTATTATCAAGATATGTATGCATCTACAAGTTTCTTCCTTGTAGGTAAATCACCATCAAAAATCTAACAATATATCAATCATATCAAAGAGTCAATTTGCCACCGCCTCTCCATCGAGTCTTCAGGTACCATTATTCTATCAGAATCAAGATAGATTCCACTAATAGGTCAACTACCTCAACCATCCACTAAATTAAATTCTAGTAATATGAGTAATTATTTCTTAGTATTCATTTACTTCATTTCCATTTCATAATCAGCCTAGGTCTTATCTATCTCTTAGAATCCATCTTTTGAATCTCATCAACCAGCCCTTTTAACAACCTAGATCCAAACACAATAACCATCAATGGTTGACTCAACCATTGATGGTCTATCTAACCACTGACAATCACCTTGACCACTGACAGTCACCTTAATCATTATGGTCAACACAACCATTGATGATCACTATGGTATTGAAAACCAACAAGTTGTTTTCACCTACCTACCTCCAACCAAACTTACTTTGTTGTGTTTTTGCCTATTCATAGACCCTTTTCTAATTTTATAAAATAGACCCCAACCCCCTAGAACTAGTATTAATTAGCTTAATTTCTAATTTAATCATTTCTAGCATATTTTTTAGCAAGCATTTTGTGTTCAATTTTAGTACCCTTTTGATTATTGATGCAAGTACATTCTATTTTATTTATAAGATTAATTGTTTAAAACATGTAAATTAACATCCCCTAAGGAAGCTCTCACTTCCACTTAACTATCTGTCTAACAAAAAAGTTTGCTTTAGTGTTTTCTTATCTGCAGGTCATCCTCTCAATCCAAAGAAGATCTCTTCATAATCTTCTAATTCAATGTGTGTACAATCAAAGAGGTTTTTCAACCATACCCATACTTAGTTTCTTCTTTTCCCTCTTTCCATTAATAAACAAAAATTCACTAAAATAGGAATATAATGAAAATATGATGTAAATAAGGAACGTGAGGTGACACATGGGTGTTGTGAACATCCTTAGCAAGAATGAGACACATTAGGCAAGTGAGAAAGACTAATAACTATCAACACCAAGGACTTAGAACATTTTGACTAATGAACACAAAACTTGGGCTAACAAGTGAAGTATATAGATTATTCCATGAGTGATATATACATGAAAAGTAAAATTGACCTACCTTCCCACAATGTGTTCCCCGTTCCTTAGGACCCCTTACAAAGCCATCAATTTAATGTGAATATTGGGTACTTGCATGAGAAAGTAGGTATCACTAAAAGATTTTTTCATTCTCCTTTTCTAATATACTATCCTACCATACCCCAATGGACCTCATCTCTATCATGAGGCCAACTATGGATTTTGAGCTTTGACTATATAAAGGAGATGTGCTTGGAATCACATCTTTTAGTGTGATTTGACATTTAAAAATTTTGAATTTTTTTTTCCATTTGTATCATTGCCTTTTTTTGTATTTTATGATTTGGATTTTAAATTATTTTGTTTTTTTTATATTCCTCCTCCATACATATTTGGAATGACCAAACATGGGTGTTAAAGATGATAAACACAAGAGAGCTTGCACTTGGTCACTAGAGAAAAGGATCTAAAGACCAGGGTGTCTAATAACTCCTAGACTTGCCCATAAGTAAGTGTGTAATCTCAAAATTAACCAATGTGAGCCTCAAATTAAAGGAACAAAGGGAAATATGAGAGATTTGTCTATGTAATAAGTGATACAATGATGAATATTCTCATAGTTGATAAAAAAGAGGGAAATAGTGTTATGAAAAGGATGGAACTATGTTATTATAGTCATGTTACTAGAGAAGCCATACTAACCTATAATGGATCTAGTACAAGCACCAATGAAAATAGTAGTCAAAAAAATGGTTTAAATATGTTTTAATGTGGTAATTTATGAGTAAGGCTATGTCTTGTCCATGGTCTTACATTGCAACTCACAGGGTGAAAACCAATGAGGTGAATGCCTATTAAGGAGAAAAATATCATAAAGATACTAATGCAAACAATGGCATAAAAAAGACAAAAATGAAAGAGATATATAAGAACCAAAATGAAAAAAATTCCAAATGTAATGTGTAAGAAAAATCAAAGAACCTAAAGGTGACAATGATGCTAGTAAAGTGTGACTAAAAAAAAGAAACATGAGACAAAAATAACAATTAAGATCTATGCTAATGTATGTATCAAAGATGAACATGTGAAATACAATTCTATAAGTCTCAAAAGGTTTCTTGAAGCTAAATGTGTTTTTATTATGCATTGTAAAATAAGAATGGGTATCATAAGATGCCTCAATGGGTAATTAGATGTAGGGATGGGCATCAAAAGATACCCCAAAGTTAGAAGGGATATGTGGATGGGCATCGGTAAATGCCCCAACATATGTGTTAGAGTGAGGTAACATTGAACTATTAGAATGGTTTTCCTTGGGTTGATAGGTGCATTTGGAAATAGGTAAATGTTTTGGTTTATTAGATTTTACAAAAGTTGAATGTGGCATATGGTGTGTAGGAGAGGTATGAGGAGAAAAAGGAGGTAAAGGAGGACCATGTATGATATGCTTTGGAGTAGGAATTTGAACTAGGTAATATTTTGGTTTATGTGACCTAAGAAGTTGAGGTTGAATGGATGCAACAATATGTTTAAAGTTGATCATGTTGGCCATCCTTTCCTTATTGGTTTAGGAAGAAGGATCAACTATGGTTTCAAAAAAATTAGTGGTTGAAGTGTAGGTATGGGGTAATTGTTGTTGATCATTAGGTAGTTGATGTTGATGTTATTTTGGTTCTTAAGGTTGAATTTGTGAAGCTTGAAGATAGTCTTGATAACATTTTTTTGTGAGAGTATCAAGATTTAAATGTTGACCAAGCAAGTAAGAAAGAAGAAAATGGTGAAGATCATGACAATACTCATGAGAATGACCTATAGTAGCATACCATGAATAAAATTTATCAGGATTGTACCATTTTGGAAGAGGTTTGGAAGGATCAAATCTCATGGGTTTATAGGGTGGAAATTTATTTTGAAGTTGTTCTAGAGTCAAGGGTGGGTGGGTTGGATTAAAATTGGTTGAATTAGATGCTCCATTTTGAGGTTGGGGAGGTTTGGATGAATCAATGTTATGAGAAAATTATTGAAAAGTTTCTTTATTAGTTGTTTGAGGTTTTTTAAATTGAGTCATAAGAAAGTCTTGCCTTTTTTCTTGGTCTAAGGCTTCGTCTAAAGTTTTAGGTGAAAAGATTCAAAATTTATATTGAAGGGGAGGTTTAAGAAAAATAACAAATAGTTTTAAAAGAGTATCATAATTCATGTTATGGTCCACTTTATGAGTAGAGACTTCCATAATTTGATGAAATTATGAGCAAATCCATTAGGAAGTTACTTAGCATTGATGAAATGGCTAAGGTAATTTTTAGGAAGGTCATCATATTGGAATTCCTTCACTAAAGCATTAACTAAATCCTATAATTATGAGATGGAATGTCTAGGAATTTGGTTGTACCATTCAAGTGTATCACTAACAAAGGTTTAGATACGATTTTGTTGGTAGCAAAGGTATTAGTTTGGACCCATTCCTTATAGAGATTACCAAAAGACTTATAAAGATAACAGGGTCCTTAGTCCCATTATATGTGATAGTTAGAGAAATATTTCCAATATCGATAGATGCAATAAATGGGGCTAAATGTTCATTTAGAATATTTTGAAACATTTTGTTATTCATTGGAGGTTGAGGGATGATATTCCCATTGGCATCTCTAAGAGGAAGAGGGACAAAATTTTGATTTGGTTGAGACATGATGACTTGAGGTGGTTGACTAGTCAGGTGTAATAAATTTTATTGCATGTCCATCATTTGAGAGGTGTTAGAAGTTTGCATTATGTTCATTTTTTGTATGACTTATGCAAGAAGGTGAGTTATATCAATAGGTGGGTTGGTATTTTTAGGAGGGGTATTAGTGTTTATAAGAAGAGGATTATAAGCAGGTGGAGGATTCCTAACATTGGTATTAGGAGGAGGATTAGGATGAATGACTTTAGCTACATTACATGGTGTAACGATTGGTTTTGGATTAGGGGAGAATCAAGGAAGAAAGTGAATAGTTTCATTTGAAGTAATAAAATAAGTGAGTTTATTATCTAAATATTTTATTATGTAATGTTATTGACTAAGGGAAGGATACAAAGATGTCATCATTATGAGATAAAACTATATAACCACATAATAAAAAGGTGAAAAAAAATAAAGAGATAAGAAGTGAAAAAAATAGTATAAAGTTGATTGGGTCAACCTAACACATGAAATAGGGCATGCAAATTGTACAAGTTTGACTAGGTTGACCTAACATAATAAACAAAGGTTGAAAAAGTGTATAGGGTCAACTAGGTCGACCTAGCACAACAAACAAGGAAAATTAGATAGCCTATAAACTATGTCAAGTGAAATGACCATATACTAAGACAATAATAATTTTGAAAGTATTATAATATCAAGAATGGTGGGAAACAAACAATCAATTGGATCAATGAGGTTGATCAAATTGAGGCACATAGTACAAAACCTTGCATCAATGCTGGCTAATTTAAGTTATTAAAATATAACATATAATTGAAAAAATATCAAGAAATCAAGTTGGAAAGTAAAAGCTAAATCGTCAACCTGAATGTTGTTAGATTATTACAATATAATTTTAAATGTGATATGAAGTTGGATATAAGCAATGAACTAGAATACAATCTAAAGATGGTTTTAGGATGTTTGGACTAAAAGGGATCTATATTAGCAATGGTACAGGATTGGTATTAGGGCCTAACCCCCACTTCACACACTATAGTGATAATGGTATCAGGTGCTTAGCCATAATATGCCATTAACCACATGTTTATACTTTGCTGAGTTGTGGAGCTAAAAGCTTCACCAAATGAGCGAGTGCAGAAGTTGTAGGAGTCACATAGTCACCAATGATGATCAGGAATGGACCAGAGGTTGCCGACATCGGTCATGGATCGATCGACGTTGGTCATAGGCAGACAGGCAGGGACCGACGTCGGTCACCTGTGCATCCAAAATCTATTTTTGTGGACATAACAGAATGTTTGCATGATAGGATTAAGTGTTAGTCTTAAGTTTGCATCTCTATCTTTAGTAGGACTATTTTGAGCCCTTGATTAGGAGGTGCATCTAATGGTTGTGATAGTATGCTCATGAATCCCTAAGTTATATAATAGGGATAGATCTTCATAGCTTAGTGTAACAGTATTGAACATACATGTATATGTGAATCAATCCAAGTGTTAGAGTTGATTGTAATTGAGAGAGAGAACTCTTGAGGGAAAGAGATCTGGAAAGAGATCTTTACATTTGAGAGAGGTGTGGAAGAAAAGAAGTTTATTCAATTTTATTCCTTCTATAAAGAGTTTAATACAAGTTTTCAGGGTGGTTTCTTGTATCTCTTATTCTTTGCTATTTCTGATTTTAGTTACTTATCATTCTGGTTTAATTTTGTGTTTAGTTGCTTTCACATAGTAATCAAGTTTGTTGGTTGATCCCCAACAAGTGGTATCAGATTATTTATGTTCTAGATTCCTGACAAGTGGTATTAGAGCTCAGGTTGACTAACAGGTGTTTTAGATCTGGTTAGTGTGTATTGATCACAGGTCACTCACATGGGTTTCTATTTGAGTGGGAGAAATAATGGCAGAAGAAATTAAACTGAGAATGGAGAAGTTTAATGGAAAGAATTACCAATTATGGAGAATGCAGATAGAGGATTATCTGTATCAGAAAGATCTATACTTACCGTTAGGTGGGGTTTCAAGGAAGCCCACAAACATGGAAGATGAAGAATGGGAAGTTCTTGATAGAAAGGCTCTTGGATATATAAGATTGAGTCTGGCATCTACTGTGATATCTAATGTATCACAGGCAAAGTCAACGGTAGAGTTAATGACTACTTTAGAAAATTTATATGAAAAACCCTCAGCTTCAAATAAGGTATATCTTATGAAGCAGTTATTTAATTTGCAAATGCAGGAAGGTGGATCTGTATCTAATCATCTAAATGATTTCCATGGAATTGTAAATCAATTAAATTCAGTCAAAATAGTGTTTGATGATGAAATTAAAGCTCTATCAATCTTATGCTCTTTACCTGAAAGTTGGCATAGCTTGGTAATGGCAGTTAGTAATACTGCATCTGCTTCAAATATTTTAAAAGTAGATGATGTTGTTAGTGTAATTTTGAATGAAGAAATTCACAAAAAAAGCACAGAGGAAACATCAAGGAACGCTTTAAGTTTTGAGAGCAGGGGAAGGCAAAAAGAGAAGGGAAAGCATAGGAGATCAAGGTCTAAGTCAAAGATAAGAGGTAGATCCAAATCCAGAAATGGCAAGAGGATAGCCTGCTGGAATTATGGAAAGGTAGGGCATATAAGCAAAGATTGCTGGTCAAAACCTAAAGAAGACAATCAGCCTGAAGGTACAGAAGAAGCAAAAGTTATAGGTATTGTTGCACAAGATGCTCTTATATTTTCTTTGCATAATAATATAGAATCTTGGGTTTTAGATTCTGGTGCCTTTTTTCATGCAACCCCAAATAGAGAATGTTTCAGTGACTATGTCCATGGAGATTTTGGAATAGTTTATTTAGGGGATGATGAGCCTTGTAAAATTATTGGCAAAGGAAAAGTGTAGCTGAAAATGTAGAATGGCAACACATGGGTGTTGAGAGATGTCATGCATGTTCCCAGCCTAAAGAGGAATCTGATTTCTACAAGAAAGTTGGGGGATGAGGGTTGCACAGTAACTCTCACAGCTAAATCTTGGAAGGTGACCAAGGGTGCACTTGTATTCGCCAGAGGTAAGAGATTAGGTACTCTCTATTTATGTAATTGTATTACTGATAATTCTCCTTTTGTATTATCTACTTCAGATGTAGATGCAAATTTGTGGCACCAGAGGCTTGGCAACATGAGTGAGAAGGGAATGACTATTCTTAAGTCAAAAGGTAAGCTTTCAGATTTGAAAAGCATAGATCTAGATTTTTGTGAGCATTGTGTTTTTGGAAAATAGAAGAGAGTGAGTTTTCTTAAGACTGGGTCAACAAAGAAGCATAAGTTGGAGCTTGTTCACACAGACATGTGGGGACCAGCTCAGGTTGCTTCTATTGGAGGATCACAGTACTATGTTTCTTTCATAGATGATGCTACAAAAAAGGTATGGGTCTATTGTATAAAGAAGAAATTTGATGTTTTTGACACTTTTAAGATTTGGAAAGCTTTAGTTGAGAATGAAATAGGCAGGAGATTAAGTGCCTTAAATCTGACAATGGTGGTGAGTTCTACAGCTACAAGTTCAACTGGTATTGTTATATGCATGGAATACATAGGCAAAGGATGGTTTCAAGGACACCTCAACAAAATGAAGTTGCTAAAAGGATGAACAGAACAATAATGGAGCGTGCATGGTGTATGAGGTTGCACGTTGGTTTACCCTTAGAATTTTGGGCAGAAGCTGTGGATACTATAGTTTACCTGATTAACAGAGGACCCTCTATAGCTCTAGATGGTGGAATTCCAAAAGAGGCATGGACAAGTAAAAAGGTAGATCTCTCATTTCTCAAAGTTTTTGGTTGTGAAGCTTTTGTGCACATTGATAAGGAAAATAGAAAGAAGCTAGATGTTAAGTCTATGAGGTGCACATTTATTGGTTATAGCTCTGGAGATTTTGGATTCAAGTTTTGGAATCTAGGAACTAACAAAATAATTAGGAGCCGTGATGTTGTTTTCAATGAAAAAGTGATGTATAGTGATCAGCTCAAGAAGCTGAAGAATTCTGAGCAGGGCCATGAAGAATTAGACGAGGTGACGATCCAAAATGAGCTCATGAGAAATAATAATCATAGACAAGAAAACATAGAGACTGACATCGGTCAGGCAGAAACTGACATCGACAATATAGGAACCGATGTCGATCATATAGTGACTAACGTCGGCCAAGAAGGAACTGATGTCGGTCATGTGGAATCGATGTCGGCTAGTAACAGGCCTGGAGGTGACCAAGGTCGGTCACTGTCAGAGAATTTGGGTGGACAATGTGTTGTGAATGAGTCTCAGATGCCCATCAGGAGGTTAAAAAGGGTAAGTAAACCTCCAATTCGATATTCCCCTTCATTATACTATTTATTTCTCACTGATGGTGGAGAACCAGAGAGTTTTGATGAAGCAATATAGGTGGAATCCAAGAATCAGTGAGAGCTAGGCATGAATGAGGAGATTGATTCCTTGAAAGAGAACCAAACATGGGATTTGGTTGAGTTGCCAGTGGGAAAGAAGACACTGAAGAACAGATGGATCTATAGGTTAAAGGAAGGTGAGAATGGATAGATGAGATATAAGGCCAGGTTGGTAGTGAAAGGATTTGCATAGAAACTAGGTATTGATTTTGGTGAGATTTTTCTCCTGTAGTCAAAATGACTTCTATACAGACTGTATTGTCTTTAGTTGCTATTGAAGATTTGCATCTTGAGCAGCTTGATTTAAGATAGCGTTTCTTCATGGAGATTTGGATGAATAAATATATATGGATCAGTCGGAAGGATTTGAGGTCAAAGGTAAGGAGAAACTAGTGTGCAGATTGAAGAAAAGCTTGTATGGTCTCAAGCAAGCTCCTAGACAGTGGTATTTGAGATTTGATAGGTTTATGACTGAGCATGGCTACAATAGATGTCAATCTGACCATTGTGTATATTTTATGAGATTAAATAATGGTAGATATATTATTCTATTATTGTATGTAGATGATATGCTGGTTGCAGGATATCTCTGAGCTTAAGGTGAAATTATCTCACACATTTGCCATGAAAGATTTGGGAGCAGCAAAGAAAATCCTTGGCATGAGTATTAAGAGAGACAAAAAAAATCACAGGTTGATTTTGTCTCAAGAGGATTATGTGAACAAGGTGTTGAAACGGTTCAATATGCAGGATGCAAAACCGATAAGCACACCTATGGCAGGACACTTCAAGTTGAGTAAAGATCAATGTCCTAATTCACATGATGTGGTAGAGTACATGAGTAGAGTTCCATATGCTTATGCAATTGGGAGTTTAATGTATGCAATGGTATGTATTAGACCAGATATTGCCCAAGCAGTGGGAGTTGTTAGTAAGTCTATGGCCAATCCAGGAAAGGAACACTGGAAAGCAGTTTAGTGGATCCTCAGATATCTGAGAGGGACTAGCAGTAGGCATTTATGCTATGGTGGGTCAAACACTTCTCTACATGGATATGTAGATTCAGATATGGCAGGTGATTTGGATGGCAGGAGAAGCACCACAAGATATGTTTTCACTGTTGGTGGAACAGTGGTTAGCTAGATTTCAAAGTTGTAGAAGGTTGTTGCCTTGTCAACTACAGAAGCAGAATATATTACAGTCACAGATGCTAGCAAAGAAATGATATGGATGACACGGTTCATGGAAGAGCTAGGAAAGGAGTAAGAGAGTTGTAGATTATACAGTGATAGTCAGAGTGCAATTCATTTGGCTAAGAATTCAGCCTTTCATTCAAGAACCAAACATATACAGCTAAGGTACCACTTCATAAGACAGGTATTGGAGGATGGTGAGTTGAAGCTGGAGAAGATCCATATAGATAAGAACCCTGTTGATATGTTAACCAAGCCGATAACAAAGGAGAAGGTGAATCTTCATTCAACTTTTGTTGGTATTCACGATTGAGTTTGAAGATGGAAAAGCTAGAAGATGTTGTATAGGTACTAATGCGGCTATTTATCTCCAAGTGGGAGATTGTTGAGTTGTGGAGCTAAAAGCTTCACCAAATGAGTGAGTGCAAAAGTTGCAAGAGTCACACAGTCACTGAAAATGGTCAGGAATGGACCAGAGGCTACCAGCATCGGTCATGGATCGGCCGACGTCAGTCACAGGTAGACAGGCAGGGACCGATGTTGGTCACTTGTGCGTCCAGAATCTATTTTTATGGACAGAACAGAATGTTTGCATGATAAGATTAAGTGTTAGTCTTAAGTCCACATCTCTATCTTTAGTAGGACTTTTTTAGCCCTTGATTAGGAGGTGTATCTAATGGTTGTGATAGTATGCTCATGAATCCCTAAGTTATATAATAGGGATAGATCTTCATAGCTTAGTGTAGAACATACATGTATATGTGAATCAATCCAAGTGTTGGAGTTGATTGTAATTGAGAGAGAGAACTCTTGAGGGAAAGAGATCTAGAAAGAGATCTATACATCTGAGAGAGGTGTGGAAGAAAAGAAGTTTCTTCAATTGTATTCCTTCTGTAAAGAGTTTAATACAAGTTTTCAGGGTGGTTTCTTGTATCTCTTATTCTTTGTTATTTTTTATTCTAGTTACTTATCATTCTGGTTTAATTTCATGTTTAGTTGCTTTCACATAGTAATCAAGTTTGTTGGTTGATCCCCAACAAGTGGTATCAGAGCATTTATGTTCTATATTCCTAACATACTTGGCCAAAAAATCAAGTTGGCTTCCCCTTTGGTGATGAAAACCAAGTAGGTAGGCCTTGGATAGACAATTTTTAAAGTGTTTATTTAAGATTTTATGATTTGGTTGTGTGTACATAAAATAGAAAATAATAAAACTAAATGGTAAATTGAAAACCACCTAATAAAATTATGTGATCTATTATAATCATGGAAGCAACAAGAAATGAAAGTGTGAGCTAATTACTAGCATATAAAGGTTAATTCCAACTTTGAAACATGGTATAGTGTCAATGCATTTGATGGTGTATTCAAAAAATAATGAACAAGGTTGATAATGTTGCCTCTATACTACAAAATCAAAGGTCTAAAAATGAATAGATTCGATAGAGTCAACATAGTTATCCAGATAGCATATATAATATAGAACTAGATCGATAGGGGTGATCTAATTTACTGTATAAAACTAGGTTGATAGGGGCGATCTAGTTGATCTAGCTTTTTAGAAGCCTATACTGAGTTATTAAAATGTACAAGGTCAACTGGGTCAACCTAGTAGTTTGGATAGGATGTCTAAAATTATTAAAAACTATACTAGGTCAACTAGGTTAATCTAGTATTTTATACCTAAAAAAGAACATATACAAAAAGAACAAAGTTATTTGGATGTGACTATGTGTTAAACCTTTGCATAGCAGTTAAAACTATGTTGATGCAGTTAACCTCATATGACAAATATATGATAAAAATAATAATAAAATCATAAATTCATCATGTCTATAAATCAATCCTAACTCAAAGAAGATAGAGCATACCTACACTTCCAATTGGGAATATATTTGTTAAGTAAGAGTATGACCAATATGTGGATCTACTAGACCTGATTAGGGGATCATTTATCACAATACAATATGTTAAGGAGGGTTCTAAAGCCTCCAATCTAAAAAATTCATGAAATAACCCTAAGGGGGTCCTAAGTTTTGATATTTCACCTAAACTAATAACAAGAAAAGTAAATCTAATCTAGTGCTCACCAAAACTTGTAGCACAAATTGGGGGTTAAAAATAATAAAAATAAATGTGTATAGAAAAAATATAATCACATCAATTTATATAGAATCCTAATATATGGAAGAGAATCACAAATGCATTATCTATCTATTCTTACAAAGGAAAAATAAAGTTAGGAATACTTACTTTTGAAGATGAACCCACTGAACCTCAATCTCTCCCTTGGCCAAGGTGCTTTGCAAGAGGTTATTGTGGTATGTAAAGATGATAAATACAAATTATATTTAGGCTCAAAAACCTATTAATGCATCCAAAATACTTATCCACAAGACAATATCCATATCACCAAAGAAAATATGGAACCCTAAGCTTTACTTCTCAAGTATAATGGTCAATAAGTAGATGTTTGTTTGCTCTTACTTATTATTTCAATTCTTATTATCAAATGATGGAAATGAACTTGTATTTATACGTAGATTTGACCCTAAAACATTTTAAAAATTATAGACAATGGGGTCAACCCAGTCGACCTAACACAATTTTGGATAATAATTCACTATGTCATGAGCTAGGTCGGCCGACAGTCAACTAGCTTCTATGTGAAAAATACCCCAAAATTGTATAGGGTCAACCTAGTTGACTCAGTATAACCAACTAAAAAAATTGGATTTATGTGAGGAATAGGAGGATAAAATTTAACAAATTCTTGGAATAGGTACAACTAGAGTATAACAAGCTTAGGTTTAATGGTTTCAGGAGACAAGTGTGTAGATAACAAGTGGCAAAAGGGACAACAATCCTACAAAGCAGTAATGGTCTGCCCACCCCTTTCTTGATGCACCCCTTAAGGCATGAAATTGGAGATATTGAGACTCGATGGGTTCCTACAAGATACCAAGTTTCAATAATCTATAAAAGTTTGAAAATATTATGTGTATACAAAGACTATTCAGCTTCCCTATGTATACTATTCATCTAGCACTACGAGAAAATATATATCTAAAAAATACACATAATATTATACAAAATAATATTATATCCCCTTAATATATATGGTGTATTATTATCCCAATCATAACTCTAAAATTTTTAAAATTTTCTCTTATAAGTGTTTTTGTCAAGATGTTTGTTGGTTGTTCTGCAATAAGACAATGTAGCAATTTTACACTTCCATATTTCACATAATATTAAAGAAAATAAAATTTAGTGTTGATGTGCTTGGTATATTCATTAAATACTAGTTTATTTTCCATTTTAATTGTAGATGTGTTGTCAACCATGAATGGTGTTGAAAAAACATGTTGCTTTTGTAAATATGAAAGAATCATTTTGAACCACAAAATTTCTTTAATTGCCTCTAAATTTGACATGTATTCTCCTTTTGTTGAATAAATTAATGACACTGATTACTTATTTGACTTCTAATTGATGACTATTATTCCCATATTACTTATAAATTTGAAGTATATTTTCCATCTTCAAAATCAATAGCATAGTCAGAATCTAAAAATCTAACCAGTATGAAGTCTCCTACCTTGAAATATTTGAGCCCAAAATTTTGCATTCATTTTTTATATCAAAGGAATATTTTGATTTTATTTTGGTTATTACATTAATATATAAATTACACCAACAACAAAAGAATATTTGGTCTAGTTGTGGTCACATAGATCATATTTCTAATGATCTATTTGTATTTAGTAGCCTCTACCAAATCTGTGGTATCTTCTAATGTCAATTTCATATTTTTTTCCATGGTTGTACTGAGAGGCTTAGAATTTGTCATTATAAAATTTCTCATAATTTTAATAATATATTTATATCTATTGATGAAGATATTATTTAATTTTTTAATCATTTAAATACCCAAATAGTAATGGAGATAACCCATATATGTCATTTAGAATCTTTTCATCAACTTTGATTTTATTTTTGTAGTGTATCTCTTATTATTTCTTATGATGAGTACATCATCTATATACACCACTATAAATAGAATTTTTTTGACAAAAGTAGTTGTGTCCTCAAATTCAAAATGTTTTAAATTCATGTTCAAATGGTACTCAATGAGTTTTTTTGTATCATTCTCTTGGGGTTTTTTTCAAATCATAAAACAATTTTTCCTACTTGCACACTTTGATCTCTTGTCCATCCACTATAAAACATTATGGTTAAGTCATGTACACTATTTATTTAAGATAACCATCCATAAATGTAGTTTTTACATCCATTTGGTGAACTTTCCATCTATTTTGAGTTACTAAAGCCAATAAATTTCAATAAGTAGTCCATTTTGTTGTTAAAGTAAAGGTTTCATTGTAGTTTATTCCTTATTTTTAAGCAAATCCATTTGTGACAAGCCTTGATTTATGTTTTTCAAGTGATCCATATACTTTGATTTTTTTTTTAAAGACCCACTTGAAACCAATGGTTTTATATCTAATTGGAGGTTCAACCAACTCCCAATTTCCATTTTTTACTAATGTATCTTACTCACTCTTCATTACTTTTCTCCATGCATCAATATTTTTAGTGTGTTTGAAGGAAGTGGGTTCATAATCAAAATAATAATTGACTTCTTCTTTAGGGTCTTCCAAGTTAAGCTTTTTCATCTTATCTTGAATTTCATCTAGGAACTTATCTGATTTTTTGTGTGAATGTATGTGCATTTTGAGTGCATAAATTTTCAACCTCATCAGTTCTAAACTCTTTTAATTTCTATTTGGCCCATTTCAGTATCTTTTTTTGAGTGACTTTCAAAATCACTAGTGCCTTATTTTCTTGATTTGAATATCCTTCATTTTCTTACATTGGACCACCATTTGATGACGTTTTTATTTCTTCTAGAGGTGGGTGTCATTTTAAATTATAGGAGTTGATATAGATTCATTTATTTTCAAATTATAAGTTCCCCCTTCATTTTTTATAATCTACCTATCAATCTCATTGAAAACACTAAATTTAGCATTTTTAAAGTTGCTTCAATTGTTAACTTATGTAGTTTCACAAAATACATATCTTAAGAAATTAAATTACTTCCTATTCTCACCACATAATCTATACATCTTTGGGTTTTGAGTATCCCAAATGGATGAATTAACAAATCTTATGGTATTATTTATTACATTTCTCCTTGAGAATCAAAGTGTAGCAAGCAGATTAAAAAACCTTAAGATGTTGCATTGAAGGGAGATGACCACACCAGAATTCATATGGATATTTATTTAGAGTTTATTAATGGTGGTGTGTTATAGAGATACACTACTATTTGAGTTTTTTTTGCCTATAAATTTAGATTTACCACTTTCAAATATAACATTTCTCAAACCATATTCATCAAAGTTATGTTCATCCACTAAAAAACTCCATTTTTTTAAAGTGTAAAGGATTGTACAATGATGTTTGATCCCATTTTTATTTAGATAGGATTAAAACACATGAATTAAATTCCATTTTTACCCCTGAGTGCCCTAATGTAGGATTGAGCTTCATTTTCAACCATTATTTGAAACTTTTGAAAAGTTCTAAAATCTTCTAGTTTTTTCTTCAAAAATTAGATCCAAGTCATTCTATTGTAGTGATTAGTGAAAAACACGAAGTACTTGTGACCATTACCATAAATAATTTGTAGACAAATAAATCACAATCAACCAACTATAATTTTCTATCAATTTTCCATTCTAACCTTTTAAATGGTTCCCTTTCATGTTCAGCCAATATGCAAGCTTGACACTTTTCAATATTTTTTGGTTGTGTTGCAAATCCTACAACACCATTATTTTGTATTGTGTGAATTTTTTCATTATGAGTATGCCCAATTTTGGCATACTAGAGAAGACTTGTTGGAATTTGTTCTTCATCAAGATGAGTAAAATTTCTTAAAACTGAGTGTTCACCTCTGAGTTTTTGTAATTTGCATTCTTTATATCCATTTAGAATAATTGTATTCTCACATTTAATTATGACCTTAAATTTTCCATCATCTAATAAAATGGAGTGGAATTGTTTTCAAATGAGCACTATAGACAAAAAAATTATTTTCAATTGAGAAAAGTAGAGAACATTGTAGAGAATAAAATCTAGAAGACTTATGACTTGAGTCGAATTAAACCTTTGCCTTGAGGTTGCAAACTTATTTTATCTACCAAATATACTAGAACACAACTATATTCATGAAAAACCTCAAATAAATATCTTTTTAAAGTCATATGTTGTGTGACACCAGTGTTTATAACCAAATCATTATCTAAGGTTGAACTCACTGAGGCATTATTTACTTTGTCTGAGATCCAAAGAACACATTTAATTGAAAACCAAGATAAGTTTGGTTCTGAGCTTTTTCTATTTTTATTTTATGGTTTTTTTTTCTATAGGCTTCATTCTTGTCCCATGATGTTTTGAATTCATGGGTCTAATGACTTCCTTTTCTTTCACAATGTTTGCAAAACAAGTGTTTTATATCATTTTAATTTTCCTAGTGTTGACCTTTTTTTATATTTTTTGCACCTTGACCTTTGTTTTCCCTTGCCTTTACCATTTCTATAATTCTTTGAACAATTTTCCTTTTTATTATCATAGTAAATACTTTCTTATGTGGACTCAATTTTTCTTTCAAAGGCTTTTTATCTCTCAACCAGTTGATCAAAAGCAAGATTATTTAACAAATTGAGTGCTTTCAAAGACTCAAAGTAGGCTAATTATGTAGAGAGAAGAGACTCTATGAAGGTGATAATGTATAAATCAATATTTACACTAGCAACATCAACATCATTTTTGATTGCTTGTATTTTTGAAGGCAAACTCATGACACCATTGTTCTTCCGTGAAAATTGAAATATTTATAATAAAATTTTATGAACTCCAATTATAAGTGAGAATCATACATGTCCTTTAATTGGTGTAATGGTTAACAAGGAATTTTTCAACCCTATATGTGACAAGAAACCTCTTCATCAATTGAGGCCAACATCAAGGCCTATTATTTTAAATTTTTGTGTTTCTAGGATTTTATATCCTTTGCTTAATTTGGTTTAGTAGGTTATGCATCCCTATCATAAATGTCAAATCACAAGTAATTAAAAATGATATTGTTTTCCACCTATCTTGATCATTCTAAGTAGGCTTTCTTCCCAATTAGTATTGTACAAATAATTATTTTGATTGAGTGCATGTTTGTAGTATAAGGATATGAAGTGATTCCTTATCACTCCAAAAGGTTCCATTTTGTATATAATACATTACTAATATATCAAACCTCTATAGATACTATCCCATCTTATATATATGGTGATACATGGAATAATATCATCATTTATATATGCCTAATAGTGTGAAAGAGATGTTAAAGTACATGATAATAGAATAACATGTGGTACCTTGGTATTAAGTGAAAAAGATTCACTCTATCTATGATAACCACTTAGCGATAAGTCTTTATAATGAACATAATAACCCTATATACTCAAAGTATTATTCCTTTTAGGATTTAAGTCTAGTAATAGTTGTAAATGGGTAACAAAGGGAATGGGATTTATTTAAAAAAATCACCCCAAATATCTATAGGTATGATCCTAAAACATAGTATGAAAACCATATGCACCATTAATATTAAACATTGTGTTTGCACAATTTGTTTGTTTTTCAAATATTTTCTTGATTTTGAAAAAGGAATTTGTTTAATTTTTGAATTGGTTTGAAAAATTGACTTACTAATTAATATGGTTCAATAATTCAAAAAAAATATTTCCTTATGGGAATATCCTCCAATAAAAAATAATATATGTTTTTGTTTCAAATTAAAAGGAAATTAATTGAAAAGTCTTTTGTGACTTATCTTAATTTTGGTTGGAAGGAGGAAGGTGATGTGGAGGGAGGAGGAGATGAGATAATTTGAGATTCAAGACCACCTAAACACCTTAGACATTTTTCCACAATGTTTCATAGTCAAATATTTTATGGGAAACATTGTAGCTGAGCATGCCAAAACTATAAATTAATATCAAAACATATGATTTCATCTAATATGAATCACTATAATTATCCAAACTGTAGTCTAAGTAGTTGAAATAGAAACATTATGAGATATGGCATAAGTCTTCACCATATATTATGACTCCAAGTGTGAGAAGCAAGTTTAAACAACATGAAAAAAACACCATATAAAAAACTTAAAATTATTAGCTTCAATTTGTGCATAAAAATAGATTAAAATGCCAAAAATGAAGGAAATTCAATTTTAATAAATGCACAATCTAATGTGCAGCTAAAATGTTTTATGCTTTTTGGAGTTTTACAAGATAATACACAATCAATAAAATTTGTTTGAATTCAACAAGGTAATGTTTAGGATTCAATAGTATACATAAAGTTTAAGACCATTCACCCATTCACATATGTACAAAAAATAAAATAAGCACAAAGTAACTAAGGGATAAAAGAGAGCATATCTTATTTGATATTTTATTATAAAGTGTGATAGTGATCATAAGTTGGCATAGGACTGCACTAGAAGTTTTAGACTTGTTTATTTTGCATTTTGACTATTTTTGTCCATCAAATGCTTGCATCAAATAGGGATAGTTATGTCGACATAGGTGTATGCCTCTGATGTAAGTGTCTAATTCAAAATACACATAAGGATGGATCCAAATTTACACCAGGCCTGTTTTTTCACTTGAATAACTTCCATGTACCTCAAATCACATATGCATGTGTGTGAGATCATCTAATAAAACAAAACCTTAGGTATTTTGCCTTGTACTTCCTATGACTTGGTAAAAAAGGGTTAGCACATGAGTCAAGATAACCCTAGAAACCCTAGTTGTTGCTAAGTGATGCCTACATAACCAATACTCCAAAGAGAGCCTCATACTCATGCATAGTTATCCCTCTTAAGAATGTGTGTGATTGTAACTATGTACCTATATGCTCTTTATTTTATAGTAACCCTTGGTATAAATAATGAAAGAATATGGTGATACTTTGAATGCTTTAGATGTTCAATTCAGTACTATAGTGCAATTTGATAGCTAGTAATGTAAAATATTTACTAATTATAAATTGATTTATCAAATTTATAGGTGGTGTAATAAGACTATAAGCTTTGTATATATGGGGATATCTTGATTCAAATAAATAACTAGTGGCATGCAAAAATTTGACAATAGAATGAACAAAAGGGACTAAAAAATGGTCTTAAAAGTGAAAGATATAGAAAATAATAAAAGAATAGGTCTAGACATTTTCATTATGGTTGGACACTTACATCAATGCGAGTGTCTATCATAGATGCAAGTGTCTAGGGGATAAAAACATAAAAAATATAGAATAACAAGTAGGGATACCTAGAGCATGGTGGATAAAATGTGTCATAACAACATACAACTCCAAGGGGTAGGTAAAATAAAGCAAACTAGAGTGGAACTAAAAAGGTCCAAAAAATATCACACCACTAGATATCTAACCCTTGGTAAAGAGTTCTACAGATATAAAGAGCTATAAAAACATTTCCCCCTTTTAATCTAGTAATGCATGAAACTAAAATTATTGGTTTAAAGGAAAATAAAATGCATACCCTAGTGTGTATAACACACCATGTCTTTGCTTGAAATTTCTTTGAATATTATGTTTGAATGTTACCTACAATCAAAGAGTATACCACAAAGTAATCAACTCATATAATCTGCATATGATCAATAATAAAAATTAACATAAATAAGTAGCATGGATAGAATACACCCATGTATATGATGCATGGTAATAGTTTTAGGGCACCGGAGAAGGGAACTTACAACTTCATCCATATTTTGGCTAGGAAGATGAGTGAGCTTACAAGTGATAAACTTAGTTACACCTTGGGGGTATTTTACCTCAAACAAGGGGAGTTGGGAGGTGATCATGATGCCAACCTAGATTAGGTGGATAGTGATTCAGTTGTTGAGAGTATCATTTCCCAACCTGCACCCTTGAGTGAAAAATATATGTAAATATGTAACCTAGTATAGGATGAGTAGTGTAATCAATCTCACCTAAAAAATAGTGAGACTGGATGGTTTAATCACTCCAATTTAACCAAAAATATCCAATCACTACAAATGGGTGAGGCTCAGTAATAGTTTGCAATAGTCCAAATTGGGTATTAGTGGATAAAATTACATAGTATAGTAATAGTACATAATAATTTGGTGAATCTGAAAGATAAATTAGTATTTGAGTAAATAGAATGCTTAGAGTGAGTGAACCCTTGTTCATGCCCCCTATCATGTCTAGTGTGAATAAAGTAATATGTGTATAATGATGATACCAATGTATATAGAGCTGATCTAAATATGTATATGAATCATATATTATGGAAGAGATATGGAAAGTTTTGGTATGTCATAAGTGTGGAGTACATGTTTTCAAAACATGCCCCCATTGAATCTAAAACTATGAATATGTGGAAGCTATGTCAATATATAATTCCCCTAATGAATCTAAAACTGTCAAAAATGTGGAATCCATGTCTACTTAACATGCCTCGACTAAATCTAAAACTATAAAAAATGTGGAAGCCAAGTTTACATGACCTACCCCCACTGAATCTGAAACTATGAAAACTATGAAAGTGATGCCTACGTGATATGCCCCTATTGATATTACCCCATTTTTAGAGGAGGGTAAATAGTACCTTTGAGTCACCTCATTAGAAAAGGAATAAGTGATAATATCATGTATATAGTAACTGATTTTGTATTTTTTTAACGTTATTTGGGTGATAGTTTTGGGGTTTATAGTACTAGTTGTGTAAGCAAGAAAATTAGGTGATTTTTGGTAATTATTAAAATTATTCAAAATTTATATAATATGAAAGGGCTCATGGCTTGGATCCCAATGTAACTCATGGTTTTGACTTTGGATATCCGATGTTCAAGATATGTGTATTTTAAGTTCTTGCAAAAGGTGTATATTAGGTACTTTGAATAGAAACTATATCTCATTTGCACTTTGAACACTTAGAATTTTTTGAGATCTAAGAAAAAGAGAAAATGTCATGTATTAGATCCCCTTGACTAGTGAAATTTGATGTAGTTTTGACAACCCTATCCATCTAGTATTTTGATGAGTTGATAAGTAGGTTTAGCCATCAATTTATTGGTAATTTTGATTTTTTGAAATTTTTTCATTTTGTGCAATTTTTTTGGTTTTTAAATGGATCGACAGACACTTACATTGAGGTCTAGGACACTTGTGTCATTAATTTGATGCTAGTGTCCAAGTTCAAACATAAGCATTTGATGTTACCATCCCGCATCGATGCTAGTGTCTAATGCTTTTGTCCCATGTAAATGCTAGTTTTTGATGCTACTATTTTTTATGTTTTGAATATTTAATTGTAACCTCTATATTTTGGAGCTAAAATGTGATTACTAATGAGTATTTTTTATGTTTTTGGCTGTATAAGGATGTACTCATGCAATGTTTTGACTTATAATATCATGAATGCCACCATTTTGCATATTTATTTTATCATCCTTGTGCAAGGTCTTAACAAAATGCATCAGTGGTGACTATTGAGACCCTTCATCATTAAAAAGAGAAAAAGTAGGGGAACTAGGTTTTTAATACACAAGAGACATGTCAGCACACTCATAACCATAAGAACAAGTGACATTATCATTTCTTGGTTCATCTATACTTGCATTTTCATCATTACTTCTTTCATTATCATAGTTATAATAAAAAGAAGGGGTTGGTTTCTATTTTTGATATTCCATTAGATATTCATATGTTATGCAGTGGTTGTTAGGAATATTGAACAAGTGATCAAAAGGGTGAGTCTTTTTTACATGGATTTTAATTAGTGATTCCATAAGGATTTTAACTTTACATAAAATTAAAAATCAACCAACCATAATAAACAACTCATAAATATAATTAATCATTCTTAAACTAGGCGCATGCAAGAAAATAAGATCTAAAGAAAATATACAACAATCTAAAATGAATATTTACATAAGGAGAAAACCCTACATGCAAACTATAATTTTGGATCAATAAATAGAGGATGGGTTCACCAAATGTTTTATGTCTTTTGGAGTTTTACAAGATAACATGCAATCAATAAAAGTTATTTGAATGTAACAAGGCAATTTTAAGGATTCAATAATATACATAAAGTTTAAAACCATTCACCCATTCACATATGTACAATAAATAAAATAAGCATAAAGAAACTAAAGGATAAAAGATAAAATATATTATTTGATAATATGTTTTGAGGTATGAAAATGATCTTAATTCATCATAGGAATGCACTAGAACTTTAGGATTTTTTCATTCTATTTTTTTACTATTATTATCCACCAGATGCTTGCATCAAATAGGGATAGTTGTATTGACATAGGTGTCTATCTTTGATTTAGGTGTCCAATTCAAAATACACACAAGGATAGATCCAAATTTATACTAGGCCTACCTTGTCACCTATATAACTACCCTATGCTTCAAATTACATCCACCTATGCATGAGATCTATCCAATGAAAAAAAGACTAGTTCTTTTTCTTTAGACTTCCTATGACTTGGTAAAAAGGGGATAGCATGTGAGTCAAGCTAACCCTAGTAACCCTCATTGTCTCTAAGTGATTCATATATATCCAATATTCTAAATAGGGCCTTAAAATCCCATATAGTTCTCCCTCTTATGCATATGTGTGTAATTGTAACTATGAAACTATATTCTCTTTCTCATATAGTAACCCTTGGTACAAATAATGCAAGAATATAGTGATTCTTTGAGTTCTTCAAATGTTTAATTCAATACTGTAGTATAATTTGATAGTTGGTAATGTTAAATATTTATTGATTAGTACTTTATTTATCAAATTTTTAGGTGGTTTAATAAGACTATAACATTTCTAATTATAGATATCTCTTGATTTCAAATTAGGACCTAGTGGTGTACAAATAGCTGACAATAGAATGAAAAAGGGACTAAAAATGGTCATAAAAGTGAAAGATACAGAAAAGGGTAAAATAATAGGTCTAGACACTTGTATTATGGTTGGACACTTATGTTGACGTTAGTGTCTAGGGGATTAAAACATATAAATGATAGAATTACAAGCAAGGATCCCTAGAGCATGGTGGATAAAAGGTGTCATAACAACATAAAGGGTCTAAGGGGAAGGTAAAAGAAATAAAACTAGTGTAGAAATTAAGAGGTCCACAAAAGATCACACCACTAGATATCTAACCCTTGGTCAAGAGGTATACACATGTAAAAATATATAACAAATTGTTATGAACTAAGCGTGTACCAAATATGGGTATCTACATAAATTCAACCTTATGTAATTGAACAAAGTCATACATAACTAGATTTATATATGAACCATCTTTGATAAGGTCGTACAACCAAAAATAAGGAGAAATAATTAAAAATGAATTTACACTTAAAATTTAAGTGGCTGTAAATGAATGGAGAAAAAAATAACAAAGCCTATGCTATGATACCAATGCAAGGCTAATAATAATTAGGTGCAAACTAAAATAGTATTCACATTAGACTAAATGGATAAAATTACAGCTTTTCAGTCACAAATGTGACTATTCACTTCATCTCATATGAGACTATTTAACTTCCCTACATAGACTATTCATCTACCAATACATGACAAAATCTCTCTACAAAATACACCTAGGATGATATAATATTATGTACAATAATTTTAAAATTTTCCTTAATTATTCATAGTTTACTTTCTATTTTGTTTGTAATAGTTTATTAACCTTCAAGTTTTTTAATTTGATCCCTTTCTTTCATTTCATGTTTTATTTAGTTTAGTTTATTTATAAATGGAGATATATTTGATATGAGAAAGAGGTACATTGAAATATTGAAAATGAATAAAAAAATATAGTGTTTGATTGTCCAAGGTGTAACCTCACCCATAAATTTCTCTTTGTCAAATAACATTTATTATATTTATTAAACTCTGATACATAAATTTTTGATAGAGTAAATGGAAAAAAATTGATGAGACATGCTCATGATAATTTTACTAAATATATATGTTGTGACATTTGTTTACACAAGAAATATAATTTGACATTGATTGAAAGAGAAATTGCATATTATTTTTTAATTCTTTTTCAAAAAATAATAATTCTAATTAAATGAATGTTTTGGTTCCCAAAAAATTTCAAGTCTTTAAACATTATTAAACCTTGATGTTTTACTATTAAAATATCCCTTTTCATGCCTTTGAATGAAATATTTAGTCAAAATATCCTTAAAATTATAATGGTATGATTCTAATTTTACCTTTGTGATATAAAAAAGAATAGATTAGCTGGAATAATAATTTTAACCATCAATAGGGTACATACAATAATCTCAAGTCAAAAAATATTGAACCATGTAATGTTTTAAGGAAGTTTTTAGAGAATGCATATGAGATAGAGCTAACAGACGTTATCTATATCTCACCAATCTCAATGTATCAAATATATATATTTTTCATGAATAAAAACTACTTGCAAATGATGTTGATTTGATTTATTCAATTACATATTTGAGATAATGGTTTCTTAAAAAATAGAAAGAAGAGATAGAAGCCATTCTAGTGTGTAGAGTTGTCAAGAAGGCTAGACGTAAGACTAGTGGAGTATTTACTAGTTAAGTGGAAAGATAAAGTAGTAGAATATTAGAATTATTTAAATGAATATGATATTTTAAATTCAAACATATTGGTGAAAGAGCTCACTCTAGGTTCATGAGATGGATCCTATGGATTTTATCACTTAATCAATATGGCTTATGAAGAAGCATCCCCTGCATGATGTTAAATATTGCATCAACCAAAAATGATTATGTGTGTACCTTATGGTTTTAAATTTTTCATGTCATGACATTTTTGTGTTTGAGTTCTTTGAATATTTAAAAACTCCATCAAGCCTCAGGATCAAATAAGAGTAGGTTTTAATTATTAAACAATGATCAAATAGGGTATTCCCTAAATGATGATGAAATCATCGGTTCCTACATCAAGTGGTTATGAAACTTATAATATATGTTAACTGATAAATTTAAAAATTATCCTAATTATTGTGAAATTTTTGGTCCATGATAAGTGATGATTTCTCCCATAGTAGTTACAAAAGGAGACTAACAACCCATAATGATAGCTTTTCTCATTTGGATCATTTTTCACAGATAAGGGAATTCAAAGATCCACTCTAGAAACTAAAATGGTAGAAAGAGAATCGAATTAGTTAGATATGGGTAACCTTATTTAGGTAAGATAGAGGTATGAGTAGAGAGAGAGAGAGAGAATAGTAATAATTGTTTCAATTCCATCGAGGGATTATGATTGTATTATCTTCTTATTTATTTTTATAATTAAATAAAAAATACAAGTGTGATGTGTGAGGTATCTACATAATTTTTCCATATGAATTTAATGAAGTGTGATTTTGGTCTCTAGTTTTGAGTGTACTATGTATGAGTATTAAATTATCTAAATAAGATCCATAATCATGTTGGATACCATCCCATAATACATATAATAATTAAAATAATGAAATATTTAAATAAAAAAATGTGCATATTTACCACATGTAATGTGACTACCTCTTTAGATTAAAGGCTATTGCCTAAATTTCAACTATAATAATAACTCTTTTCTATAATAAATGCCTCAATCACTAGCTCTCTATGCTCTTATATAGATCAAAAAGAGGCTAGGGATAGGGTTAGTAAAGTACTTAATTTTTAGAAAAATAATTCTTAATGGAATAATTTAATATTAATAGAAAAATTCAATCAAGTCAATAACTTAATCAATACTCTTCTCTAATAATATTTTATCAATAATTGTGAACCAATTAGTGATTATCCATGAATTATATTACAATGAATATTAAAAGTACATCTTAAAACCATAAAATAGTGTATCATTATCTAAATACAATAATATTACCCATTAATATGTATTTGGATGAAGGGAAAGATAGAGAAAACACTGAACTATTCCCTCTTGATGACACCTTCCTTCACTCCCAAAATTTTCTTGAGCTAAAAATAATTGAGCCTCAAGAAATCATTTCATGAAGATGTATGCAACATGATCATGTAATTGAAAAAATTTAAGATAAATGACCTTATCCTATATCAATTTATGAACATAATGCATATAGATCTCAATATGCTTTATGTATTGGTGCTTGACTTAGTTGTGCTAAATGTTTATAGCACACTGATTATTATGCAAAAGTAGAGTGGGTTAGGTTAGTGGAAATTTAAATTTGGAAATCAAATGTCGAATACAAATTGACTCATGATTGGAAGTGATGGCTCTACTATTATAAGATTTTTTTATTACAAAAATAAATAGTAGTTTGCTTCTTGCAAGACTAAGTCACAAGAGTTTCCCCAAGATGATATATGTATCTTGCATTTAACTTGTAATTGTTTCGATATCCAACCTAATCACTGTTTGTATAACCAAAAACTATTACATTCCCACAAGAAGTGTACAAAAAATTGAGGATTTTCCACCTAAATTTTACTCCATCCCATAGTTAGTAGTATCATAAAGATACTTTAGAATGTGTTTTGAATATTTATAATGGATTTTATGGGGGTTATGATAGTAGTGTGATACCAATTTCACAAAAAATGAAAGATCAAGATGAGTATGAGTCAAATATAGAATAATTCCCACCAATTTCCAATAGAGTGTACCATCAATCAAATGGAAATATCACTTAGTGGAAATATTGACTCCATATTGTTAAAGAGTCTGTACTGACTAAAAACATTTCATATTGAAGTGGTTGAGTATGTTTTGAGATTAATTAGATTGATTAAAAATTTTCATTTCTTAGACTATGAAATTTTAAAACCAAATAATAAATGTAACAATCCTAATATTTTATATAAAGTGATGTACCTGTCTTGGGAGGAGAAAATTACATTTTTCCATCTTTACTTCTAAATATGCCATTTTCTTGAAACATTGATGTTCAACATGACCTGATTTCTTACACCAAATTATAACACTCATGTTTGACATTGGCATTTGCTTTCCCTTTGCCTTAGTTTTTACTTATGGAAGTATTATGTTGAGTCGATTGATTTCCCTTAGGCTTGGGATTTGATTTTCATTTTTTCTTGGTAGGGAATTTTATTTTCTAGAGTTGGGATTTTCATTAGTATAATTGACCATTAATGTATAATTATTAGTACCTTAAATTTGGATTTTCCCAATAAAAATTAATTTTTCTTGTTCTATTTCAAGTTTCTCACAAAAATTTTAAAAATATTATGCCACATATGTAGATCCCATATTGTCTTGATGTGTGTAGTAGTTTGAAATACAAACTGAGTAATGATAACCCAATTTAGACAAAATTTTCATAATGAGTTTTTCATAAGTCTTGGTCTCCCCAATCTCAATTAGGATAATCCATAAGTGTTTGAATTGAATGATGAAGTCCTCAATGAAATGTTAGTTGTTTGGACTAAGAGCAATGATCATGTTTTCTAGTTGGCATGTCCTTAAATTATTGTGTTTTCCAAAAATATCCTCTAAGGTAGTAAAAACTTTATAAGGTTCCATGACACCCTAAAAATTAAACTTTAATTCAATAGATACTAACTGACCAAGGATGCTTCTAGCTTCATCAAAATGGTTTTTTCATTTTTCTATTTGATAAGATCTAAAGGTGTAGATTTTTATTTATTACAATGTGGTAAAGGACCTTGATAATTAATACATCAATAATGTATCCTTTCCAACTGAAGTAGTTATAACTTACTAGGGTTACTTTATATACGGGTATGATGTAGTACAAAAATTATTGCATGTATTTTTTTCCAAATGGATCGAAAGGTATCTCTAAATTATGTTTTCTATCAAACGTGCCCTTTGTATTTCCCCTTCATTATTTTGGTTTAAAATTGAATCTAAAAATAGGGTTTATAAATTGAAACTAAAATAATAATATTCTACTTTAACTGAATTAGTATTATGATATTATAATTGAATAATATTTTTTTATCTAAATACAGATATGGTAATAGTGTGAAAAACTTCCAAGTATACCTTAGATTTCTTCAAAATTACTAGGTTAGGTGTGTTTGATTTTTAGGCTCTCTAATATACTAATTTGAGGTGTAAATAGTGAACAAGGCATTAATGGAGTTGACTACAAAGGTTTCCACTATTCCCATAGCTCCATTATCCCCTTTATAAGGTACATATAAAGTAACTTCCCAAGGCTAACTGATTATTGGTACACTACAGAATCAAGTAACATAAAGGCTTCCTATTAGAAAAAATAGAAATCTTAGGTTATTTAAATATTCAATGAGGTACATGGAATATAAAATATTTATATAGTATTTTCTAATGGCTTGAGTATTGGGGTAATACCCCTCACAACATGGATCAGGTAAAACTGATTACCACTTTTCCAAAAAATACAACTCTTGTGAGTTTTAAAATTGCTAGAACATAATTTTAACCTAGGGGGTTTATACTAGAAAAAGGAATACATGTCTAAATACTTTGGAATATCTTAAAAATAAAAGTGATTTATAAATCTGAGCAAAAGAGAAAAGTGTTATAAAACACATAATATACCTACTTGACATAGAATGAAAGTTTGGTGTAGAGGCCAAGATCTACTTTTTGGTAAAATTTTAGGTCAAAATTAGCACTTTTATTTTTACATGAATCCCAAGGCAGCCCAAAACTACCATATATAGGTTGAATACACAAAATGATAGTTTACTTTAGAGGCCAAAATATACCATTTGGTGAAATTTTAGGTGAAAATGAGAAAAAAAAATTAAAACCCTTAGTACCTACTACTTTCACCAATTTATGATCAACCAAGACCCCTAAGGGTTATGTGAGATCATAAGATTGGTTATTTTAAGTAGGAAACTAAAGTCAAGGCTTGAAACTCAAAAGAAAACTATATATTTAAAAATTAAACTTACAAATAGAATGAGTTGAAGTTTTTATAGCTCTGATATAATATTAATTTTTTTGGATAGGGTCTATAATCATGTTAGCTATACATCCATAATACATGTAATAATATAAATCAATGAAAGCTTTAAATGAAAAGAATACAAAGATTTACTACATGTAGCATGACTACCTCTTTAGATTAAAAGGCATTGGCCTAATTTTTTAGTATAAAAATAACTCTCTTCCATAATGAATGCCTCAATCACTAGCTCTATATGGTCTTATATAGATAATAAAGAGGCTAGGGATAGGTTTGGAGAGTAGTTAACTTATAAAATAAGTATTCTTAACATAAGAATTTACTATTAATAGTGGAAGTCAATCAAGTTAATAACTTGATTAATATGCTTCTATAATAATAATTAGTGGATAATTATACACCAATTAGTGAATATCCATTAATTATATTATAATGAATATTATAAGTGCATCTTAAAATCATATAATATTATATGAGTAATTAAATACACTAACATTGAGTGTGTGTCCATTGTAGAGTGTTGAGTAAATTTTGTAGGGAAAGGTAGCCATTCACATGGCCCTTTTATACCCATCCTACATGATGATTTTGTTTTATGTATCCAAGGTCTACCAAGTTTAATGTTATATGCTATACTACGACTACTAGGTACTATATGAAACAAGAATTGAATATTCCTTAGTAAAACTTGAATAGGAATGATCATACACCCTAGTCACTCTTTTGGCATATCATTATATATTTGATATTTATTTTCATATAGAATATATATTATTGAAAAAATCCAAGGCTATAAAGGAACTCATTGAAGTGTGATTTCAAGTTTGAACCATTATCTACCATGATTCCATTTATTTATTTCATTGAAATTGGTATGGACTCCTTGCTGGATTTGATTATTTCAATAAGATCTTGGATCTTATGCCTCAAATCCATGTAAGAATTTTTTTAATGTAATTGGATTCTAGGGTAGTCACAAAATGCATTTGGGTCACAATTTATAGGCAAATGTTTTGAAGGATCAAGTTTTCTCACCACTACATGAAGTGTAATTTGCACCATCAATAGGATCAAGTTTATGTTATAAATCCTCATTTTTTGTTATCTTTGGAGGCAAAAATCAATTCTTTTATGTTTATTCTTATGATTTAAAAATGGCCCAAAGGTGGTGGAATTAAACATTTTTAATTGTGCCACATTTATGCCATGTTTTCCCCCCACTTTAACCACTTTTGCTTTGGAAAAAATAATGATTAAATTAGAAAAATCAATTTAATTTAATTATTTAAAATTATAAATAATTATGTAAAATTTATTTATGAAATAAAATAACATATTTTTAAATATAAATAAACATTATAAAATAAAATATAACAATTTCACAAAAAAATATAATATATAGTTGGAAACATGATAGGTAAGTTATTGTCTTGAATGAGAATATAATTTGGAAGAGGAGAAAATAAATAATTTATCATCTACATTACAATAACATGTGTTCAAAATATAAATTATGAAAAAACTAATTCTTTGAGATATCATCATCTATGAGCTCATTTTCTAGATCATCATCTCTTAGTTTATTGTCTATACTATCTAGACTAGACTACACTCCATTCAACGATAAATTTATGTAGTCGTACTTAAGATGATCATGATCATCACCATCATCATCATTATCCTCTAAAAAATCAAGACCATTAACTTTAATTAATAACTTATTGACATATAATGACATTATTTAATAATTATTAAAATAATCCAAATTAAATTTATCTTAAATAGCTAATTTCAATTAAAAACTAATTTTTTCTTAAAGAGTAAATTATTTCTTACTAGCACAAAGCTCCTATAATGTGCCCACTCATTGAATTTATCAGTGTTCCATTCATGGGCTTTTAAGTATTCCCACAATTATTTAGTGGAATCATAGTCATACAACTTATGTTGTAATAAGTTTATATATATGAGGTATGAATTAAAAATTTTAATCTAAATTATTAAAATTAACTTATGAATTTGTGCACAACTTATTTTACACTGATTTCCCCTAACTCATTTTGGCTTGGTGGGATTTACAGTGGATACTTTTTACCCTTACATTAATATGAAAATTATAAACATATTATAATTAATGAATATAAATAAATAAATAAATTGTGTTATTTTTTAAAATTACAAGAAGCTTGATCTATATCTTACTTGAGCCAGTGTTCGCATAATAATTTCCACATAGCTATGTTTATGCTTAGATGTTGGAAATTTATTATCTTCTCATGCATATTATCCTTGAATTTCTCATGCATATTATATAGTTATAAAAATAATATTAAAATATTTTTAAATTAAAATTAATTCAAATTAATTATGTTGTCATACCAATATATGTCACCTCATCCTCCTAAGTGCATCTTTTGTGAATGTTCTAATAGTATTCAATGTATAGTGGGTGCAATTAAACTATTTATAAATAACATAAATCAACATTTTTTAATGTTAAATAAGTTGATATTTTAAATCTATGTGAAAATTTTATTCAAACAATTTTTTTGGATTGAAAAAAAATATTTTTTAACGTACCTAAAATAAAATAACAAAATTAAATTACTTTAAAAAAACATATAACATAAATTAATTAACTGATTAATGTAATTAAATAAATTATAAAAGAAATTAAACTAATACATGTTTGTCTTGATCATCTTGTAATATTTTTATGTCATTATTTACATACAATTTCACCCATAGAGAGCCTGAAATTAAATATATATACTCATCTAGTGTCAGATAGATAGTTTATCCTCATCAGAATCATGTGGAGAATCTATAACCCCCGTCAATATTGTATGAATCACCTGCTCAAGGATTTTGGGGGTGGTCTCATATCATTTCAATTTAGGTTCATGATATATATGTGGCTACAAGGAAGGAATGAAGGATAAGGATCTAAAACTATATAATAAGGTTAAAAACTAAAAGCTAAAAATAATAAATTTAAGAACACTACTTCAAATATTAAAAAATAATATAAAATGCTTACCTCCTTACCTCCCTTGAATCAAGGCAAATATGATAGGCCATCTCAGGGATATCATCACCCTTAGATTGTCAAGGGATGTAGTACTCATCTAAAACTCAACTACATATGATCACTAAAGAAAATAATAGGGTGATATTAAGGGGTTCAATACTTCTCTTAATGACTTCACAAACACTAGATCTACCACATCCCACACTATGCAATGCCATTTTCACAAAATAAGATCTATATTCATAAGGTTGCTTGCATTTACATGCCTAATGTTTAAAATAAATAAATTTTCATGTCATTATTTATATACAATTTCACCTACAAAGTATTTGAAATCAAATATTTATACTCATCTAGTGTTAGACAGATGGTCTATCCTTGTCAGAATCATGTGGAGAATATATACCCCTGCAATGTTTTAGGAAACACCTCCTCGAGGCTTGTGGGGGTGGTCTCCTGTCATTTCAATTTACATACATGAAATAGATGTGGATGAGAGGAAGGCATGGAGGATGAGGATCTATAACTATACGATAAGGTTAAAAACCAAAATCTAAAAAAATAATAAAGTAAATAATAAATTTAAGAAAACTACTACAAATATGATAAAATGATATAAAATTCTTAGCTCTTTAGCTCCCTTGAATCATGTGAAATATGACGGGTCATCTCAGGCATCTCATCACTCTTAGATTGTCAAGGGATGTATTACTTATCTAAAACTTGGCCTACATGTGATCACTAAAGTACGCAATAGATGTGGCATTGAAGGGTTCAATACTTCTATATATCTCATTTAATGGCTTCACAAATATTGGACCCACCATATCCCACACTATACAATGCCATTTTCATAAAATAGGAGATATGTTCATGAGTTTGCTTGCTTTCACATGCCTAATATTAAAAAAAATGTAAATTATATATATTTCATAAATAGTGATACTTGAAAAATGAAAAATTAATAAACAAGAAAAACAATTATGTTATTAGGTTTTTTGCTTTCAATGCATTCTAGAATTTTTGCTTTAGTTTTTTGCTCCTATGAATCTGACATAGGATTTTTACATATGAATTTTAGTAGTGTTTTTCCTAAGGTTCTCACCCACTATGTTTTCCAAGGTTTGTTCTAGTTATTTTTCTACGAGTTTCCTACTATGTTTTCTAGGATTGTTATTAAATTTTCCTTTGCTTATGGCTAATTTTTTCTATATTTTCCCTATTTTTCTTTAGGGATTTTTATCTTTTTTTTTGTAATTTTGTTTATAGTTTCTAGATTTAATTTTTTCATGGGTTTTGCTATTTTTTTGGAAAACCCTCCATTTTCTTCTTCAAATGAACTCTGTCATTCCCATTGCCTCCTTTACATTTTACACCAAATAGTTTATATAGTATATGGGTTCTCTTGTTTTTTCAATATGTCCCTTTCCCCCCATCTTTTAGTTTATTTTTTTCAATTTCCTGGCCCTTTTGATTCCTTTCTATACAAATAAAAAATAAAATGAAAGTAGGGAGCATTTATGGACCGTCCCATTTTATATTTTAATTTAAGTGTTTAACCTAATGTAAATAGTGTCAAATTTACATTAGCCCCAATAATTGTTTCAACAAAAATATATTGTAAGATACAAACTTACATAAATTACATTTAATTAGTTCATTTATTTTTTCTTAATTTACATTTTTTTACTATTATGATCAATTTTATATAAAATAAATAAGATGAAATTCATAAATAGTATTAATATTTTAATACAAATAACATTTTTTCAAAATTACAAATATGATTATCTCTCATAAAAATGTTTCATTAAAAAAATTAGGATATTCATCCATCTAAAGTGGAGGTGGTTGTATTTATTCCCATTGATCTTGAAGGAACTCATATCATGATTATTCTAGTCTAGGGAAAACACAATAATAAGATCTACAATATTTAGAGATAGTGTACTTCATGTTGATGGAGGTTCTATAAATGAATTTATAAGAAGAGTTAAAGTGGATGGTTAAACACATACATGTCTTGTTATAATGGATCTTATACTAGGTTATGGGCTTGTAGGATGATGTGATGGTGTCAATGGTGAAATTTAAGACTCCATGGGATCCTCATCATAATGAAAAGGTAATGATGATATGCCACAACAAAAAATACTTCTTCAATTTATTTTAAAAATTCATTATGTTCATCAAATTCATATAAAATAAATTAAAAAATAACTTTAAACTATTTAAATGTATCAAAAAATATATTATAAAATAAACTAAATTTTACATTACATAAAAAAACATAATAATGTGGTTGGGGCTTGACCAAATTCTATTTTGTCTCCCCTTGTGGTTATTGACCATTAATATTTTTTAGTGTCACTTCAAGTAATGTGTGGTTTATGATTTTAGTTGGTGGTGACCTTTTTGGACCCTCGTGCTTGTTGATTATGGAATTTATGAAAAATGTTTGATTGTTTGGAGTGGCATTTATCCTAACACACTATGGTGGTTTTTATTTGCCTAGTTGGCTATGGTAATGGTGAATGATGTTTTATAGCTTGGTTTGTTTCTTTTTATGAGTTATTTTGTTGGTAGGAATGGAAGCTTCATTGGTTCAAGTAGTCGTAGTTCCCATGGTATTTGTGTAGGGTAAAAAATGGGAGATGGAATTCTTAGGTGAGGTGTCAACCATCTGGTTGAAAAAGAATTTTTGGTTTCCTTTTTGGCATGTGTTGAAATACATTCAAAAGGTATTGGGAGACTCTTACCTCATTTCTTACCATCAAATAAAGGTTAATTTGGATGTTTATATGTTTTCCATCAACTTGATACTATTGGTGGAGGCTAAGAAACATATGGTGGAATTATAGGAGTTATTTTTGGCATTGGCATTTAGGGTAGGGATACCAGAAGCGGTGGAGGTAGTGGATGTCTAACCTCAAACTTATTTTCCCTTTTCTATTCAATATGTGGCAAGGTTTGTCCTTATCTCTATTTTTTGGTATTTAGAAGGTGAATTCATGGAAATATTAAGCTACATGGAGGATTTGGATTCAATTTTCACAAATAACCTTGATTAGTATGACCAGTACCTATCTCCACACAGCTATCTTTGGTAAAGGCTCCCATCCCTACTTTTGAATCTGTACTAAAAGAAATACATTATAATATTTGAGTGGTAGTGGTAAAATTATTATCAAGGATGGAAAGCTAAGCTATGGTCTTCACTCCTAGCTGGGTGCAGAAATCTCAGCTCCAGGTGACTTCTAGTCTCATGTAGGAATAATTAGATGTGATTTAGTAGGGCTCATGCTTGGGAGGGGTTATGACTCATGGTAAGATGGTGGTTGGTTTGTTGAGGGTGTCCTAATTAGTGTTGACCAAATTTGACCCTAGGTCAAATTAAGTCAACCCCCTTGCCTATGTAAGCTTTTATAGGGTCCCTCTAGGTTTTAATTAGTCACCATGGTCCTAAGTGAGGTCAAATATTATTTTCAAGGTCACTTAATATGTTCTAACCTTGGTAATTTTTATCCACTTGTCTTAATAATCTTTTTTTACCACCTTTTGGTCATTCTAAGGGAATTGTATGGTTTTCCATGAAATTAAAAGTGTGTCAAGAGGATATCTAATATACCACATATTAAGTAGGTGTTAGGAATATTTTTTAAACTAAAAGGGTTACAGGTTCAAAATTAAAACAAGAAGATCATCTATAAAAGTCAATTTAAGATGATTGTACAAATTGATGTAGCTCATATGGCATGTGTGGAGGCTTCAAAGAGATGTCTTAAGATCACCATAGGTATTTTATAGGCTCAAGAGGCTTAAATTGGTTTAAAACTACCAAAAACCAATTTCTCTCTCCTAGTGCTCTCTTAGGTAGGTCAAAAAGAGGTCAATAGTTTTCACTTAGTACAGACAGGGTAAGAATATTTGAAGTGAATACACTTAGTGTATGTTAGATGTATATGTGTATTTCCATTCCATGTCCATAGTCTTAGAATTGGTGGTCCATACTGTATGAATAATCACTAATATTTTTAACACCTCTAAATTACCTACACATCCCCAACATCTCAATTTTCTCATCTGATTTAATTGGTTTGTATGAACCAAGTGGTGTATAAAGTCTTACAAAGCATGTTCACTCATTTCATGTGGATGTTATACTAGTTTTCATGTGTGGACATGAAAGCATAGGTAGAATCATCCTTGTCCTAAGAATGATCGCCATTGAAAGCTAAGAGTAGTGTTTATCAGTTGTAGATTTTTTTTCCTATAAGTAGCTTCAGATGAAAGGTAATACATTGGTTTTCATCCCTTCAAAACATGGTTGATCATATTATATATTGAAGGTTTGTGTTAAAGAGGATCATGGATGGAAAGTGAGGTCTAAGACATTTGATATAGTCATGTAGCCTTAAAAGGACCATTTATAAGCTGGTCTAAAGGATAATCTAATTTTAACCTAAACAAAAGAAGTATAATGTTCTTTGAAGGATTTGAACCTAATTATGATTTAAAATAGAGATCATGAACATAGTGAAATATTATTACGATAATGATGAGGTTCTAACCTAGTACACAGTCCTATATCTAATGACACTTACATGCAGTCTCAAATAGTGGTCTAAAGTCAATACAAAAGAGGCAAAGTAGTGTTGAAAGGGATTTGGAGGTGTTTGGACTCAATTGAGACCTTTAAGTAGGTATAAGAGTATAAAGAATATCACAATGTAAATAGTGAATACATTACATACAATCAACCTAGATTGAGGGGTGTAAAGTTGAAAAGGTTGAAAATAGGAAGTTTTACCTTAACTTCTTCAAAAATAGATTTTGATCCATACATTGTCTTTGTATCGATGAAGGTCCATAAGGTATGTGTAAGTGTAAGGGTTTCCTCCTTATAGACTAGACCTACAGGTAGACTATGAACATAAAAAGAAGTTGCTAGGTCAAGGGAGATGGTGATAGGGTGGGGTTTCAATTTAGTCAATTTTATGATGGAAACACTTAGAAAACATAGAACCATTGAAGCCAAAATAAATATTGAACTTGCAGACCTATAGTACATTAATAGAAAAGTAATAAGAGCATGGTCTCAAGATATATTTGAGTCCATTCAAGCATGAAATATTACTAAATACTTGAGGAGAATTCAAAAGGTGTGAATTATAGTTTTAAAGCATACATCATCACCTACAGTAATCTCATATTTCCCTAATATGCATACCATATTTTGGCACAGTCATAGACCAACTCAAGCTAATGGAGATCCAAATTAGAAGGTTGATAGAGGTATAAGATAGATGACCATGTATAAATAAATCTCATAGTGATGATATCAACTTCATGATATTATTAGAGGGAAATAAATAGGGAAAGGATTAGTCTAAATCAGTTTTTCAAACTATATGCTCAGTCAACGAAAACCCTACACAGTCATAAGACCTATAAGCTAGTTTTGGGAATTACAGATATTGAAGGCTCTAGAGGTATGATCCATGTTTGAAAATTAGTACATAAGGTCCTCTTGACCTAAAAAATATATTCATAGTCACCTTCAAGATAGACTAATAGGGGAAATACCTTCTATTTTATCTCAGAGTAGATGCACTCCACAGTCAACATAACCTACATACATGGTACATGGATGTGGAAAAGATGAATGGAAGAGTCCTAAATGACTATAGGATGATGTCTAGGGTTATATTAGATGTAAAAAGGTATGGATAAACACCTAAAATCATTATCACCACTCAAAATTAGCCACACACAAATAAGCATAATCTATACAGACTAGGCCTAAAACTAGGAATGAACCCTCAAGGTGCCTAATGACATCCATATGACCATATGATCTCACAAAACAATGTGATATCCTTCATGGGAGAATATAAGGTTGATCGGATGGAGTTTTTTGTAGATAACAACATAGGAGTGGTCCTTTTGACCTAAATTTGCCTCAGGGGTACTCAGAATGCCTAGTAAGAACTCGAGATCCATATTCTTTCATTCATGTATGTACAGACAAGCTACACAGGATCTCAAGCACTTAGAGATAGTTTATGTAGGTTTTAAAATCAAACTCAATGGCATTGGTTTGAGAATTAAGGGTCTAAATTTTATGAATTAATGTTAATGTAGAATTAAAATTCTACATTTTATTTTATACTTTGGGATACATACATATATTATTCGGCTAAGTATATAAGTAGCTAGATAATATTTTGGGTCATATTAATTCATGACGCCAAGAGAGTCTCCTTTCATTAAAGCCTTAGGGGAAAGCTTTAAGACTCGAAATGTATGTAGATGATGCCACTTGTCACTTTGGCACTCTTCTAAGGGAAATAAATATCAAAGAGCCTTTGATAAGTGTGAAACTACCATGTGGATAAACAACAATTCACTTCAAAGTCAAAAATTCACTAGCAAGATCGATGGTGTGGGTCTAAATGGAAGATCCAATGATAATATCCTAGTAATAAAAAGATGCATGCAAAAGGCATCCACATGGCATAATGGCACTCCCCTAGCCAAAAGAATTATAAGCCTTTCTCAACTTATATAAGGCTTCCACATGGAGCCCACAGAAGGCAACAATCAAATCAATGATGTGGAACATAATGGCAAATATAATGGTGAGTGTTAAGCCTCAAAGGAAAGGATATGGAAGCTACCATGTGTCAACACAATGGATCCCAAAGCCCAAAAAGAGTCGAGAAAGCTAAAGAGTCTAAGGAATAATGAAGGAAGAGTCAAATAGTTAAAAGCCACAAAATCCTCCATGTGTCAATTCTTTGAAAGACTATAGGTTAAAAACTTGTAGAATCAACATTTGAAATATAACTAAAGATATAGTTAGCAAAAATAATAGAATCAAGCTCTAAGTTTCTCAGTTACAATAGCACAAGGAGTTTAGACCTAAAATTTGTAGACATGTAGTTGGAATCTGAGCAAGTTGTAGTGACTCATAAGGGATATTTTTGGATATAAGTAGCATATCAAAGGGGCAAAGAGGGTAGATCACTAGAGATTCATCTAGACAAATAGGGAGTTTAGTAGCTAGTGTTTAAGAAAATTTACTACCTTAATAGGTGCCTCTCTTGAGGGATCAAATATTATATCTTATGTAATTTTACCTTATGGACTTTATTCTCCTATCAAGATATGAATAGAGAGTGATGTTTTTTGAAATTATAGTATATTTCTAATTTTTTCTTCTCACTTTCTATCATAGGCCTTTCGATAGTTTTGCATAAATGCTGAGATTATTAATCATGATATATGCTCTTTAATTATATCAATAAATATTTTTAAATCTAATTATTATGTTGTTGGGGATAGATGATGATCCAGGTCTTCTTTTCTATTATGAGCCTTTGATTAGTCTAAATTTTATGCTAGAATTATGGATCATACTTCATGCTCTTTGATATTTTCAGTAGATTTTATTAGTATTGGTTACTGTGTTGTTAGGAAGAAGACTACAATCTTTGCATATCTCCTTGGCATTTTAAATATTTATTTTATGCATTATTTATTTCCCCTTTACATTAAACCCTAAAAGAGAATATCTAACTTCTTTAAAACATGGATATCATTTCAAGGGTCAAGTCCCACATCTTTGAAACTTCCCACAACTTTGGTGATAATTTGCAAAATTAAGCATCAATAGTTTTCTTGGGACACTCGATGGGACCCAAAATTTAAATAAAAGTTCATGAGTGGACATCCTTCAAGAAAAAATAATCACAAACCAACAACAAGATCTCAATCTACTATAAATCTAGGAATCTTAATACCACCATTGGTAACTACTTCAAGAAGAAGGTCGATTTAGAAAAATACACTAGGAAGTCAAATGGCTATTCAAGCTCTACCTAAGAACCTTGTTAATTAGAATGGTAGAAGTCCACTAATTCTACTAACACCTCCTGATACATGGGACCTTATTCTAGATAATGTTCTAAAAGCATTACCTAAATTTACTAGAGATGATTTCAAGACTCCAATAGAACATATTCAATATGTGGCAGATGTATGTATTGTCCACTTTATCACACAATAGAATGTAGCCTTGAGACTACTAGTTACCTCTTTAAAAGGAAGGTTTCTTGATTAGTATAGATATTTAGTGCCAAATTCTATTAGAAGCTGAGACCAATTAGAAACTACATTATATGATAGATTCAGTGAAAAGGTGGATAGATCATCCCTCATATAGAAATTGATCACTATTAAAAGACCTCCCCAAGAATCAATGACTAATTTTAACACTAGATTTTAGAAGACATGGAAAAGAATCCCAATCTTAACTCGGTCGCTTATAGGTATGGAAATAGTTTTCTATCTCAAAGATTTTAATTCTAATATCTCAGTTATGATCCAGTCACTAGGAAGGTAGACCCTTCTTGATGCTTATGATCTTGTTATAAAAGTAGAAAATAATTTGATAGATGCTAGGAAATTACCCCTAAGGTCTCTTATGCCTATGTTTCCTAAATTATCTCTTCCTATTCAAGAAGAGGTTCCTAGCACTTCTTAGACCAATACTTCTATATACACCTTTCCCTCATCTCAAGGAGCATCAACCATAGTCCCATCTTCTTCCTCATTAGAGATGAATGATGTCAAAAATATCCTTAGAACCTTCTCTAATGAAATTATCAATCTTAATAGGAACCAAGCTTCATATTAGTGACCTCCTTATCATGGCTTGCAATGGAATAGACCCCCATACTAGCCAAATCAGTACCAAGGGACTCAAATACTAGCCTCATCACAACCATCCAACTAGATTATCCCTATACCCACACCATTTCAAATAGTTTTGCCAAGCTCAAGAAGAGAATTAATCCCTAGACAAAATAACATGGTGAAAGAGAAAAATTCATTGTGTTTTCCTTGTAATGATGCTCACATGCCAAGAGATTTCCCTATGGTAAATTTACAACAAAGAGTAGACAAACAAAGGAGAATGAGAAACTAGGACGTTATGTCATCAAGACCATATCAATCACCTAGAGTTCAAAGTGCAGCCATGATGGCTCAGATGCAAGCCA